>CM031377.1:5724570-6271989 GCA_018208015.1 Medicago ruthenica | reverse complement strand
AACATTGTTTTATTTTGAATTTTCGTAATTTCGAAGAATTGCGGTAATTCCCACCAAATATTGCACCAAAGGACTTATGCTCCTTAGCAAAGGCAAGTGCGTAGCTCACGGCACGCGGAGCGCAAAAACCCCCAAGGGTTAAGAGGAACAAAATTCCCCAGTAAACACCCTAAACCTCCGAACACCAAACAAGGCTGGATATCGATCATGCTTCCAAAATGATCCTTGTATCCCCATAAGCCAAACCTCATTGATATTCCCCAGGGAGTCTCAACCCCAAACAAAAAGTCCAATCATTATTGGCAAACCCACACAAATCTTCGGGCATTAGCTCGAACTACACCGGTTTTGATCCCATTCGGGTATGTAGGCAAAGGACCTTGTCCTTCCAAACCGACCAACCAAAAAAACCAACAAAACAAAAAAAGAGAGCCCAATCGTCATTGGCACAACCACAACCAAGACCGACTTTGCTCGGCACCCAACCAGCATCCCACACATCATGCATAACATAATTCATGCATCATTTCATTCATGCATGCATATACAAATCATTCATACACATGCATTTCATTTCGTAAATCATGCATCCTCAACAAGGATTCTCCAGTGAGTATCACATATTCACCAACATCCATCAACAGTCAAGTAAGCGTTCCCCAGTGAACCTCCTTCACTAACTGTCCCCAATTCCCCAGACAGAATCTTTGTTTGAGTCCATCTCATATCATATTACATTGCATATCACCGCATATCATACTGCATAACATGCATCATACAATCATGTTTTCCAGTTCAACCAGGGGCACCTATTTAGGGTAAGACCACAGCTCGTTAGGAATCGACATTCAGTGAAAGTGCCTGAATAAGATCACCTAGCTTAGGTATCGACCTCTAGTGACAATGCCTAGATTAGATCACCTCCCCCAGTGTATCGACCTTCAGTGTTAGCGGCTGAATAAGATCACAGCTCGTTAGGAATCGACATTCAGTGAAAGTGCCTGAATAAGATCACCTAGCTTAGGTATCGACCTCTAGTGACAGTGCCTAGAGTAGATCACCTCCCTCAATGTTCGACCTCTAGTGACAGTGCCTAGAGTAGATCGCCTCCCTCAATGTTCGACCTCTAGTGACAGTGCCTAGAGTAGATCGCCTCCCTCAATGTTCGACCTCTAGTGACAGTGCCTAGAGTAGATCACCTCCCTCAATGTTCGACCTCTAGTGACAGTGCCTAGAGTAGATCACCTCCCTCAATGTTCGACCTCTAGTGACAGTGCCTAGAGTAGATCACCTCCCTCAATGTTCGACCTCTAGTGACAGTGCCTAGAGTAGATCACCTCCCTCAATGTTCGACCTCTAGTGACAGTGCCTAGAGAAGATCACCATCCTCAGGAATCGACCTCTAGTGACAGTGCCTAGATAAGATTACCTTCATCCCCCAGTGGATCTACCTCCAGTGTTAGCGGCTGGATACGATCAACCTTTTCCAACCATTGCATTTGCATTTCGCGAAGGACAAAATTCGGGTCCTTCTTTTTACTTAATTGATCTTCGCAAAGAGTTCATGAGATGCCCTCGGCACTCACGCACTCTATGCGAAGACACAATTAAGTAGGGGCAGCTGTAGTACCCTAATTTTGTCCTAAGCATTTTAAAAAAAAAAAAAAAAAAAAATCAAAGAGGGGAAAAAAGTCAAAAGTCAAAAGTCAACAGAAAAGTCAACATTTTAAAAATGCTGACTTCGCACTGCGAAGTCTGCGATTTTTCTGCAGATTTTTGGTTTCTTTGATTTAATTCCAGAATTTGTTGCATATCATTTCCATAATTATTTTAAGTAGCATTCATGGCTAATTGGGCCAAGCAAAACCAGAATTGAAGGACTTGCCATTAATGCCAAGGTTGGAAGCTTTTTCTTCCAACCTAGCATGTGACAAGCAAGTGGGCTTGCCCTTGGGCAGCTCTAGTCCCTCCCATGTGACCTGCTAACCACCACAAGGTTGCCAGCCACCTGCTTGAGGACTTTCCTCCTGCTTGCTTCCCCAAAAACCAGTCAAACTAGCTGGATTTTCTCACTTGAAAAGCCATGAGTGCCTACCCTCTTTTTTGCAGCAGCTTTTCACCCCTCACACCAGCCATAAGTAGCCTTTTTCATCCCTCAATCTCTGCACATTACAGTGCACGTTTTCATTGATCAACCATTGAGATTGCAAGGATTGATCCCCAAGCATTAGCCAATTGCAATTCAGCTTTATTCTTCATCATTACCTTTTAGAATTGGTTGAATTTGTGGCTGAAATCAGGCTGAATCTTGCCCCTTGGTACAAGGCAAGGTTGCCTCTATCCATTAGCATTTAATGCAAAGGGATTCAGCTTGATCTTAGCCACAAATCAGCTGAATTTTGGGATTTGGTAATGATGAAATAGATTTGGTTTTGGCCTATAAATAGAAGGCAATGCCCAAGGTTTCAAACACAACTGATAACAGCATTTCAAGAGCAGAAACTCTACTCATTTTAGCTTACAAACCCTCACAAACAACCAGAAAAAATCAATTCAACACAAAGCTTTACCAAAGTTCAAGTTCATCACCAATATAAAAAAAAAACCTTTGTGAAAGCCTTCAACCAATTCAAATCCATTGCAGCTGGAGCTTTGCTAAGGAGTTCTGTAAGTTTCTAAGCACTCATTTTGCATTTACAATTGTGTTTGCATAGCTATTTTGGTTCAAAACCATTTGATTCTAAAAAACCCCTTTTGAATTTCAAAGAAATCCCAAGGTTTTCAAAACATCAAAACTGGTTTGTCCAGCCATTTTCATCCCAAAAACTCAAAGTTTTTCACCCACCTAAAAGGTCCTGAGTGTGTTCAGAAGTTGTTTCTGAACAAAAGTTCAGAAACAGCTTCTGAACTCAAAAATTCGCATGCTTCGCAGTGCGAAGTCATGGTCGCAGTGCGACCATGACAGAACTCAGGATCTGAGTTTTTGTGTCCAAATGACCATTTTTTGAGGTTCTAGCCCCAGAGCTCAGAACCTAAGAGTTTTTAAACCCATGTCTTCAAACCATAACAAGGATTTTGCATAATCTTGACAAAATCACAAGTTCGTATGACATTATGTGGATAACTTGCAAAACAAGTTATGTTCCCAAACTTTCAAACAAGCATGAACAAACAAGCTATGTTCATCATTCCAATCTAAACTTGAACAATAAATATTGTTCATGATTTTCAAAACTCAAATATGAACATACGCCAAATACGTTCGCTTTTTGCAAAATGAGCCGAACTTGTGCGTTTTCTAGCAAAATTGCTAAACCTTCCCATTTTGGGTTTTCAAGCCAAATGTTTTGACATACCTTGGGATTTCTAAAGGATTCAACCCAAAAACATGAATGAAAAAGGGATGGTGTGACGTATGTCTCTCCATCGCCCCGATTGTACGAATGCGTGACGTATGTCTCGTCGTTCGGACAATCGTCATTCCATTTTCAATATGTACAACCCTAACCAAACCAAAACTTGGCCCCTTGTGGTCAATCCAAACCTTTTGGTCCCTCGTGGCCATTAGACTCGACCCCTCGACTCGTTTGAGTCACTCGGTCAATGTTCGACTCGTCCGAGTCCATTGTACCTGTTCTTGATCTCAGTGGATCAATCGAACAATCGCCCGACTCTTCGGAGTCCACTCGGTCAATGATTGACTTGTATGAGTCCATTGCACCTCCCTTGGTCCCATAGCGACCAATTAACCCTTTACTCTAACGGACGTACCTTTTAACAATTCTAGTGCGATTCGTAAACAAACGCTTAATAAGTCTCCCAAGCGCGAGCATACAAGCTATACGCTTAATAAGTCTCCCCAAGCGCGAGCATACAAGCTACGTTTTAATCGCAAGAATTCGGTTAAAACATCGTCCATTTAAAATTAACCAACATATGTACGTTTTTCTACAAAGAACTATGTACGCTTTGAATTCTCCGACTACCGGGAGATACGTAGGAGCAAGATCGACATCTTGTCAAGCGCAATAATAAAAAAAACTTTTTTTTCTTTCTTTTCTTTCGTTTGTTTTTATCTCTTTCCCCCCTTTTATTATATTTTTGACATAAATGAACATGCGCGCAAAATATTAAAAAAACAATTCAAGCTTTGACCAAATAGAAGGTTCCCGTTGAGTACAACGGACGTGAGGGGTGCTAATACCTTCCCCTTGCGTAACCGACTCCCGAACCCGACAATGGTTACGATGACCAATCCTTATCCTCATCGTCAAAGGGTTTTATTATCGTTTCCCTTTAAACAAAAAAAAACTTAAGGGTTTATCAACGTTCCCTTTACACAAAAACTTTGGTGGCGGCTTCACAAAGGCCCTCCGAGCGTTTGCGAACGACCTCGGAGGATTTGCGCGTCTTTTTCAAAAGGAAAAAAACGAGGTGCGCACATCCTTGACATTTAAAGTGCCCCAAGTGAGTCATGGCTAACCCGATGCAGTTACTTTGTCATTCGATCCTTAACTTTTGCATAGATCGCCCTTTCGGGTTTTCGACCTATCAGGATGATTATTTTTCTGTTTTATGTCTCTAACTTTTGCCTGGACCGCCCTTTCGGGTTTTCGATCCACCGAGACGCTCATTTTTGCCTAAGCCGCCCTTTCGGGTTTTCGACTTACCGAGCTGTTCTTTTATTTTTTAGACAAAGTATTTCTTGACTGCATCAGCATTCACCGGACGGGGAAGCTCATCACCATCCATAGTCGTAAGAGTCAGTGTGCCACCGGAGAAAGCTCTCTTGACGACATATGGGCCTTCATAGTTAGGCGTCCACTTGCCCCTGGAATCCGGTTGGAAAGATAAAAACTTCTTGAGCACAAGATCTCCTTCTTGAAACACACAGGGACGAACCTTCTTGTCAAAAGCTTGCTTTATCCTTTGTTGATAAAGTTGTCCGTGGCACAAGGCATTCATACACTTCTCTTCAATTAGATTCAACTGATCATATCTGTTTTGGCACCATTCAGCCTCTGACAACTGGACCTCCATTAGAACTCTCATTGATGGAATCTCAACCTCCACAGGGAGTACTGCTTCCATGCCATACACCAAATAAAAGGGGGTTGCCCCTGTTGAGGTACGTACTGAAGTGCGATATCCATGTAAAGCATACGGTAACATCTCATGCCAGTCCTTGTATGTGACCACCATCTTCTGCACTATCTTCTTGATGTTTTTGTTTGCAGCTTCAACTGCGCCATTCATTTGAGGTCTGTAAGGAGAAGAATTGTGATGCTCAATCTTGAACTCTTCACACAAATCTTTCATCATCTTGTTGTTCAAGTTTGTTCCATTATCTGTAATGATTCTGTTGGGCACACCATAACGGCAGATGATCTGATTCTTGATAAAATGGACTACCACTTGCTTAGTCACATTTGCATAGGATGCTGCTTCAACCCACTTGGTGAAGTAATCAATAGCCACTAGAATGAAACGATGCCCGTTTGAAGCTTTTGGTTCAATTCTACCGATCATGTCGATGCCCCACATAGAGAAAGGCCATGGAGAAGAAAGAACATTAAGTGTAGTTGGCGGTACATGAATTCTGTTGGCATAAATCTGACATTTGTGGCATTTCCTGGCATGTTTGTAGCAATCTGCTTCCATCGTCATCCAGTAATAACCTGCTCTCAACAACTTCTTAGCCATTGCATGTCCATTGGAGTGTGTTCCAAAGGAGCCTTCATGTATTTCGTGCATCAAAAGTTCTGCTTCTTGCTTGTCTACGCACCTGAGTAATACCATGTCGAAGTTTCTTTTGTACAGAACATCACCGTTCAGAAAGAAATTACCAGACAATCTTCTCAAAGTTCTCTTGTCTTTGTTAGATGCTCCGGGTGGATACTCCTGACTTTGGAGGAAACACTTGATATCATGAAACCATGGCTTATCATCCACAACTTCTTCGACTGCAAACACATGGGCTGGCCTCTCGAGGCGTTGAATTTTGATCGTTGGCAAATTGTTCTGGTGACTCACTTCATACATGGAGGATAAAGTTGCTAACGCATCTGCCATCTGGTTCTCATCACGAGGAATGTGGTGAAGCTCTACTTTGTTGAAGAAGGTCAACAAACGCCTTGCATAGTCTTTGTAAGGAATCAAGCTAGGGTGGCGAGTTTCCCATTCTCCTTTGATCTGATTGATAACGAGTGCTGAATCCCCGTAGATATCAAGGTTCTTGATTCTCAAGTCGATGGCTTCTTCGATGCCCAGGATACATGCTTCATATTCTGCCATATTGTTCGTGCAATCAAACTGTAACCTTGTAGCGAAAGGGAGATGATTACCTTCAGGAGTGACAATAACTACCCCAATTCCATTGCCAAAGACATTCACTGCTCCATCAAATATCAAACCCCATCTAGACTCGGGATCTGGACCTTCCTCAGGCAACGGTTCATCACAATCCTTCATCTTCAAGTACATAATCTCTTCATCAGGAAAGTCGAACTTGATGGGTTGATAATCTTCAATTGGTTGGTGAGCCAAATGATCAGCAAGAACACTACCCTTGATTGCCTTCTGAGTGCGGTATTCAATATCGTACTCGGACAACAACATCTGCCAACGAGCAATTCGTCCTGTCAAAGCGGGTTTCTCAAAGATATACTTGATCGGGTCCATCTTGGATATTAACCAGGTGGTGTGGTTAATCATGTAGTGACGAAGACGCTTAGCAGCCCAGGCTAGTGCACAACAAGTCTTCTCAAGTAGGGAGTACCTGGACTCACAATCTGTAAGCTTCTTGCTCAAGTAGTAAATGGCATGCTCTTTTCTTCCGGTCTCATCCTGTTGTCCGAGCACACAACCCATGGAATCTTCCAACACAGTCAAGTACATGATCAGAGGCCTTCCTTCAACTGGAGGGATAAGAATTGGAGGTTCCAGCAGATAATTCTTTATACTATCGAAAGCCTTTTGACAATCTTCGGTCCACACAACACCTTGATCTTTGCGAAGCAACTTGAATATGGGCCCGCACGTGGCTGTCATGTGCGAGATGAAGCGGGAGATGTAATTCAAACGCCCAAGAAATCCTCTCACTTGTTTCTCCGTTTGTGGAACCGGCATTTCTCTAATAGCTCTGACCTTGTCGGAATCTACCTCGATACCCTTCTGACTAACAATGAAACCCAAGAGTTTTCCGGATCTCACGCCAAAAGTACATTTGTTGGGATTCAGACGAAGTTGATACTTTCTCAGCCGTTGAAACATCTTCAGCAAGTACTCAACATGTTCTTCTTCAGTGCCCGACTTAACAATCATATCATCCACGTACACTTCTATCTCTTTGTGCATCATGTCATGAAAGAGAGTGGTCATGCCTCTTTGGTAGGTGGCACCTGCATTTATCAACCCAAAAGGCATTACCCTGTAACAAAAGGTGCCCCAAGGCGTGATAAAAGATGTCTTTTCTCTGTCTTCAACTGCCATCTTGATCTGATTGTATCCAGAGAAACCGTCCATGAAGGAGAAGACTTTGGACTTAGCAGTACTGTCAACCAATACATCGATGTGAGGTAAAGGGAAGTCATCTTTCGGACTAGCCTTGTTCAAATCCCGATAATCGACACACATCCTGACTTTGCCATCTTTCTTTGGAATAGGCACTATGTTGGCTAACCATTGAGGATACTCTGATGTGACAAGAAAACCTGCATTAATCTGCTTCTGTACTTCCTCTTTGATCTTGAGAGCCATGTCAGGGCGAGTTCTCCTTAGCTTTTGCTTGACCGGTGGGCATTCGGGCTTCAAAGGCAAACGGTGCTCCACAATACGGGGGTCCAAACCGGGCATATCCTGGTATGACCATGCGAACACATCGGCATATTCTTTAAGTAATTCAATCACCCTTCGTTTAAGAGTTGTTTCAAGCAATGCCCCAATCTTGACTTCCTTCTTATCTTCCTCAGTTCCCAAGTTGATCACCTCCACTACCTCTTCATGAGGCTGAATGGTTTTCTTCTCGTATTCCAACAATCGAGCCATTTCATCTGGAATTTCCTCATCCTCCTCCTCTTCGGCTTCGTAGACAGGAAATTCGAAGTTGGGAGAGAGTGCAGGGTTATTATGTTCAACGGGCTCATTGATGCTTAGTCTGCATATGATTGATGATTGATTTTAGAAAATGAGTGAGCAATGCAGACTTTTTTGAAATTGGTTGGAAATAAAAGTGAAAATAAATATTTTTGGGTTTTTTGTGTTACCATTTTCCAGAAAAAGCAATAAATATAGATATCGGGATAAACCACTTTTTTCTTTAATGAAAGTAGTACTTGAAACAAAACAGCCCTACATGATTGCACTTTCGTCCTGGGCAAGACGAAAGGATCTTTTTTGAAAAAAAACAGAAAAACAAAGACACATTACTTTGACGCATGAACAACTGAAGGGATGTCAACCGCGTCCCAGTTGCTAACAAGTCTTCCAGGCGTAACAAATGCAGGCACTATCTCTTCAGGAACATCTTCCAAGACAGCATTGGCTTCAGGCGGGGCGTTGATGAACCCGGCACTATGAAAAGTACTACTGATGGAGCTCGAACCAACACTGTTCTTTGAGGATCCTGCAAAAGAAGCAAAGCCCAATCCTTCACGATTCTTACTCTCCGGCAACTGCACAACTTTTCCCCATCCTACACCTGTTCCTTCCTGCACCACCTTCTGTGCGCTCTTCCAAGTGGCAAAGGACACTTCGCTCTTCTCTGGCCCCTTAGTACCCTCCACAGTTAGACCTTGGAAAGGGGTTCCTTCTGTTTCATCAGCGCCAATAAAGGAAAAAGCTGACAAATGACTAACCAACAAAGCTTCTTCTCCACTCACAGTAACCAATCTTCCATTTCTGACAAACTTCAGCTTCTGATGCAAGGTTGACGTCACGGCCCCAGCTTCATGGATCCACGGCCTACCCAAAAGACAACTATATGCAGCTCGGATGTCCATCACCTGGAACGTAATCTGGAAAACAGATGGTCCGATTGTAATAGGTAAGTCGACCTCTCCGATGACAGACTTCCTTGACCCATCAAATGCTTTGACAACCACCCCGCTTCTTCTCATAGGGGTTCCCTGGTAGGAGAGTTGATCTAGTGTAGCTTTGGCCATTACATTCAATGAGGAACCAGTGTCCACAAGTACATTTGACAAAGCATCAGACTTGCAGTTCACCGATATGTGTAACGCCAGATTGTGGTTTCTCCCCTCCTCAGGAAGCTCTTCATCGCTGAAGCTTAAATTATTGCATGCAGTAATGTTTCCTACTATACTGTCCAATTGATTAACAGTCACGTCCTTCTCCACAAAAGCTTGATCTAACACCCTCATCAGGGCCTCACGGTGTGCTTCCGAGTTCAACAGCAAAGACAAGATAGATATCTTGGAGGGAGTTTGTAGCAGCTGGTCTACTACTTTATACTCGCTCTTCTGGATCAGTTTCAGAATTTCATCATGATCGGAATCCTTGCTGGTCCCACTAGGTTGGCCTATTTCCTTCTTCGTACTAGGACCATTCACTGTCACCTGTTCAACTACCGGATCATTCACTCTCTTTGAAAACAACGTGGGAATAACACGCCCATTCCTCAGGACCTTGTTGTTACTGACAATATTGTCTACGGAAGTTGCAGGAGTTAGAGAGGGCAAAGGCACCTCCTGTCCACCTTCCAACATCGTGGCACTATACTTGTAAGGGACCACTTTTAGAGAAGCATACGACACAGGTCCTGGCAAGCTAATCACTAGTGGAGTAGTAGCTGGTTCCCCACTGTTATAGCTTATTTCCAACCGCTGGAACTCAGGGGTAATAACACACACTTCCTTGTCTTTCCTGGTGATGATTAATTCTCTGCTGTCTATCAGCCCTTGTATATCCTCTTGTACCTTCTGGCATCCTTTTACATTCACGGGACACACTTCACATGCTGCATGATCATGGTCAAACAGAGCTGCCTCCAACATCTTGATATGTATTGGGACCAGGGGAGTTCGGACATGCTGGACATTCAGGATGACACCGTCTTCATCACAATCTTGTATCATGTTGACAGCAGATCCATGATTCGGCAGTGGGTTTGCCTGAACATTAGGGTTTTGATCTTTGAAAGATAGCAAGTTGGCCCGAACTAACTTTTGCACCTCAGTTTTAAGAGCAAGGCAATGCTCAATATCGTGTCCAGGCGCTCCTTGGTGAAAGGCGCAAGTTAGGTCATGCCGGTACCAAGGGGGTAAAATATCTGGTATACGGGGATGTGCCTTGAGCTGGACAAGGTTTTTGGCGAGTAAAGCAGGGAGCAAGTCAGCATACTTTATCGGGATTGGATCAAAAGTTGTTCTCTAGCGGTTTTGTGGCTTGAAAGGTTGTTGAGGATTCTGTGGGTGATCTTGTTGTTGTTGAGGGTATGATGATTGTGGGCGAGACTGTTGGAAATTTTGTGGGTAATTTTGCGGGTAATTTTGTGGGTAATTTTGTGGGTAATATGGCCGTTGCTAGTGATATGCTGGGTTCGAGATAGTGGAGGCGACATTCGCAACCTGGCGGTATGGGGTGTAATTCCGCTGGGGTTTACCATGGGCTATCATTCCCACCTCTTGATCTTTCTTCTTCGCAAAGTGGTTTCCAAACTTCTTGGCATTACTTGCTGCAGGGGTACTTTCCACGATCAAACGTCCCTCTCGGACACCTTCCTCTAATCGTACACCCATGTTGACCATCTCGGTAAAGTCTGTTGGTGCACTTGCAACCATCTTCTCGTAATAAAACTGACCCAGGGTTTTCAAAAAGATTTTGGTCATTTCCCTTTCTTCCAATGGTGGGACAATCTGAGCAGCCACTTCCCTCCAACGCTGGGCGTACTCCTTGAACGTTTCTTTATCTTTCTGTGTCATCGCACGGAGCTGATCACGATCTGGGGCCATGTCCAGATTGTACTTATATTGACGGATGAACGCTTCACCAAGATCATTAAAAGTGTGGATGCTCGCACTGTCCAAATTCATATACCATTTCAGAGCAGCGCCAGTCAGGCTGTCCTGAAAGAAATGAATGAGCAGCTTATGGTTATCAGTATACATGGACATTTTTCGCGCGTACATCACCAGGTGACTGCGTGGACAAGTGTTTCCTTTATACTTTTCGAAGTCCGGGACCTTGAATTTGTGGGGTATCATAACATTTGGGACCAAGCATAATTCACGGGCATCTTTCCCGAATAGGTCTCTTCCTCGGAGGGCTTCAACTTCCCTTTGCATACCATCGAATTTTTCCTGGAGTTCATCCATCTTGTCCTGAGCCCCTACACTTTCTGTGTGAAAGATAGGTTCATTGTCGTATTGGGTTGTATGAATCACTGGAGCTGAAAAGGCCATAGTAGCCTGAGGAAAAGTAACACCGGGTTGAGGAGCAGAAGTTGCAACAGGAATAGGGATAAATCCTTCACCGGAGCTAAGAGGCATGCCCCAGGGATATCCGTCGGGCATAGTGTATTGTGGAGCACTGGTGTGCGCTGTCGGAGCCGGAGTAGTAGCAGTTGTCAGCTGAGCTAGAGAGCTAGGGGAAGGAGATGGTGGATGAACTTGTGCAGCTGCCAGCAGCTTTACCAACTCCGTCAATTCTTCGATCTTGGTCCGCATGGATGTCATTTCTCCCCGGAGTACCTGATTTTCTTGTTCCAAATGGTCCATTCTTTTTCTCTGATGCGCTCTGGTGTTGTACGTGTAAGTTGGTTTCTGTTGAGGACGTCGGGCCACTTTCTTAGACTAGGCAGATAGACCTTTGGAAAAAACAAGACGTGAGACTCGGTTTGAGAAACTTTGAATGTGATATAATGCATGATTATGCTAATGCAAAAAGAAATAAAAAGAACAATTTATTATCGAAGGACTTGCTAGAGTAATTGTAAACACCATGGTTTGAACAATTCGTTTAATCATTAAGACATTACAAAATAGTTTTTGACAAATTACAAGATTTTGGAAGCTAGAATATAAGCATAAAACCCTAAAGACTTTAGCTCAAGCTCCTGGAGTAGGTGGACTCTCGGAATCTGAATGTGCTCCAGAGAACGAATCCATAAACCTCTTCTTTCTCCTGGCGTCCTTCCGAAGCCGGAAATCTTTTTGCTGAAGTAGATCGTCCTTCTCAATCATCCGTTGATTCTGGATGAAAAGCTCGTGATCCTTCTGTTCTAATTTTCTCTTCAAGGTCTCATGTTCACGTTCAAGCTCCTGGTATTTTCTCTTCCAAGTGTCCCTCTCAAGCCGCATTTGAATCAACTGCTCATTGTATTCCTCTTTGTTATCGAAGGGTATGGGTAAGGATGGCGGTGGGACGGTTGAGGATAGGTATCTGGGCAAAGGGTAGGGTAAATTAAAACTCGAAGCTCTGTCGATGACCCACTGAGTATAAGATCCATGTACAAAGGCTGTCCTCCTTCCTAACTGATTTC
This sequence comes from Medicago ruthenica, assembly GCA_018208015.1. Lineage (NCBI taxonomy): Eukaryota > Viridiplantae > Streptophyta > Magnoliopsida > Fabales > Fabaceae > Medicago > Medicago ruthenica. The sequence continues at coordinate 6,259,490 of CM031377.1, read as the reverse complement.
TGTCAATCCTACGGATAGTATGCCAAGCTCGCACAAATCTTGATCTCATATCTGCATGGTCTTCATGATTCAGGTAGAATTCACCGGTTAGGGAGAGGTTGTTAGGTTTCTCTTTCATGGGGTATCCGAACTGGCGTCTAGTGAGAGCAGGGCTGTAGGTAATTCCCCCTCGCGTACCGATGAGGGGTACGTTGGGAAACTCTCCACAACTGTCAATGATTACTCCAATGTCGGTGGCTAGTTGATACCAAATGATATCGGCTGGGGTGAGGGACATGATTCTTTGAGGCCATCGGGTTTTTTCTGGATTGGTTTTGAAGAGGTGGGCTTGAGGCAGATGCAAAGTAAACCACTTGTAGAGCAAAGGCGCACAACAAGTGATAACTCCACATCCCTTTTGAGTTCTGTGGTGAATGGAATGGTAGGTATCTGCAAGTAGGGTACAGACAGGATTTCCGGATAGGAAGATTTGGATCGTGTTGATATCAACAAAATCGTCAATGTTAGGGAAAAGTACGAGGCCATAGATGAGTAGGGCAAGGATAGATTCGAAGGCATCGGTATTGGAGGCTTCGGCGAAGGTGTAGGCTTTTTGGTAAAGGAATTTGAAAGTTAGGCCTTGGGAGCCTGCTTTGGTGGTGAGGTTAGTGGCTACTTCGGAGGTTTTGAGATGGAGAGCTGCTGCGATGGTTGGATGTTTAGGAGTTGGTTCAAGGCTATTGAAAGGTATCTTGTCAGGTATTGGCAAACCAATCAGATAGGAGTACTCTTCCAACGTGGGGACAAGCTGGTAATCCGGGAACGTGAAACAGTGATAGAGAGGGTCATAGAACTGGACCAAGGTATTAAGAATCCCTTCTTCGATGTTTGTTTTGAGAATGCTGAGTAGATACCCATAATGATCTCGAAAGTTCTCCGGACTAGCTACCAAAGATCCTAGCTTCCTTAAGTTTGTCAAATCTGGGCTTTTGAAATTATATTTCTGAGTCTTCGTCGTTGTGAAGTTCATACCTACGATGTTTACAACAAAACTTGTCTAAGTTCTTCAATATTTGATGAAAAAAACGTTTGTGAATGGATGCATGTATGCATGATTATGTTAAAGAAACAGAGAAAACATGGTGAGGTTAAGTCCATAATGTTGGAGTTGAGGGTAAACACGCCATTTGGTAAGGACTATGGTTTCATATGTACCTATATCACGGGTTCTACCAAGTTCCCAAAGTCATTGACCACTTCCGAATATTGCCGGATTACGGGACTACTCCCGGTCCAACAACGTTCGTAGGAAAGTCTCGTTTGAGTGTAGTATCGAGTATCAACCAATTCAAGACTACTCTTCATTAGCCACCGCACTACGTCCTAAAAGGCCAAGATGGGTTAAAGGTAACTAAAGGTCCTCAACTTCATAGGTCACTTAAAAATAACAATGTCAAACACGACTACTCATGTCGACATGGTATTACCTTTAAGAGACCTCCATTGAGCGGGGTTATATCACATGTACCAACACCCAAGACAACTCCTGGTATGGCACTTTGATTATACCACCATTCTATCTTATGTTTCTCTCAAGCCCGGATGTAGGACTTATCTCACCACTCACGTAAAAGGAAAAAAACACATATGCACATATTTACATTTTTTTTATTTTAAGCAAGTTATAGCACAAAATAATTAAATAAATTCAAGTTAGGCTCAACCCTCTTAGGGAGTCCCCAGCGGGAGTCGCCATTTCTGTCGCGGTGATTTTCGGAGATCAAGCTATTGATTAGCGTTGACTCACTAATTTTATTTCACGACTGAACTTTTAATTTTTTAAATGAAAAGTGGAAAAAAGTTCTAAATTACCACATTTTAAAAGGTTAGGGTTCGTGGGTTAGTTACGTTTAGGGAAGGTGTTAGCACCCTAAACGTTCGTAGTACTCTACGAGAACCTCTTGATTTTATTTATTTATTTTGGCTATAACTTGCTTATTTATTTTTTTTAAGAGAAAAGAATGAATTAGAATAGTGAGAAAAAATAAAAATGTTTTTTTTTTTTTGTATTTTTTATGATTTGGAAGGACAAGGTCCTCTGCCTACGTACCCGTGAGGGATCAAAACCTCGTAGTTCGGGGTAAAAATGACGGTTGATTTATTTTGTGTTTTTTATTGGTTTTAAAAAAAGTTTTAAAGATAAAATAAAAGCCAAGTGGCAAAATGAGATTGGTTTGTGTTTTTTATTTTTGAAAATGATTTAAATGTTATTAAAATAGATTAATGGTTTTTTTTAAGAAAATAAAAGAGAAAAAAGGACACTTGATTGAAAATCAAGGTTTATTTATGAAAATATTTTTGTGATTTTTTATTATTTGCATGTTTTTGTTTTTTTTTTATAATAACTAAAACTAAAAAAAACTAAACGCGAGGAAATTCCGTGGTGACGTTGGATCACCACGAAACCCTTTTGAAATTAAACTAACTATTTTTGTATTTTTTATAAGGCGAAATAAAATAAAATAAAAATAAAAATAAAAGACATAAAGCGGAATAAATAAAGTGTGAGTGTCAGTTCATATTCTCATTTATATTTACATTATACCTAAATACATTCTAAGAAATGGCAAAATAATAAATAAGAATAAAAAATAAAAATGCACTAAGAATAAGTAAATATGCTAAGAATAAAAATAGAATGAAAAATGCATGAAATAAAAGGAAAATAAAAAAATAAAAATGCATGATGTGTTAAAAATTAAAGGCAATAAAATACATGGCAGTAAATAAAAACTAAAAAATAAATGCAAGAAATGGTAAAAAAGAAATAAAAAAATAAAAAAAAAAGGGAAGGGGGTGCAGTAGCAAAAAAGGGGGGGTGCAGGAAGTGGTCTGAATAGAGAAATGAGGAAAAGGGAAATTGGGTCGTGTGGGCCTGAAGATTGGATCAGCTATTTAAATGTTTTTTTTCTGATTTTTTACTCATTTCTCTTCTCCTTCTCTCTCTCTACCCCTCCTTCTCTATACTCCTCTCAAAAAAAGAAACCGGCCAGCAAGCAGATTCCGGCGCGGTGGCTGGCCAGCCTAAGCGGCGCCGCCGCCGCGCCGGAGGTCCAGAACGCTCCCTTTTTTAAAAAAAAAATATATTTTTCAAATCCTCTCCCCTCCCTCTTTTCAAAAATCAATTCTGTTTTTTAAAATCCTCTCGAAAAAAGGCCGGATCTAGATTTGAATTTTTCGAAAAAAAAGAAAGACTACCTTTTTGAATGGCTGTGTTTGGTTTTGGGATGTGGTGTTAGAGGAGAGCTGACTGTTTCGCGGTGGTAGTGGCTGTGAGAGGGGAGGTCGCGGCTGAGTTGTTTTGTATTGGTGGTGGTAGATGGCCGTGGGTTGCTGTGGTGAGGGAGGTGAGGCCGTACATTCGTTGTTGGATGGTGTATGTGGGTGACTGTGAGGTTATTTTAGGGTTGGTTCGTGTGTGGATTGTGGCTGGGCCGTATGGGGTGAGTGAGGTTTGGAGGGTTGGTTCGTGGGTTGAGGGAGTGGTGGCCGTGTGTGTTTTGGCTTCTGATGTTTGGAGTGGTGGTTGTCTGCGTGCCTGTACGGCCGTGAGTGGTTATGGCCGGATTGTTTGAGGTTTGGTGGTTTGGAGGGGTGTTGGGTTGCGGCTGTGTGGGTTAGGAGAGGGAGGCGTGACTGGATGTTTGGCCGTGAGCGTGATGAAAGCTATTGTTTTTCTGTATGCTGGAACTTTTCTTTTCTTTTTTCAGGAATCCGTTTTTTTTCTTCTTGATGGAATTAGCCCCCCTTTTAATCCTGCACCTTGGTTAATGCACTTGAAAACTATTGATGACCCATAATTCTGATCAGTCAACCAAGTTATGCAAGGCAAGAAATTATTGGCACTTAAATTAACAGTCAAACAAATAATGGGTCAATGTCAACCCCCTTCAAAAAAGGAAAAAAAAGTAACATAATAAAATAAAAAATAAAAAATCCGAAAATAAAATAAAAAGAAAATAATAATGATAATAATAAAAGGAAATAATAAATAAAAAAAAGAAAACAAAATGAAAAACTATAAAAACTATATATAAAAAAGAACTGTCGCCTTTGGAACCAAAAATGAGGTATTTTAAAATACCTCCCTGTCGAAATTTTGTCTGAAACGACGGACAAATTCCGAACTAAAAAGACAAGTGAAAAAGAAACTTAGGTCAAAAATTGGGGTATGACAATAATTCTCGTGGATAAACTACCCATCACTCTATATGACACATATCTTTATCCTAGATTAATCCTGGAAAGTCTATGAGTATCTTTACCCCAAAGCATATCAAAGATCATTGGCATGGTACAGCTGTTTGTTAATAAAAAGTCATTCTGGACAACTTCGCTTTGCGACCCTGGACTTCGCTCTGTGATCACCTGCGTCTGAACCTTCAGACTCTGAAATCAGCTTCTGAGTCAGAGTTTGAAGCCAGCTTCTGAAGTCAGCTTCTGAAGCTTCGCAAAGCAAAGTCTAGGCGAAGTCTAGGCAGTAGCAAAACTCTGCTACTTCGCAAAGCAAACTCTTGGTCGCTCTGCGACCGTAGCAGAGCTTAGGATTTTCTGAAAAAACGTGTTTCAATCATTAAAAACCTTGGTACCCAACTACCCAGTGATCTTTGAAACATGCCAGGGACTCATTTTAAACTATAAAAACATACTGTATCCAAGGATTAAACTGGACTCAAGCATATGTATCAAAAAGGGGAAAACTATCCTTTTATTTCTAAACCTTAGCAATTGTTGTGAATCTCACACAATAATGACCCAAAAGGGTTAAGCTACTCTATGGAACTCACCATGTAGTTGCTAGTCTTGCCAAGCTTCCTTCTACCAAAACCCTAGTCTTGGAACCCTTCCTCTTGACTTGGTTTTCCCTTAGTTCCTCTTGTTTCAATCTTTCCCAAAAGCTTGCTTGAGATGTAAGAGATTGAATATTGCAAACCTGGTGGATTAAGGGCTGCTGCTGAAGATAGCCGAAATCCTAGAGAGAGAGGGAGAGAAAAATCTGATTTAGTGAGAGAAGGACATGGGAATAATGAAGAAATATTCAAGCTTATCCCTATTTATGCCCCTTCCTCTCAAAATTACCATTTTGTCCCTACTCTCTCATAATTCCTCTGTTACTGATAAAAGTTACGTCTAAGCGGGATATTACACAAAGTGCACTTGATTTGAAGAAATTGGAAGAAGAATTGAAAAAGGGAAGCACAAGAAAAAGGAAAGAAACGAGTAGCTGAAAGAGAGGGAAAAAGGTAGCAATAATGACACATTAGAAGTTTTGCAGCACCACCCACAAAGATAGAACAAAATCAATCGTACCCAGAAGATGATAAGAACGAAACTGATGAAAAATTTGAAGATGAGAGTTCTTCATCAAAGATTTCATGGAGAGATCATTGGTACCCATTTTCTTTGATTGAAGGAAGGTGATGATGGTGATGGTTTCTGAGTCAAGAAAGAGAACAATGATGGTGATGACTGGATTTCAGGATTTGGTAAATTCTGCGTTTTGTTGTTGAAGATTGAATTGAAGTTGTTAGAGGGAAATTGAATAAGGCCATGTTTGTTTATACGGTTTTGGATGATGGTGGTGGTGTTAATTTTAGAGTGGTGGTGTTAATTATAGATTTAAGGGTTAGATTATGTGGATTTGGTTGAAGTTGAAATGATGAATTTTTAAAAGAAAAAAAATTGGGGTTTTTTATGAAGATTATATGAAGATGAAGATGAGAAAAAAGATGAAGTAAAATAAATTAGGTGTTGATGATACACTGTAAGGTCTGGTAGACCTCCCTTATCCAACGATCTCCTTTTTGAGGGGACCACGTTGATTAACGACAGATGAGTTGAATGACTAGTTTGTAAAAATTAAGAGTTATGAGACCAAATCGAAACAAAGAAATAAGCTAAGGAACCGGTGGTTCAATTAAGTTTTTTTTTTGAACGATTCATACTTTTTTTTTTGAAGAAGTTCATACTTTCTTCTTTTAGGGAAAGAATAATATGTTTGAATAGATGTCCAACCGGTAGAACATGGCGCCATTTAGGGTGGGAGACTGCATTAGGTCTCCTACCGTAAGAGACTGAAAAGTGCACGGTCTGACATCAGACCGTGCATTTTTCTGCCTAAAAAACTGAAAAGTGCACGGTCTGACATCAGACCGTGCATTTTTTCTGTCAGTTTTTATTTTATTTTTATCAAAAATATTATTGTCTTCCTAATTAAAGTCAGTAAATTTCTCACGGTTCGTGCGTTTGTTGCCCTAGACCGTGCGTTTTTTGTACTAGACCGTGCGTTTTTTATACTAGATCGTGCGTTTTGGAAATGAAAAAAAAAAGCAGCTCTCTCACGGTAAGAGACCTATACAGGTCTCCTACCGTAGCCTACGCCGTAGAACATACTATTATTTTTCAAACCAAAGTCATGGGTTCAACTATAGTGAATGATAGTTTTTTTTTATTGAATTTGTAAAATATATTATGTGTATTGTCACATAAGTTTCACATGTTTTGCCAACGTAAGCACTTTGTAGCATGTCATAACCACGTGTCTTTGCCACATAATCACTTAATTGACACATAACTATTTTTATTGAATATTAGATGTTAAAATTGATGGTGGAACCAAAATTGGGGTTATTAAAAAAAATTAAGGGACTAAAACTGCGGATTTAAAAAAATAGGGGACCGGAATTGAATTTATCCTATAGCTAATTTAATCAAAATTAATTTTCGCAGTTTGAAATCTAAACATGCTTAAATTACATTAATGAAAAGTTCATTTGAATTTCGTCATTTATTCTTTATAAAACTACATGAATATTCTCCGGATGTGTAGCCTAGTAGTATAAATTCCTAAAAGAAATGTTATGAAAAAGGTCAAGGGTTCAATCTCACTAACAAAGTAAAGACTAATATTTGTGTATTAAAAAAACTAGTTCAATAAATACAACAAAAAAATAATCCAGTGCGTCTAGCTGTCCTTGTGAAAAATGGTTTGCTTTCAACCTCATATTAATATAATGTACCCTTTAACGTCTATATATCCATGTTTTAGATCCGTCCAAAATATATAGAGACATTAAATCAAAAAACTTGTATTCTTTTTCTTTTTATAAGAAGAAAAGAACTTGTATTTAATAATGATATTACAATAACGGTATAAAAGATGACCATATCAAAATAAATATTCATTCACTTTGGCAGCTTCAGCCATAGTTTCCTTTCCACGTCCAAACCCGTTAATATTAGTTTGTAAGTATTATTCTAAACCCGACATTGCACATCATTCCATTATTTAAATATCGATCATATAGCAACAGCTAGCAATGCTTAAAACCAAGGACACTCTAATGCATGCTTTTGGATATAGTATTCGTTCAACTTGGGTTGCATAGTTAGTATGTATATCTTTTGATTATGCGGTGATGAGAGTGAAATGATTTGTTTTTTATGTTTGAATACATTTATCTAAATGTGAATTGAATTATAAATTTGTAAGTACAAATCAATTTTATAATAAAAAATTACAAAATCAATTTTACTTAAAAACAATCAAACATGTCATAATCATATCTATACCTCCAGAATCAATTTTGGTTCACTTACAAGTAGAAATAAACACACACATACCTTCTGCTTGTATTTGTTGTAACTTGATTTTAAATCCAAAATTTCAAATTGATAGGTTGGTTATACATAATTTCGTTGCAAATTATTAATGAAGTTGAAGATTGTTCTTGACCTTGCATAAGGATGAATCATCTCTACTCTAAATTTTCTTACGAAAAAAAATTGACAGGTCAACTTCCAACCATCACATGTATTTTGCACGATTGCTACTCTGTTGTTGTTTTCTCTAATTATACAACATACATTTTAAAAAAAATTAAATATGTATACATATTTTTTCGAGGAAATTATATATGTATATTTATAAGACGAACTTGATAACGCAAGCTTGTAATCTAAATAGAGGCATTAAGATGTTGAAAAGTCCTTTGACGTGTGAAAAAAACATGTATATTTAAAATATGGAATATTCAATAAGTAGCACCATGTGTTGACACCAAGGGTAAAGAGATTTGACCCGAAAACCCTGGTTAGAAATGAGAAACACTTCACATGGTTTTTTATTAGAGAGAAAAATAAAGCAATGGGAGAAATTATTTTAAAATTATCTAACAATAATTTTTAAAAGGGGGGAAACGCAAAATCTTTCGAGATCACTTAGAAATACGGATCCGGATCCTCTCCAGCGGCAGCAGTGCTGCTGTTGTTATTTTGTGTGTGAGGAGAGAGAAATCATAAATAAAAAAGGAAGAAAGTAATGATGAGAGAGAGGGAATCATGAGAGAGAAAGGAACATAAAAGGGTGCAGGAGAGAGGGCTGCAGGGGAAAGGAAGGAGAGGATCCAATTCCTAGAAATACCCCCATTCTCCCATCATGAATAAAAAATTGAGATCATTTGACCTCCCATTCACTCTATTAAAATTCCTTGCACCGAGGACTCTCATCTCATTTACTTGATTTGTTCCACACTTCAACTCTCAGTCATCACAATGTTTTATATATAATATAAGGAATTAGTTTTGTATACATCAATACGTAAAAAAAAGGAATTAATTTTGTATACATCAATACGTAAAAAAAAATATACACGCATCCAATCAAATCGTGTCATGATACCACATTTTCAAGTTAGTTCCTAAAAATATCTCTATATATATCTATATAGTGTGATTTCATTGTATGTAAATGAAAAAAAATTACTTGTCGGTGTATGAAAATTAATCTTGTATATAATAGTAATAGTTTAAAAATTTAATTAATATAGATTGATGATATAATTCTTTTTTACATATACATCCAATAAAATGACACCTTTAAGAATTAACTTTGAAAAGGGATATGGTGACGTGATTTGATTAGATGTATATATTAAAAAAAAATTATATCGCAAATGGATAGAAATTAACATCATAATTTACTACGAAATTCTAATGAATGCTCCTGGAAGTAGAAGTGTACTAAATTTTTAGAAAGCTTAAAAATTAATATTTTAATATAAAACTTTTATTTTTCTTCCTAACAAATGTTCTCTAGATGTATTATTTAAACACACAAAATAGACATTATATCTTGACATTGTATACCAATGGACTTGAACGTCGGATCATGGAGAGAGAGGGAAAAAAAATCGTATAAATGTACTGTTTAATAATAAATTTTGTGCCAAAAAATAATTTTTCTAACGCATCTAATTCATCCATCTAACACGTCCCATTTTTTTTTACTAAATATAACATCATTAACATTTCAATAATATTAATTCACCTTAATAAAGTGAGCCCAAAAAATAAATAGAGAGAAGATCTTTCATAATCACATTTCAAATAGACTACAATTTTTTATCCCATCAGTTAGAACATATTTAGCCTAGGTATCGGTTTCTTTAAACAATGGAACCGTAGCGAAACATTTTTTTTGTTGTTGCACGAGAACTACGTGATAGTGTGAGTTGCATAAATTTGTGCAAAATATCTTAAATAAAGTATCGTTCCATAGCAATTAAAAATAAGTATATTAGATTAGATAAAAAATAATTAAAATGTAGATTCCTTAATGGTTGTTTTAATTTTTACCATTGATCTATGATATGCTTGGATTGCATAATGTTAACACTTAACATGGTGAAACTAATTCTAGGTTCTTTATTTGCTCTTGGTTGGAGATGTTTTTAAGCACCTACTTAAGTTGTGCTAATGAACATGAATGGTCTTAAGGCACATGTTAAAATGAATGATTCTAGTTTATCTTGAAAAGTAGTAAAATGAAAGAATCCAACAGTGTCAAGGACATACTAATGTGGGGTCAAAAACGTAGCAGCATAAATAATCTGACGGTGGAAGAGAAAATAGAACAGAACAAAGCATTGGCAATGCCAGCTGGCAGCTAATATACAAGCGGAGCAAAGGACAAATTGACAGTGACGTACGGGCAAAGAAAATTGAATATAGAAAGAAGCATATGATACAAAGAAAAATACAAGTGTATAAGCTCAAAAACGCTACGTTCCGCCACTGCCACCAAACCTAGCTTCTCTGCCAACACAATCCATAGCTTAGCTTCACTCGTTAGATTATTTTTGTTTTCATGTATAAATAAATAATTAATATGCCGACTAAATTATATACTTCATGTGAATCATGTCTTCAACATATCTCTAAAACTGCAGCCCCTCTTTCGATTCCCTTTCTCATTAACTTATTATTGCAGACGTGGACAGCTAAGCTAAGCTATCCATCAACAACATACGTGTCTTCCACTTCCACCTTATTATCAAAACAAAACTATTAAAATGCACAAATGTTTAGCATCTGTTTCTGTTCCTTGTCCTCTTTGCCAAGTAGCAATAACATTCCACTTCCCAACCCACACCACACAAATAAAACACAAAAATCTCAGAACTTCTCTACCGCACCGATAGGGTATCAAATGCCCTTGGCAGAGACTAGCCAAACAGTTGCTAAGATTAAGAAGTCATATTAAACTTAATTATCAACATACAACATTTGAAGTGATTTAGTTTACTAATTTAATGGGTTGGTAAAAAAAAAGCGCAAACTTTTCTTCATGTTACGGATAAGCTTAACCGAATTCAAGGTTTCAAACTTCAAACATAATAACCACAGAATTCTGTATTAAATTAAATTATTACTACATCTAAATTGTGTACAAGTAGAATTCACAACCCAGAAGACCAATCTTTTTCCATCCAGTTTATTTTCAAAGCAGGAAATACATCAAATTAAATTAAATAGAATACAAATGACAGACTAAAGATTTATATGAACAAAAACTGAAAATCAATGACTAAATATCACTATCTGGTTAATAATCTCATAAATGGAACAAAAAAATTAACCAAAATAATCAAATCAAGAGTACAGAGTTGAGACATTTAACAGAAAAATGAATCAAACTATCTATAATGATTCATATCTGCGTCTATGTTCATACAAATCAAAAGGTTCCCAAAGAGCATCAAGAGGACAAGGTTTTGATTCATCAAGTCTTCTCCATGGTTTACCACTACCAGACCAATGCAACAAACTAACAGGACCAGGATGCAAATCTCTACAACTACCTTTCACATTGTCACCACCTAAACCATGTTGGTTCCACCGATGCTCAATTGCCGCCACGTGTCCTGCAAAAACCAACAGAAACGGTGGCAGAGAACCAAGCTCATAGATCCTTTCTACCTTCTGAATCTCCATCCACCGTTCAATCCTCTCCGTGTACCCTTTCTTCCGCCACTTCACCAGATCCATCACCATCACCCCAGTGTTAAAGTAACAAGCTTTTCTCTTCTCAAACGTCGTCGAAAACACCGGATCCGACCAAAACGCCGCCGTGAAATACTTTGTAAAATTAGCATGACAATACTGCGGTGCTCCGATTGTATTCAACCCTAAATCAGTATTCCAAAGCTTCGCAATATCGTCTTGTAAAACAAGATCTGAATCCAAGTAAATCACTCTTTTCACACAACTTTCCAACAGATCCGCAAGATAATTTCTCGCGTAATTCAAAGGCTGTTCAAGTGCTTGTCTCACAGAAGTTGAAATTAAATTCTTAACAATATTCCGATCAAAATAATACACCTTGAATCTCAACTGCGGAAACGTTGTTCGAACCAAAGTTTCCAGATCCGTATCTGTAACAAGAAAGTGAAAAAAAACATTCTCCGGACAAGAAGCGTGATAAAGAATCGAATGCACCGCAGCGATTGAACCACGAAGATACTCGACATCAAGAGTAATCGCTACATGAACCAAACTAGGATGACAAGCACCGATTTCCCTTGAAATCGGTTCACATTCATCGGCATTACGAAAAAACGGTGATGTGTGAAAGTAGAATCGGTAATCATGGTGAGGGATATGATGAATGATTGAAGATCTTATGGCTAAAGCTGGGTAATGAGATGAATGGAGAGAGGGGGAGATGATGATTACAATCATAACGGCGGAGAAAAACCGTGAAAATTTCATAATCGACAACATTGTTTGTTTCTAGGGTTTGATTAATTATTTTTTTTGTACAAAACCCCCCTCCTACTCCAGAAGTATATGTAATGGGTGAAGATTTGTATATTTGGAAAGAAATGAGAAAATTTCTAGGGTTTCCTTTTTGTGAATTGGGGAAGAAGAATATAAAAAAAGGAATTGGTTCTTTTCTCTTCTTGGTTGGTATGAGTGTCAGTGAGAGTAAGGATGCCGTGAGAAGGGAGAAGAATCCATGAGTACGAGCATGAGCATGATTGGTGCTAATGTGCGCACCTTGTTTATTGGTAGAGATTAATATTTGAAATAATAATCTTGTTGTTCTGAATCTTTTGTTACCATATTTTGGACATTGAAATTGAATGTGAGGAGGAATATGTGGTGTAGAAATTAAATTGAATAGGAATAGAGATGCTATGAGATGAGAGAGTGCAGTGTGTGGGACGGAGTGGTGCAGAAAGACAGCTTTTCCTTTCCAGCTTTGCAATTGCCTTTTCCACCACTGATCAAGTATCTCAAATCAAATATTATTTACACTTATTAACATTAATCAATTATTTTTTTGCTAATAAATTATATAAAAAAAAATCACCCTAAATTGTGGTGGCCAAATTAAAGGTCAAAATTAATGTTTTTGTGTGTGTGTGTATATATATATATATATATATATATATATATATATATATATATTTTTTTTTTTTTTCAATTTGGATGAATTAGGATGGAGTGGAGAACCTCTCTATTTCACAATTAATGTGTGTGTGTGTGTGTATATATATATATATATCTATTTTTTTAATCGGATATCTCCATGCATGCAATTACTAAGACAAATTTCTAGAGTCTTGTGGATTTAAATGAACGAAAACTCAAGTTTTAACAATGTTACATGTCTAATGTTTTATTCGAATTCAAGACTTTGTTTCAAATAAAAGAGATACATGTCATCTCATCTAAACGTTGTTGGATCTCTATTTATTTTATTACATATCTATTTTTATTATTGTTTCACCAACAACCGTGGCAAAACACAATTTAAAGGTAAATATTTAATTACCATTAAGTTAATTTTATTTAGCGTTCATAGAATTACCTAAACAATATTGTTTTTCTATTACCGTCTTCTTTCTAGGGATTTTCTATTACGGTCTTGTTACCTATTTATTATTATAGAATAATGGTACTTGTACAATCAATTATTACGAGACGGCCTTTTTTTATTGATAAAAAACAATAAAAAGAGATATGAAAAAAAGATAGAGTAAAAACATAACGTAAATAAGAGAGATGTTTAAAAGTTGACATAAAATCGTTGTACAAATATCATTTCTCTTATCATATACTAATACAAACATTAAGATAGAAATGTAAGTCATTTTTTTTAAGAAGAAATGTAAGCCATTTTGATTGTATCTTTATTTTTCCGTATTTGTTTATAAATGTTTCGCAATGCACCACAACTAAATAAATATTTAATTAACATTGTTCTTATTGTAGTTTAATTGTTTATATTATAATGAGATTTAACTTATTTTTTGAATTAAAATTTTAAATAACACAAAAAAAATATAATTACAATAACTTTTTTTTAATGAAAGATGGTCGAAGCCCAAAATTACAACAGTTTTGAATGATATAATTGAATTTGAAATTATGAAGAAAAAAATCAACCTAAAATCACCTATTTATTTTATATTTTATCAAATATTTATATTTCAACGATTATCAAACAACGATTTATTCTACTATGTGTGAGACTCATGTCGTGCATGAAAAAAGATTTGTTTATGGATATACTATCGTATTTTTCCGGCGTTGTCCGGGTTATATATATAATATTACAATTTTGGTTATGTATAATACTCATTAGAAATTCATTTATCTTAAAAATAATAAAATAAAAAAAAAATACCCATATTGTAACCCAATTTATTAGATGAACTATTAACATCTACCTAAAATATAGAATAAACATATCCTAGTTGTGTAGTTTGAAATAATGATCAAGAGTGTGTGTTTAAAATGAATAAAATAGGCACGTGTAAGAAACAATTTTTTCCTTATATATAAAATTGATTAAAATAAAAAATTTAATTTTAATCAAATAATTATTTAAAATTTCCTCTATAAACTTATGATTTAAAAAATAATTATCTATAAAATCAAGCTAGTTACAAAAAGTTTAGATGGGCTCTGGATGCTCACTAAGGTCATGGCAAACCTCAAGTTCAGAGAGCATTTACATATCTACTTAGAGATCACCCGCCAAAGATCTTCTAGCATCAACAACGACAATTGAACCCGCGATTTTGCACTTAACTCAACTCCTTACCAACCGAGTCAACATTCATTCGAAATAATCTATTAAATTTGATAAAACCTACGATGAGTTTAATATGATTTACTAATTGATATTTGTTGTTTTGTATTTAAAAAAAAAAATCTTTGCGTAAGTTTTTATCTATAAAATAAGATAATTTTACTTACACTATAAGAAATTTATTAAGTTTGTAGCATTTTTTTAATATGCATGAACTTTTATTAAAATTTATAATAAGTATGAAATTTATGTTATGAATTTTTTAAAATTGTAAAATTGTTTACGAATTTATGTAAAATTGTAACACTCTTCTTTTTAATTAGATCAGAAATTCATGTTATTTCAATTATCAATTAGAATTATATCTATATTATTTATTTTAATTAATTATTTCGGTGTGATCTATGTGAAATTAATTAAATGTGTTTAAATGAATTATAGGCAAAATTACACATACAGTCCCTTAACTTAGGTTCAAGCAACGATTTAACCATTTACTTTTTATTTTTTCATTTTAATCATTTATGTTCTGAAATATTAACACAATTATCCCTTTTTTAAAAAAAAAATATCCAAAAAACCCATAAATTGATAACATTTGTCTTCATATCCAAAAAAAAAAAACTCGCATATTCATCAAATAAACCAAAATTTGTTTTTATTGAAATCCAAAAAAAAAAAACAATAACCATTAATCACATAGACATGTGTGTGATTGCAATCCTTCGTCAAATAAACCAAAATAAACCATTGAACTTCATCATCTTTCTTAATTAAACAAACTCATATGAAGCCAAAAACAATTCATTTTCGCCATCTTTCTAAAAACAGATATGAAAATTGATTTATCATCATAACTATCTTATTTTTATTTTGTTTTTCATTTATTCATATCTTTTTTTTTTTGTATCTATTGATGATGAATGTTTTTATTTTCAATCATGATTCTATTGAAGACGAATTTATTAAGATTCAATGAGTCGTTTGATACAGGAGCAAGTGAAGGAAAAAATGTGCATGATTTTACATTTTAATTTAATTAGTATACTCTGTTAATTTATAATTATTTTACACATGTATCCAATGATGTGTAAAATAATTGTCGTTGATTGGCCTTTTGGAAAGAATATTTGAGTCTCTCTTGAAATCCATCTTTCATTAGAAATAAAATAATCAGATTTGCAAGAAGAAAAATTAAACGTGTGTTTATTTAATGAATATTTGGATTTTTTGTTGAATATTCAGATGAATGTCATGAACTTATGGATTATTGAGATTTTTATGTAAAAAAAGGATAATTGTGTTAAACCTTTCAGAACATGAAGGATTAAAAGGAAAAAAAAATAAAAAGATAAAAGACCGAAACATTATTTGAAATTAAGTTAAAAGACCACAAATTTCATTTTGCCTAAATTATATGTGATGAATTAGTATTATTTATTTTCTTTACAGTGGTGCAAATAACAATATTGATAGGTGTGTTGGTGATTATTTTGGGCTTAACTTGTCACTAGTTTCGGATATACATCTCCCCTCTTTGCTATTGATCACACCTAAGATTTTCTAAAAGATCACAATTGGATTTCCGCTCTTTCTCTCCTCAATCTAGATGGTTCTAGAAGATTGAGTTCCTTTCCCCCCCCCCCCCCCCCCCCCCCCCCCCGTACCTTGCTTCTCACACACATTGCTTGTTCTTAAAAGTGTGAAGGAATAGGATTTGATTTGTTTCCTTTTTATTTTCTCATAAAATTAAATTAGTTTTGTGGCAAATCTTTTCTCCCATTTACACAATTTTAAGACCAAAACATTTGTATTTTATTACATCCAAATATTTACACGCTGAATTCTCAATTTCCAAGCAATATATTTACCTACATTCTCATGATAAATTCATGAATAGTCATATGTCATAATATCATAAGTAAAAATAGATTGCAAGCAGTAAAATCCTAGATTTACATCTCTCATATTTTACACGCCTCTTCACTCCCACCTCCCTACGTATACATATTTCATCTTCTTAACCATAAAAATATTTATTGTATTCCTATTCTACCCCTACTTCCCTTACCTCACTTTATATTCTCCTAAGACAATTCGTCTACACGCAGAAAGGAAAACAAACCCTGTGCACCAAGGAAGAGTTCACGCCTCCCTCATCACCATCATTCTTGCTCATCAAATATTTTCTAAGTAGTATTCTTCCTTCAAAAATCCGTGTGACCCTAAAGGCAAGGTTTTTCACCATTATTCGCATTCTTGCTTATCTACTATTCTTGTCTCTGATTTGTCTCTAATTCTAGAGTGTTTTTCGAGTCAAGATTTTTATCTACTGGCATATGAATATATGACTTTCGATGATCTTAGTAAGTTTTGAGTGGGAATGTCATGAATGATGTAAAACATTGAAAATAATGTGATACTAGTCGAGATATCCGTGCTGCAGCACGGGTAGCGCGGCTGCGCCGCGCAAATTAAGTTACAGTTATTAAATTGTATTATAAAGAATAATTAAAAAAACATAATAATAGTAATAATAGCGACAATAATATATATATATATATATATATATATATATATATATATATATAGAGAGAGAAATAATTAAAAATTAAAAAAAGAAACAATAAAGTTTCAATATGAATATCTTAATACATCATGGAAAACTGGAAAGTGAAAACACTTTGCATATCTTAATGCAATTACAATTACAAATCAATAACGTTGAGAATATCTTAATACAATTACAATATTTTTTGTTATGATAGAGTCACACTTAAAGTCGAGAAAATCGTTAGGGTGAATGCGATTGGTAGAGCAAAATATTTTCATCCACGTCCAATTTTGACAATTGTGATTTGTGAATCATCTTCATTTGTAAACAACAATTTACAAATAGTGATAGTATTTGATGGTCCACATAGTCTGAGGTATTGATGATTTTTTACTCGTAAGAAATTTCCTAAATCAGAAGGTAAAATCTGACAAATAAAGAAATATAATTGTAATTGTTATACAATTACAAATATGACTAAAATGATTAGAAATTTAATGTTATTATTGAAGATTGCTAAAAATATTCTAACCAATTTCGAATGAAGTGGATATCTGTTTGGAATGTTGACGACGAATATTAGATCTCGAGTAATTGTAATAGTCAATATATGGAAACGGGAATATTCATTTTTTGGAGTAGAACCATTGAATTTTTTATCTGAAATACACTATTACCTAAATAAGAAAAAGAAATAAGTGGATTTGGTGTGATATTATAAAATTGTCTCAATCAGCTCCAACCATCAACAAGTATGGGTAGAGTTAGAATTTTGTTAAATTCGACTTCGTGAAAATTTCCACATCTATCTTGCAATATCCATTGTTCTTCGAGTTCATCGTAATGTTATGCAATAAAAACTGGATTCAATTCGCAAATGATCTAGGAGGAAAGAATAACATTGTTAAAATAGGAAAGTAAAATAAAAAATATAGGAAAAAATAACAAAATAGAATAAGATAGTTGGTAAGAAATAAGTGAAGGTAGAAAATGAAAAATGACCTCTGTGCATACTGATATAAAATAAGGTGTGTTTGAGTCCATTCTTTGTCAAACCAAATATGTTGAGTTGAAGAAGAAGTATGTTGTGAAGTATTGTGTGTTGTAATGCTTAAAGGCTGTATATAGGCATATGGTTATGAAAGAAAACATTGTTAAGTGGTGTGTGAAAACGTAAGGATTTTATTAGGTTTGACAGCTATATAGTTGTCTTTATACACATCTTTTTTAAAGTAAGATTTCCTGAATTTTTTTAATCATGTAGAGGAAGAATAGTCATTCATAATTACTGTATTACAGCTCAATCAATGTATAAAAAAAGATTCCCTTATGGATCAATAATTTAGGTTAAGCTAGATGAATAGTACATCAAAATATAAAATTTACGTGTATAACCATGGAAAATAATTCACACAATACATATATCATTGGATGATTAGAAGATAGAAATTAGTTGTCTCAGATTTGAATTTAAAGACGTTACAGTTAAATACAAAGACAATACATATAGCTTAACTGTCACAATACTTGCAGCAAATACAATTAAAGTACAATTCTTGGCATTACACATTTAAAAACGACATTCAAGCTACGTGAACTTTAAAGACATGACACTTAAGAAAAATATTGTTAAGGCCAAATTTAAACCGGATCTGATCTCCGTCTTCGAGTCCATTTTTCCAGCAGTAAATCTTCCAGTGTACTCCAATTTTAGTCTCAACATAATTGTTTTTCATTGTTTTTATAATATGGAAAAGTTGTTTTTGACTGTCGTCTCCGCAGAGAGTAATTAAGTTATCAGGAATATTTTCCCTAACATAATTACTCAAAGCAGTTGGTAAAATCTGGAAAAAATATAATATATTGTTAGATATTGAAAGTATATGTTAATTGATTTGGGTTAATGAGTTTGAAATTAATCTACTTACGAAGTCATCTTCTTTGGTTGTGTTTGTAGGCAGTGTGACATCAAAAAACATAGTTGTTGATGAATATGTACTTCTGCTATGGAGAGATGGAATTGGAGTTGATGAACCTATTGGTGTGAAAGTTTTGAGTCCGAAAAAATCATTGCCAAAATATGACATCACCGCTTTGACATTGAGTCCGAAAAAACCATTGTCAAAATATTAGAGGAATAATTATCACAACTATAGTATTTTTAAATTATTATGTTGAGGCCTTCCGGAAGAGAAAAATAAATAAACAGGATGATACGATCTAACCGTGAGGAAAAGTAAAATTGCATTTATCAATCACAAAGAGACCATGCTATAAACAAATCATATCTATATCTATTAATTATGATGGCACTGTTGATTAATTGTATTACAAGCAAAATTAAACAAGAAGTCATTAAAATGATAAAGAAAATGAAGAGGAAAATTTTATAAACAAACTTTTTTTAAGCTGTTTCTGAGCCCAATTTTGATGGTAAATTATCCAGGGGAACCAAATGTCCCTGAGCCACAACCAACGAGTTATACATATGAACACACATTTTATTATCGTACTCCTTAAGTTGTGGAGCCCTCCCAAATCCACCAGTGGGGTCATTGAAGCTAGCCAAATTCATTACCTTCGAGTTAGCCAAACCAAGCATCATCCTCACATAGGAGTCTCTCATCCACACCATCCATTTCTTAGGAGAAGAAATTGTTGGAAATTTGATCTTAGGAGAAATTTTGATCTTCCACTTCTTATTTGTTCTGGTGGTTGCTCCTCCTTCAAGCTTCACCGTGTTCGTCTTTCGACCTTACTTGTTTATTCTTTGATATCCCTTACTTCTCTTCCAGTACTTTTTCAAACTCCTTTGCATGCTGGTTGTGATGCCTTCCATTATGGTGTCCTTTCTTTGCTGAAACACGGAAATTATGTAACAGAAGGGAGGCAAGTCAGTTTGGTATGTGTGCATATGTGTCAATATATATATTTATACATTGAAAACCTAATTTTTTTTACATTGTCAATTAACAAATCAAAGCCAATAATATTGTATAGTATGAAGCTCGGATACTCCAAAATGGTGTCGTATCCGTGTCAGATACGTATCAGATACCGAAGAATAATTCAGGATACGGCTTAACATATAGGATACAGACGGGATACGTGTTTTAAAAATCCAACAAATGAGTTTTTTTTTATTGTTTTTTTTTTGAACCATTTGTACTAGTTTTATTATACATGTGAACTATATATATATATATATATATATATATATATATATATATATTGAAATTCTGGCAAGACTGAGTCTGAACCGTAAACCAGAGTAGAACAGAGTACAATAGTTCAGATGATTTGTTAACCCAGTTCGGTGACAACCACACCTACATCTGGAGGCTACCAAGCCAGGAAGGAAATCCACTAAATAGTATCAATTCAAAGACCTATGACAACAGCCCATGTTTCACAACCTTCTCACTTAATCACCACCCGTATAGATTTCAACCTAAGAACTCCTAGACCTGAGACCCCTCTCACTTCCCTCAGTCAATCACTGACCCAGTGATTATCAGACTCTAACAAATCAAACAAAGATGGAGACACTCTCCTAAAAACTCAATACATCACTTTTGCTTAAAAGCTTCAAGTGAATTACAACTCAATAAAAAACAACCAAACTCTAAACACTTGAGTGGTGTACAAAAACAAAGCACAAAACTTACAGACTCAACACCTAAGAACACTCTATTAAAACTGACTTCAGTTGAGTTGATTTTCTTCAATGACAGCGTCCTCTATTTATAGCTTCAGCAGCAACATAATTCTTGAACCAAATCCTTCAAAGATATATTCCCAGAATTCTTTAGAAGCAAATAGAAGCAATTTATTTTCCAGAAATATATTTTCCAAAGATTTCTTTGAAAATATATTCACAAATAATTGAATCCAATCTTTAGAAAATATCTTGCGAAATTCTTCTTTCTTCTAGAAACGCAGCTTGGATAAATCTTCAATTAAATCTTCAAAAGATAATGTGAGAAAATAAAACAGCTCCAAGATACAAGAAAGAACGCAGCTTCTGAACGCAGAAAACCAGCTTCTGAACGTGCTTCTGAAATGCAGCTTCTGAAGGTTCAGCTTCTGATGAACAGTGCTTCTGAAGCGCAGCTTCTGAAGACACATTTCAGCTTCTGAAGACGCACATTGCTTGTATATTTGATTTTAGCAAAACATGAAGCCAACAACCAAATATCCAACAATCTCCCCCTTTGGCAAATTTTTGGCTAAAATCAATTACTGAACAGGGAGACCCAAAATACAAGCTTCTTCACACAACAAAGTATTCAACCATGAAGAACAAAACACAAACATAGCAACAGAGTCAGCAGCGGATAAAACACTACGTTACACACATAACACTCCCCCTGAAATATACAGCAGCAACTTCTGAGGACACACAGCTCCTAAAACAGATCAGCTTCCAGTTCTGAGCACAGAAATCAACATCTGATAGGAAACACACTCCCCCAACAAATTCTCCCCTCTGAGATACACAGGAACTCCCCTTGAACACAGAGACTCCTCCTGAACACATCTGAACAAACACTTTTCTCTCTTTTTAGCCAAACAGTTTTGACAAAATACTCATGAAAACATCAGGAGCAGAGAAACAGCAGAGTTACAAAGGAACACACCCAGAAAAATTCAGAGGTTTATAAACAATCAACACAGTACCACATACTCAGAACCCACAACAGAAGTAACATCAGTGACACTTCTCAGCCCAGCATAATCACACAACAGAACCCATCACAAGCTCCATCATCAAGGAACATTATCAGGATCAGAAACACACAATGAAATCCAGGATATCAGTCAAAAACTAAATAGTCTTCAGACTCAGCAACAGAAACTGCTTAGTCTTCATTAGACACAGAGATTCTGCAAAGACTTCAAAAAAGACAAAAGCCCATTTGACCCCTCAAATCTTCAAATTTCTTGGCATTTAAGGCTTTTGTAACTATATCAGCACCATCTTCATCACCCTCAGTACACTGAATATAGGGCATGATGTTTTGAACATCTTGCTCAACATGATCCTCAGACTTACTAGGATTCACTTCCTTTCTTATTAGTGCCTTCTTCTTTGGGACAGGGATCACTACCTTGCTCCAGACTTTAGATGGTCCAGCAACAGAACTCTTCTTTGCAACATGAGTGGGCCTGCTGTCAGCAGCAACAGCCTTTCCTTTCCTATTTTTCAGACTCTGGGCAACACTTGCACATTTTGGTCTCCATTCCTTCTTGACCTTGATTTTGTTTACAACTGGTTCCACTTTTCTTTGTTGAAAGTGCTTGGGGTATCCATGCAGCTTGTAACAGAATGGTTTTATGTGCCCCTTTTTACCACAGTGATGACATACCCAAGGATGAGATGCCCTCTTGTTCTTAGATCCCTGAGGTTGGTTCTGGTGTTCCAACTTATTTTTACTCATCATTGGATCACATGTTTTAACAGCTGCAGTGAACCTTTGTTGCTGTTTGTTGTTCAGAGTCCTATCATCATACCCAATTCCATTTGGTTTCCCTTGGTTCTGACTCTCCAAAATTTCTTCTAACACATCAGTACCAATGTTTAACATTCTGACTTGTTTCTTCATATTTTCAAGTTGAGAGTTCAGTTGGGTTATCTCATCTTTGAGATCAGAGATTTTCTCTAAGTGTTTACTTCTTTCAGACTGAAGTTGACTGATAGTTCTCTTCTGTTCTTCCAGCAGCTTGCACACTTCTTTAAATTTAACATGCAACTTCTTGCAAAACTCAGCAGGTTCTTTGTAATAGGTAGCCAATTCTTCACAGGATAGTTCTCCATCACTTGACTCAGTATCAGATGATGTCTCAGAACCTGATAGTGCTTCTGAAACCTTGACTCCATCATCAGACATGCATGTACCAGTTAAAGCAACAACACGTTTGGCTGATTCATTCCCCACTTCTCCTTCTGAGTCATCATCAGACCAAGTAACTGCCAAACTACTCTTCTGTTTCTTGAGGTATGTTGCACATTCTGTCATAATGTGGCCATATCCTTCACACTCAAGACACTGAACACCTTTGGATTGATCAGTTCTTGTCTTCTGCTTCAGAATCTTCTTAAATTGTTTACTCAGCATCACAAGATCCTCTGATAAGCTTTCATCATTTGCTGCAAAAGCAACACCTTTTCCCTTCTTATCAGTTCTGGCTATTTCAAAATTCTGAAGAGATCCTATCAATTCCTCAACCTTCATGCTGGAGATGTCCTGTGCTTCCTCAATGGCAGTCACCTTCATGTCAAATCTCTTGGGAAGAGACCTGAGGATTTTCCTCACAAGTTTCTCATCAGACATTCTTTCTCCAAGAGAATCAAATGAGTTGGCCATGTCCAGAACGTTCATATAAAAATCCTGTATGTTCTCATCCTCCAACATTTTGAGATTTTCAAATTTGGTGGTGAGAAGTTGAAGTCTAGACAGTTTTACCTTGGAAGTGCCTTCATGAGTAATCTTGAGAATCTCCCAGACATCCTTAGCTATTGTGCACTGCTTGATCAGTCTGAACATATTCTTGTCCACTCCATTGAATATAGCATTCAAGGCTTTGGAGTTTGCAAGAGCTAATTCATCTTCTACCTTGGACCAATCTTCCTCTGGTTTTAATTCAGTTGTCTTCTTACCCTCTTTGTCAAGCACAACATGATGTTCCCAACCTTTCAGAACTGCTTTCCAGGTTTTGCTATCTATTGATTTAAGGAATGCACTCATGCGTGATTTCCAAAAATCATAGTTGGAACCATCCAACAGAGGTGGTCTGTTCACAAATCCTCCTTCTTTCTCCATTATGCCAGAAAAACCTTCCCTGGAGCTCACCCTAAAACAGGCAGGGTGCCTGCTCTGATACCAATTGAAATTCTGGCAAGACTGAGTCTGAACCGTAAACCAGAGTAGAACAGAGTACAATAGTTCAGATGATTTGTTAACCCAGTTCGGTGACAACCACACCTACATCTGGAGGCTACCAAGGCAGGAAGGAAATCCACTAAATAGTATCAATTCAAAGACCTATGACAACAGCCCCTGTTTCACAACCTTCTCACTTAATCACCACCCGTATAGATTTCAACCTAGGAACTCCTAGACCTGAGACCCCTCTCACTTCCCTCAGTCAATCACTGCCCCAGTGATTATCAGACTCTAACAAATCAAACAAAGATGGAGACACTCTCCTAAAAACTCAATACATCACTTTTGCTTAAAAGCTTCAAGTGAATTACAACTCAATAAAAAACAACCAACTCTAAACACTTGAGTGGTGTACAAAAACAAAGCACAAAACTTACAGACTCAACACCTAAGAACACTCTATTAAAACTGACTTCAGTTGAGTTGATTTTCTTCAATGACAGCGTCCTCTATTTATAGCTTCAGCAGCAACATAATTCTTGAACCAAATCCTTCAAAGATATATTCCCATAATTCTTTAGAAGCAAATAGAAGCAATTTATTTTCCAGAAATATATTTTCCAAAGATTTCTTTGAAAATATATTCACAAATAATTGAATCCAATCTTTAGAAAATATCTTGCGAAATTCTTCTTTCTTCTAGAAACGCAGCTTGGATAAATCTTCAATTAAATCTTCAAAAGATAATGTGAGAAAATAAAACAGCTCCAAGATACAAGAAAAAACGCAGCTTCTGAATGCAGAAAACCAGCTTCTGAACGTGCTTCTGAAATGCAGCTTCTGATGAACAGTGCTTCTGAAGCGCAGCTTCTGAAGACGCACATTGCTTGTATATTTGATTTTACCAAAACATGAAGCCAACAACCAAATATCCAACAATCTCCCCCTTTGGCAAATTTTTGGCTAAAATCAATTACTGAACAGGGAGACCCAAAATACAAGCTTCTTCACACAACAAAGTATTCAACCATGAAGAACAAAACACAAACGTAGCAACAGAGTCAGCAGCGGATAAAACACTATGTTACACACATAACACTCCCCCTGAAATATACAGCAGCAGCTTCTGAGGACACACAGCTCCTGAAACAGATCAGCTTCTAGTTCTGAGCACAGAAATCAGCATCTGATAGGAAACACACTCCCCCAACAAATTCTCCCCTCTGAGATACACATGAACTCCCCTTGAACACAGAGACTCCTCCTGAACACATCTGAACAAACACTTCTCCCCCTTTTTAGCCAAACAATTTTGACAAAACACTCATGAAAACATCAGGAGCAGAGAAACAGCAGAGGTTACAAAGGAACACACCCAGAAAAATTCAGAGGTTTATAAACAACCAACACAGTACCACATACTCAGAACCCACAACAGAAGTAACATCAGTGACACTTCTCAGCCCAGCATAATCACACAACAGAACCCATCACAAGCTCCATCATCAAGGAACATTATCAGGATCAGAAACACACAATGAAATCCAGGACATCAGTTAAAAACTTGACAGTCTTCAGACTCAGCAACAGAAACTGCTTAGTCTTCATTAGACACAGAGATTCTGCAAAGTCTTCAAAAAAGACAAAAGCCCATTTGACCCCTCAAATCTTCAAATTTCTTGGCATTTAAGGCTTTTGTAACTATATCAGCACCATCTTCATCACCCTCAGCACACTGAACATAGGGCATGATGTTTTGAACATCTTGCTCAACATGATCCTCAGACTTACTAGGATCCACTTCCTTTCTTATTAGTGCCTTCTTCTTTGGGACAGGGATCACTACCTTGCTCCAGACTTTAGATGGTCCAGCAACAGAACTCTTCTTTGCAACATGAGTGGGCCTGCTGTCAGCAGCAACAGCCTTTCCTTTCCTATTTTTCATACTCTGGGCAACACTTGCACATTTTGGTCTCCATTCCTTCTTGACCTTGATTTTGTTTACAACTGGTTCCACTTTTCTTTGTTGAAAGTGCTTGGGATATCCATGCAGCTTGTAACAGAATGACTTTATGTGCCCCTTTTTACCACAGTGATGACATACCCAAGGATGAGATGCCCTCTTGTTCTTAGATCCCTGAGGTTGGTTCTGGTGTTCCAACTTATTTTTACTCATCATTGGATCACATGTTTTAACAGCTGCAGTGAACCTTTGTTGCTGTTTGTTGTTCAGAGTCCTATCATCATACCCAATTCCATTTGGTTTCCCTTGGTTCTGACTCTCCAAAATTTCTTCTAACACATCAGTACCAATGTTTAACATTCTGACTTGTTTCTTCATATTTTCAAGTTGAGAGTTCAGTTGGGTTACCTCATCTTTGAGATCAGAGATTTTCTCTAAGTGTTTACTTCTTTCAGACTGAAGTTGACTGATATTTACTTCTTTCTCTAAGTGTTTTCTCTAAGTGGTCTCTATGGTCATTAATGAAGTCTGCAAGGGAGTTTGCGTCCTCCATCTTTCGGTTGGTTGTTGAGGAGGTGGAAAAAGATAACGGAAACAAGTCAAACAACACACTATTTATCTCATTTTTACTCTTTTATGTTCCTTTTTACGTGTCTCTTTTGGAGAAATTTTTGTTCCAATCTAATTGTCACTTTCCAAGTTCAATGTAATATTAAATGTTGTTTTACCAATAGTATATTTAGTTATTTATTGCGGAGAGATAAATATATGAAATGAGATATTGAATGAATAAGACTATTATAGTAAAAATATAAATTATTATATCAAAAATAGTAGTATTTATTGATTGTCTTGATTTGTATAAAATGTCAAAAAGTGACAATTAAAAAGGAACGAAGGTAGTAAGTGTAAACTCATAAATTTTTTGATAAAAAATAATAAAAAAAAATGAGCCTGTACATTAAAAAAAGTTTCCGAACAAATGTCAAGTGTTCTAGTTTAGAACTTGAAAATAGATGTTTGGACTTTGAGATGTTGATGTTTTGTGGGAATTTACGTCTCCAGCCTCAACGGTGAGAGATATACATGCAAATAGTTGGATGCTTAAGTTAGTATGTGTTCAAGGTTTAGAATGATGAAAATGTAGTATTGGGCTTGAGCCAGCTTCAAGTTCAATTTGGGACAATAAGGAATTGAAAAAAGAAAAAACAAAATGACAGTAATCTTCAGAACTCATGCACACAACACAATCATCCAACCTAAACAATTTCTTCAACATTTTTGTCCATTGATTTAGTTAGGAACCATAAAGATTAAGATGACAGTTTTAATATAGTATTTTTAGTGGAATGGATTCCCACAGTTTTAATGTAGTATGCAATTATATAAAAATAACAATTAAATATAATTGTTTTAAAGATTTCAAATTTAAAAATTATTTCTTCAAAAAGTTAAATATTACATATTCAAATGCACAGAAAATATGAATTTTCATGAAAAACTTACCATTAAAGATCCTTAAAAAATGTCTCGTAAACACTCGTTAACATTTCTCTTATGTTTATTTAGGTCTGAAATGAACTGTAGATAAGTTTTTGCCTTATTAACTTGCTTGTTTTGGTTTGGTGTTAGGCTCTATTGACTATCCTCGTGCATAAGTTACATGGGGTTAGTAAATTAAAAACTTCTTTATCAAAAACTTTGCTACATATTCACATGGTTTTTTTTAGAGGATACACACGATTTGAATACGACAATTTCCATTTGACGGAAAAATAACAAGAAGTCTAACAATTAATAACATAGACCAGGTGATTGTTTGATCCTTTATAAAAAAAAATAGCGATTGATTATTGTAAAAAAAAAGCGATTGTTTGATTTCTATCAATTTCCATTTTTTATGTTTGATTTCTATTTCAAGAATCAATTTGACTTTAGATGTATAAATTATAAGCTGAAGGCCTGAAGCAACTATAAGCAGCTCAGCGGCTTTGACATTGAGCTGTAACCATTATAACTTTTTATTTTTTTTAAATAACAATTTATAACTTTTTTCAATTTATTATATACACGTTGAAATTATTTTCTGTAGTCATACATTCAGAAGTAATATTCTTTCAAAAAAAAATACATTTAGAAGTAATATGTATTTTATTAAGAAGATTCAGAAGTAATTTTAATCTACAATATCCAAACAATTATTTGAATATGTATTCAAACATAAATTATTTTTGATCTGGCATTAAGTTTACATCACAATGTTTGTGACATATTGTCTCTTTGTGTGAACTCTCACAATTGTCATTTTTAAAAGACGTCATTGTGTGTAGATGATGTTTACAATTACCTTCACTCTCATCTTAAATATTGTTAGATTTTTTTGGTATACTGAAATAGTAGCCCTCAAATTGAGCTAAGGGGGTATAGGGTATGTCTGCTATTGTGTGTGGCTTAGACCATCGATTTCCATTGATGTCACTAATGTTTTGAACAGAATCCATACTCAAATTGGCCGGAGTTGATGGAGGGGAGTAATCTTAGATGTTACACAAGGTACCCCAGTGTCAAATAAGCTTAAGCTCCCGAGCCTTTTAATTGTGGCTTCTTGTTGAGCTGGTTTATTTTTTGCTTCGAAGTCATTATTTTTTTTAGAAATCCATAGTGTCTTGAGATAACTTTGTATAAATTTATTTAAGAAAAAGCCATTGATTGGAAGAAACAAATTTAAATTTTTGGATTTTTTCTATGCAATTTCTTTTTTGGAAAAAAATTTAGGGCATGTGAGCCAGCTTTTGCTATAGGACTTTGGGAGACTTATTTGCTACCATAACATAATTTCCGATAGGTATTTTCTTGTTTACAAGTCCTATCGAAATATAGTTTCTGATGATATCCTGTAGGTGTTTTCTTGTGTTGTTCACCTGGCCATAATATCCGAAATATAGTTTCTTTAGTATTCATTTTTTTTTTTTTGGAAAAGGTTATTTAGTATTCATTTGTCATGCGAATATATCTTTGAGTCTAGTAGAGAGCTACTCGGTCTCGAAAGCACAAACTAAGGACCATAAATTACCAAAGTTAACTTAAAAGTATACAATATGGAAGCACAAATTAAGGACGTGAATTACCAAAATTAATAATTCACCTAAAGTATACAATATGGAAGGCAAAGAAAGAGCAAATTAATCAAACATTGAAATATGGAGTACACAAAGTGAGAATTCGGGTTCGAGAAGAGTATTGCTTGAAATGGAACCAACGTTTCACCGCTATTCTTGTTATAATAATCTGGAGGTACATAGTATGGAAATGGTGTTCCTGGTGGAAAATATGAATTTTGTGGTGGGTATGGAGTCATTGGTGGAGATTCACAATTATTTGGGCATGGTAACTTTGGAGTTGGCGGAGGCGGAGGGCATTCGACGATTGCTGGTGGCAGAGGAGGTGATGGCGGTGGCGTTGGTGGAGGCGGTGACGGCGGTGGTGGACACTCTAACACTTTTGGAGGTGGAGGTGGTAGAGGTTGGCATGGATTTTCGCACTCAGCACACATTGTGCATGGAACTTGGTCTTTTGCTACGGATGAAGTGGCTTTGGTGTTGGCTAAAAATGCAAGCATGAAAATAAGCAAGAAATGCAATGAATTAGCCATATGATTTTGAGTTGGGAATTGTTTGTTGAGAGCAAGTGAATAAGCTAGCTAGGTGCTAAAGCAAGAATAAATACTAGTTATTATTATGTCACAAAATTAAGGTTTTGAATTGGGATTTTTATAGCGATATGCACGTTTATAAGTGTAGCAATATATATTGGTGACCGCACCAATTGTCGGTGTATTACCTTCTACGGCATTGTCTCATCATCAAATCTAGCAAACATGGCTTATAAAACACACAATTTTATCGATTTCAATTCACTCCCCCACACACCGGACAGTAGTGGTGTGATGATAAAAGTAAGTGCAATAATACTCTCTAAAATGTTTATATGAATTCACTCTTTTATTAGATAAATAAATGTGGATTCTACTATATTAAATGTGGTTGTTTTTGTCATTTAAAATTTGAACGTTAATTCGTAAGTCGGATGAGTCTAAGTCATTTTGTTTACGGGTTGATGCTTTTGGACAAATGGGATAAATGTGGCAACCCAAAAAAGTTTATTTTTGTTGAATGATTAAGTATATTCTTATATTTAGCTATTCTAAAATATATTTTTAGCTAATTCAGACAAGTCTCCTAGTAAAAAATGATCATGAAAAATATTATTATTTGATTAATGAATTTATTTGTGTTATTTTGACACTCTTGGTCTCTACAACGACCATGGAAAAAACATTTTCAACAAGTTATCAATAATCAAACAAAATGAATGATGAGTTTATTGCAAATAGTTTATTTTGTTACATTGAAAAAGATGGTTAGTATTTATTTAGTGCACAAGGCCTGAGAAATTTGAAGACTCAAATTGTCCCAAAATTATTAAATTGATATGTGCAAGGGTCTAAATTTTAATCAAATTTAAAATTTTGAACTTAATTATATCAATAAACTCCAAATTTGGAGTCTCGAAAATGCTTTTTTTTACGCAAGGTCTCTAAAATGTTGAAGGGTCCAGATTCCTTCACCAATTTATATAAGGGCTCAAGTTTTTGCATATATCAATCTCAATGTCCAATGTTTTAAGGGTTTAAAATTAGAACATTGTCTCTAAAATATTCAAGAGGACTTTTTTAGTTCATAGCCAATTATGAATATATTTGAAGCAATTTTGTTGACATTATACATATTTAACCTTTAAATATAATATATAAGTTATAAAAGCAGCTTAAATTTTGAATAGCATTGCATGATATAATTTGACATTTTTATTGTTATTTTTATTATTTTTTCAATTATTTAGTAATCTTTTATGTCGGCAACGTATGCAAATTGATTATGATATAGGTTTCATAAATGAAGCGGCGGAATCTATGAACTCGCATGATATATGCTGAGTACAATGGATGCATTCTTACACCAACATTGTTTTTTTCGTTTGAAGAAATTTAGTGTGAGGGTACCTTTTTGGGTCTAAGGTACGCTCTCGGTTTCCGGTATAAAATATACTCCCTCCGTTTCAAAATACATGTCCATTTTGAAGAAATTTTTTGTTTCAAAATACATGTTCATTTGACAGTTTAATGATACATTTTGTCTATTTTACCCTTGCCTACCAATTAATTGGATTCTAGATTTTCTCCATAATAATTATTTTCTACTAATAAATGTTGACTCAATTTTAAGTGGATTTACTCATGCACTCTCCCAAGAACTTGTTTAATTAATTTTGGTATTGATATTGGGAGTAATTATGAGATGAAAGAAATAAATGTAAAATGGAAAAAATCAAAGACAAGGGTATAATAGGAACTTTTGTGTCAAACTAGCTTGTCCTTAGTTACTGCAATTTCTCTAAAATGGACATGTATTTTGAAACGGAGGGAGTACTACTCTAGATGACAAGATATATCATTATTAAATAAATTTAAAAAATAATAGAGATCGGAGTAGTACGAAATTAGTAGCATGTTTAAGTTTAAATTGCACTTACAAAAATATATACATTTTTTCAAAAAGGAAAAAATATGTACGTTTATCTTTTTTTAAGAATACTAATAGAGCTTGAATCTAGGATTTTAGAATCTAAAATTTTTCTTTTTTAACACTAGACCAAACTTTTAATCTGGTGAACCTCCGAATCTAAAATCAATATCACATTTATTTTTTATTTTTTTTACCTCTTGTGATTTTTTTATAAGTTTTCTTTCTTTAATATTAATACGCTATTTAGTTTATGATTCGATTTTAGTTCGCCAGATTAAATTGTTTGGGATCAATCATTTTCACTAGATGTAATTAATCCCTTCTTATATAAAAATACGACATTGCTTTAAACTCCTAGAGTTTGTTCTAGTAATAAAAATATATGTTTTTGACTTGGAGGTTTTTGGTTCAAGATCTATTAATACTTTTAAAATAAGATAAATGTAAATTTTACTATATAAAATACTATTCGAGCTCTAAAGTCTTCTGCTTTTGACTTAGCATCCCCTCAACCTAAACTTTTTCTATAAAAAAAATACTAACAATGCTTTTTTTTTGGGTACAATCTAACAATGCTTTCTAATCACAAGAATTGAGGGCGAATCGAAGTTATAATTAATTTTATATATATATATATATATATATATATATATATATATATATATATATATATATATATATATATATATATATATATATATGAATGAGTTAATGTTTCTCGCTATGTGTGCATAATTTGGGATAGATGCTAGAAATTAAGTATATATTATACTTCGTCTGATCACGTTTATAAGTAATCTTTTTTTTCTTTTCAGATTTATTAAATAATTGATGCATTTGAACTATAATATAGTCAAAATACATAAGTTATTTAATGAATCTAAAAAATGAATAATTGTTTATAAATGTGAACAAATTGAGTTTTTTCTTAACTGACCAAAAAAGTTAAATATATTGCTTAGAGAAAGCACAAAGAACCCATCTTATTTTAATTTTGATGTACTTCATCCATGTAGACTTGAACAATAATAAGGTCCCAAAAAAAATAAGAAAA
Organism: Medicago ruthenica; assembly: GCA_018208015.1. NCBI lineage: Eukaryota > Viridiplantae > Streptophyta > Magnoliopsida > Fabales > Fabaceae > Medicago > Medicago ruthenica. The sequence goes on along the minus strand of CM031377.1, from coordinate 6,227,025 downwards.
ATACTTCAGCCAGTAATAATAATAATAATAAGAAAAATGTTAAATAATTAGTTTTTAACAGGCCAAAAAAAGATATATATTAATCACACAAAACAAGTTGATTGAGCACAAAAAGTACCAAAACAACTTGAAAAGAAACAAAGGTATAGTATAGGGGACAAATGCAAGAAGCAGGCTAAGAAACAAGTGTTAGACAAGAAACAGGATTTAGCCTCGAAACGATTTGCATATATCACTAGGCTGGTATTGGTATAGTGTGTCATATGCTCATCTGCTCATGTAAGTATCCATTGAATGATGCCTGATCCTGGAAACTGCAAATATAATGGTCATGATCATTAATCGATGATGCGATCCCCTCTCATCAATCTATTATAGTGTAGGAAAGTTCGCTGGTGGTGATGGGGTTGCTGCTCTTGTTGGTTGACATGCTGCCATTGGTCTACTAAGTTGCTCATCAATCCATGCATGCTGCACTGACCAACCCATTCGGCGGCTTAAAATCAATGTCAGCATCCCTGTCCTCAAACACAACGATCGATGTTGTCATTGTCCAGCCTCACCAAGTCCATCTCTTCGTCGTTGATGATGCCCACAAGCCTTAAGTCTTCCTCCACAATGACACCAGACATGTTGAAGCAGAACTCCACAATCATACATGTTGGCCTTATTCAGGAAATTCCCTTGATAATGTTTCCAATCACCTCTTCAATGGTAAGCTGTCACATAATTGACCTCATATTCAACATTCAACAACGTCATTTTGTATCATAAAGTTGGGTCCTGCATGCATGCTTTCATAGTCAGTATTGGTTTTAAATATTTTGTAACATAAAGTCAGCCAGGTATATAAAATATTGTGTATTAATTAATTTTTAAAAATTAATATCACATGACATAAAAAGGTATATAAGAATTGCACGACGTAAAACTAAATTTGCAACTTCAAGGACGTTAATATGTAAATGCATGAACTCAAACTCGAGATTCATCACTTCTCCACGGTTTGTGACTCTAATCACTGTACTATTTGACGGGAAAGAAATTGCCGACACAAGTATACAATATATTATGCATCAATTTTAAAATCTATTACAAAAAACTTGTATTAATTTTTTTTTCATAAAAAGTGTATTAAGAAAGACTATATATTTAAAAAAGTGTTTTTTTTCAAACAAACACATTAGCTTGAAAATTATTTGTATGTCCTTTATAATAATTTTATAACTTAAAAAATCACATATAAAATTACTGTGATAAGAGAGTTAAAATTGTTCATTGGATAAAATAATTAAAGTTGGGCAACATACAAGTGAGATGATTCATAAATTCAATGTCTTAAAGTTTTGAGTGAAGATTTGAGCTGGAAACTCGACTCAATACAATTATGTTCAAAATATTTTTGAGATAATTACCGAACCAAGTTTCAAAATATTTTTGAGTTTGTTCATTTCATTGTCAACCAAAATAAAGATGTGATATCCAACTTATTTGTATGGTTGCTCTTATTTAAATATGATGATCAAATCCGATAATGTTGCATAATGGTCGAACACATAAATGTATAAAAAAAGTAATTTTTATTTGAAAAAAGAAAATTATCCTTGTCGTAAAAGAGATAATAGAAATTATCTTTATCCTTCTTTTTTTTAAATCTCTAAAGATAATATTTTTTGAGTTACATCCAATTTAATTCTTGTTACACCCCAAAATTACTCTTTTCAAATTCACTCAAAACCCTTTGCAATTTTCTTCCTCTTCCAAAACCTAGAAAACCCCTCTTCTTCTTTCCTCTTCCAAAACCATTCTTTAGGGGTGGCAATTGGATCCATCAAATCCATATCCATCCAATCCATCCACTATAAAATTCATCCGGTCCATCCGTCAAACAATTTTTTTTTAATGGATTGGATTTAATCCATCCATTAAAAAATATGGATGTATCCAATCCATCCAATTTATTTTAAAGATCCAATGGATCATTTTTTATTGTTTATTTTTTATCCAATGGATCATTTTCAACCTCACTAGAAAACACAACTTTCTTTCTCTCTCTCTCTCGCGCGACAGTCTTCTCACCTCTTCAGTTCTCTCTCCCTCTCTCTCTCTTTCTCTCTCTCCTGTGCTGTTCAACTCGCTCTCGACTCAACTCAACTCGCTCTCTCTCTCTCTGTCTATCTCTCTCAGTTCTCACTCACTCTAAGGTAAACCAATTGATTCTCCAATTTCTCCTTCCTTACTTATTTTAGGGTTTAGGACGAGTATTTCGTCGAATTCGACTTCTGGTGAATTGATTGGTGAAAATAGAGAATGTCAGGTGTGGACTTGAATTCAATTGAATTTGTTTCAGGGTTTTTTTCCCTCTTTTGAAACCCTAGATAGGTTTGAAAATTGGATTTGGTGATTAATGTTTTTAGTGGTTTATGACTATGGGTTTTGATTTTAATACGAAATTAAGTATTGGTGATTAGTTTATGATTGTATATAATTTTCACGTGTTATGTTAGTTTATATGCTTTGTGAACCTTAACTTTTATATGTTATTGATTGACTTGACTTGACTTTGGGTTTATTTTTGTGGTTTATTGATTAATTATGACAAAGCAATCATTGGCTTTGTTATCATTTATCGATCACACTCTTATGAAAATAATGGTTCTATGTAAATTACTGTTTGTATTGTGTAAATTCTTAATTGAGTTATTTTAGTAGTTAATGTTTAAATAGGATGATGATGATGATATATGGTCTTCTGTTTCAGTGGATAAACTTTGGACTCTTTTCACAACAAGCTTCACATTTTTTACCATCTTAGAATTTGATTGAACTTGGTGTCAGTTGTTAAATTGAATGCATGAAAGTCATCTAGTATTCTTTGAGTTAAAGAAATAGAAGTGAATAAATGTTACTGCATGTGTCGGTGTCGTAGGTGTTAGGATTCGGATTCTGATGCGTGTAAGACACTTTGACGGATCATTAATTTGAAGTATCCATACGATAAGTGTGATTATGTAACTGGTTTATTAATACCTTACTTGAACATTATTTTATGGGTTTAATACATTATGTTTTCTGGTTTATTCACTTTCTAGAAAAAACCTTGAGAGAAACAGAATCAAATCCTAGAATTACCACAACCAATGACCAAAACCTTCTTATTTTTGTACTCAGAACCAGATTTATAATCACTTGTATGAACAACAGGACCATGAAAATGTTCCATACCATGAATTGTAGGAATAACAGGTTCAGCATTTTCACCAGTAGCAACAATAAGCCAAGGTGAATAATACTGAAAATCACCTTCTTTTGTTCTAACCATCCAAATTTCAGAACTTGGATCAAACTCAGCACTAAGAACAGTTTGATTAAACCTAGGATGAATATCAAAGTGATCAGCATAGGATTCCATGTAGGAAATGAACTGATGTTTTGTAGGATACTTAGGAAAAGTTTGAGGAAAACTCATCATAGGTAGTTCACAAAAATGTTTTGGTAAGTGAAGTTTTAAACGGTCATAGGTTCTATTTTGCCATAGTGAAGCTATGCAATCACTTCTCTCAAGAATGAGACTTGGTACTCCTTGTTCTGATAAACAAGCAGCTACTGCTATACCTGAAGGACCAGCACCTACTATGATAGGTCCATGAATCCATACACACTTTGCTTTTTCTTTGAAATTATGTTAATTATTTTAAGAATAAAAAAATAATTTAACAAATAATTTAAAAATATATGGATCGGATGGATAATCCATCCATTAAAATCTAGTAATGGGTGGATTGGATGGACTTTATTCTTAATGGATGGATTGGATGGTTTTTTTTAACAAAACAAAATAGTGGATTGTAATGGATTAATGGACTTTTTTGATCCATCCATTAGGATCCAAAATCCATATCCATCCAATCCATCCATTTTGCCACCCCTACCATTCTTCTCCGAGCAAGATTGCTTCCTTCTATTCAAGATTTGAAGGAAAATTCGAACAAGTAAGGTTAGTAAGTTGTTTTCTTCAATCTCTTGTGTTTTTCTTGTTCTGGGTTCCCTAATTCGTTTTTTGATTTCGATTTTAACTGTATTGTGTTTGTTGCGTTTTCTGGTTTTGATTAGTTATTTCGATTTTGTATACCATGTTTCTGCGTTTTGATTTCGGCGTTTCGATTTTGTGTTCTAGTTATTTCGAATTTGAATTCGATTTCGTTTCGATCAGGCCAATTAGATTTCTGGGTCTGTTGCGTGTTCTTCTCAATTTGAGATTTTGTTACTGCTTGTTCTTTTTTGTGTTTGGGGATGCTGGTTCACCATATTTTAGCAAAATAGAAGACTTATTTTAGGTTCTAGGTTCTCATGACTTTAGATTCACCATGTTATCATAATAGTAGACTTATTTGATGGTTCCAAATAATAGCCATCCTATTTGGACATCTCTGTGAACACATTTCTCATTCATATATGGTGAATTACCTCTTATCTAAACAAAGGCTTCTTAAATACCATGGAAGTGGTAATAACAAGATGCTTTGAAAGTAACTTTTCCACTATGAATTGAGCAGGATTTAATACATATCCTGCTTGAAGCTTTGATACATACATATTATAGGATAGCTTATCCTGGATAAGGCAGCATAAGTTGTTAATTCCACTAGAAATTGAGGCATGCTTCATTCTAGCATCTGATTAAAATATACACTTCTTTTTATAAAGATATGAGCATAATTCTCAAGACACGGTTGTTTTAACTTTGGTTATCTATGATGATTTGGTTTAACAATTATAGGACATGTTGGTCTGCTTTTGGTCACAAATAGATCTTTAAGCATCCCTTACATTAATTTTGGTTGAGGGAACCATTTTAGGTGATATAAGCTAGCTAGCAATGGTTATACCTTTATTAGTCTAGATTGAGCCCTGAGTTCCACTGCTCTGCAGGGTAAGAAACATATAAAAATACATGTAAATGAAATCTGATTAGAGTTTCTTATCTAATTTTTTTTCATGCTTATTTGATCACCTGGCCCCATTTTGATAGTATGACAGTAATTGGGAGATTATGTGCATGCTGCACTTCTTATCAATTGTCTGCTCTCCGACTCTGTTCTAGATCCTACACGGATCGGTCATTGTATCACAAAAATTGAACCGGCATATAATTCTTCCATATTGGTTTCGCCGACTTTGGTTCTGTGCAACTTTGCTTGTGTTTCTACCATTATTTGTGGTCTTGCGCTTTTGCTGCTCTTAGTCAATGGAAATTCTTTTTATATGAATTTTTGGAATATATGCTTTGTTTGTATCAATTCATCTTTTGTGTTGTCTTGCTACAGTTGGGATTTGTCTTTAGATTTGCATTCATTTTTGCATTTGCTAAAATAGAAAAAGATCATGGCAACAGAATAACTTTAAGATAATCTTACTTGAACTTGTACTTAATGTTTGACGTCCATTATAAATCTGTTTGATGGTTGTTAAACTCTCTTCATTATGATCCCTAAATGTCATCAATATATTTCTCGGTTTAACCATATTCTTTGTCATGTCACCGAGTAAATTTTTCTCTTCATGAGATAATCGACCAAAAAATTCAATTTGAGTCTGAATTTCGGGTTTAGTTATTGGACAAAATTGACAGAGCTCTACATGATTATTTATACTATAGTGTTATTTCTCATATTGGTAATTGATTTGGGTAATTTAATCGTGACAGCTTTTTACTATGGAAGATTCTGAGGCCAAATCTGCTGAAAACCAGCAGACTGAACAAGGTATGTATAATTTTTTGCATTATTAGACTCACAATCTTGTTATCTTATGCACCTCTGCATTTTTTTTGTACTATCATTAACTTTTATTTTTTCTACGCGTTTGTTTATCGTCAGTGTGTAGTTTCTTTAGAAAACCTGTTAATAGGAAGAATATGAGGAAGCGAACTATTGAGAATGAAGATAATGAGGATGACTCAAACAATGAAGAGTCTTTGATGCATGTTCAGAAAAAGAACATGAAGGCTGACAATAAGTTGTTCTTTTCCACCGGCTCTTCGAAGAGCTCTGCATCTGCTAAACCGAATGAAGAATCCGAGAAACCCAACTTTCATTTCGAGTCTTCTAAAGAGATTCAAGTTCAACATGATAGCAAAGCAACGGCAACTTTGGAGACTGAGACTGATTTTTCAAGAGATGCCCGTGCCATCCGTGAAAGAGCTCTTAAGCAAGCGACAGAGAGTCTCAAGGGAAAGAGTACCGGTTCCGAGGATATAAAATTATACAAGGGAATCAATAATTATACAGATCATAAGGCTGGATTTCGTAGAGAGCAAACAATTGCCAGTGAAAAGGCTGGTGGGTCACACGGTCCTCTCAGGGCTTCAGCTCACATAAGAGTTTCAGCAAGATTTGATTATCAGCCGGATATATGCAAGGATTATAAGGAAACTGGTTACTGTGGGTATGGTGATTCATGTAAGTTTATGCATGATCGAGGTGATTACAAATCTGGGTGGCAGATGGAGAAGGAATGGGATGAAGCTGAGAAAGCAAGGAAGATGAGATTGGCTGCAGGTGAGGATGCGGAAGAGGAGGGCGCTAGTTTGAATGATGAAGATGATGATGATGAAGACTCATTACCATTTGCGTGTTTCATTTGTAGAAACCCATTTGTGGATCCTGTCTCAACCAAGTGCAAGCACTACTTCTGTGAGCATTGTGCGTTGAAGGTACACCCTTAACTTCAAAGCAAATAAGTTTCAATTTATAACAGTTTCAAGTTATTTAGTAATGCTTAATTTCTTTTCCCCTTTTAATTATGCCTAACTTCTGTTCATTTTACTTGCAGCATCATGCAAAGAACAAGAAGTGTTTTGTCTGAATGCTTAATTTCTTTTTCCCTTTTAATTATGCCTAACTTCTGTTCATTTTACTTGCAGCATCATGCAAAGAATAAGAAGTGTTTTGTCTGCAATCAGCCTACGCTTGGCATTTTTAATGTGGCTCATGAGATACGAAAGAAGATGGCTGAGGATAAATAAACTCATCCAATACAATCAATGACTATTTTTGCTTCTTGGAGGTCATTTCCCCCTCTCTTTTGTTCTCCCATTTTTAACTGTGTCAAATGGAGATGCATTGTATTGAGTTGAAAATATATGTTAGGTTTGCGCATAGGTCTTGTCAATTTTGTATCTATTTGACTAATACATCCCAAAATATATCTTGTAGTGAGAGATCTGTATCTATTTAAAATAGCACGTTTGTGGTACATGTTGTAGTTCTTATTGCAGTGCATTTTAATACGAAATTAAGTTTCTAACTTTTTTAATCCTCATGTAGAGAATGTCAAAAAGTTCTCAAATTTTTTGGCTGTCATCATACCCCATGTTGTTTAGCAGCATAGGGACGAAAATGATGGAAATAACATAAAACTTGAACAAAAAATGGGAAAAATTCTTGCATAAGAACACCATTGATGCTTATAGTTTCTCCCGTGTAGTGTATGGGTCATTCTCAAGAAATGCATATATTCTTTTCCCTGATTTATTTTTTCAAAAAGGACTCCTTTCCCTTGTTACTTTGGCAATCCCTTGATACTTTGGCGACCCGCTTCACCTCTATATATATTCCTCTAGTTAGTCATCTATTCACTCAAAATATTAACCTTTTCCAACCCTTTTAAATACAAAAGTTTACTGCACCATCCACCACTTGATAATAAATTCAACGCATTCTCTCCATTATCAGACATTTTTGTCCAATGATGTGTGAAGTAGGGAAGAGTTTCTCTATATGGATGTTGCAAGTTATATGCCTCCTAGGCCTTCTTGTTCTGTGCCTATGGCTGGCCTTACGACCGAATAGCCCCTCCTTCTCCATCGTGGTAATCTCTATAGACCGACCTTCAGATCAAAATGGCACCATCTTTTATAGCCTTGAAATCGATAACCCAAACAAGGACTCAAGCATTTACTATGACGACATAATATTGAGTTTCCTATATGGGCAGCAAGAGGATAAGGTGGGAGAGGCTACCGTAGGCTCATTTCATCAAGGAACTAGCAAGAACCGCATTGTATCTGACATTGTTAATGCCAAACCTGGACCGTTTAAACCTCTCTTTAAGGCTATATCAAATGCAACCGCCGAGTTGAAAGCTTCCCTCACAACAAGATATCGATACAAAACATGGGGAGTTAAGAGCAAATTTCGTAGATTACTCTTGAAAGGGATTCTACCAATTGATTCTGATGGTAAGCTTTCACGTAAGAAGAAGAAATACCCTCTTACCCGTAATTCCAAAAAACTGGGAAGATCCAAAGTAAAGAAGCACTGATCTCATCTCCTTTATTGTTTTTTTGGTTGGGTTTTTCTTCCCCTCTTCAATATTCTTCATTTTTCTCTCATTATAACACACGTAGAAAGCAACAGTATATGTGTGCATGTTCTTCTATAGTAAGGAGAGGAACACGTTTAGTATCTGATGATTCCTGTAAATGCTGTCTAGGGATGCAGTGAGATTTTTTTATTTTGCTTCGACGTCGATTTGGCTCATGGCAGTTTCTTCTTCGAGTAAAAGAATTTTTCGTATGTGTTAACTAGATAGATAAACATCAAATAGTTCATTATTTATGCTTTTCTTTGCCCCCTTGCTAATTTGTGTTCATGTAATGATGTGTTTAATAAAACCTACATTTAGCAATTAACAGCACCATATATTGAATTCAGTTTTCGAGACTATGTTCATCCTTTACAAGGTGACGCAAAATCTGTTGGAGACTCTAGCACCAAATGTGTTCTGTGAGATGAAACAAGTTCTCAAGCTTCACTAACTGCCTGCAACTTCTCAACCATTTGCAAATTGAAACCTGTTAAAGTAAAAAATTAGGCATTTATGAATCCACGTAATAGTAAGTAATATGTGTGCCAAATTGTTAACTTAGATGCTAAGTGCATCTATACCATTGTATTATAAAGATAATTCTAAATTTGACAGCCAAGATCTCTGTTGTCAATAGCGGCCGCCACTGGCGCTATCGCGGCGCAGCGCGGCAGAATTGGCCAAACCGCTACCCAACACTCTGGTGCGGTACGTTTGGAAGAAGCGGGTAAAGCGGACGAGTTTTTGGTAAAGCAGAGCGGGTAAAAGCGGGTCAAATCGGGCGCTTTTTTATCCCGCGTGTAAAATACAGGACTACCCTTCACTTAACCTTTTGGAGGGTCGTTTTGGTAATTTTAGAAACCCTAACTATTTCTCTTCTCAATCAGAACCAAAACACAGCCGCACAACTCTCTTACTCCCTTCATCGTACATAACAAAATCTCTCATCTCCTCCTCTACTGCCCTCATCTCTTGATCGCAGAACATCTCTCTTCTCCCCTACAACAGATTGAGCAACACATTCTTCTCCTGTCTTTAGCAACAACACAGGTTCATGAATATGATCCAGATGTTTAGTACTTTTAGGAATCTGGGCTCAAGTTAATGTTTAGTACTTTTGTTACTTTAAGCTTTACTTTAAGCTTTGGAGGCTTAAAGTGTTGGTTTCCTTGAATTTTATTAGTATTTTTGTAAGTATGTTCTTAGCTTAAGACTTGTGGGTTTTATTTTAAATTATGAATACATTATGAATTTTGAGTAATATTTAAGGTGTTTTAGTATTTCTTTTTCAACAATACAGTATTTTAGTATTAAATATATTAGTGTCCGCGTCACTGAAATAGCGTCCGATACGCGTCCGCTTCCCGCGCCGCGTCAATTTTTAGGGTGGCCGCGCCGCGCCGCATTTCCGCTTTGATAACAGAGGCCAAGATAACAACAGCTACTTTTGGTCGGTTTTTTTATCTGGGCAACTTTACTCTAACATTTTCTTTTAAATTTAAATATACATCATAATTATACGGAACTCCAAAACTAACTACTAGTTGAATATTTTCCGGTACAAACTTACTCATAACAACACAATTCTTCTTCAAATTTTAAAATTATTGATTGTAAATTAGTACTGAAATTTAGTTAAATTGTAGATGATATAGATATTATAAAACTGAATCAAACAAATAAATTAAACTAAAACTGATATTGTACATATACAACAAATTACAAAAGAAAAAACAAATAGACGTCAGTGTTTCCGTTAGTATGAAATAAAGCATAAGGGGCTATCATAACAGTTGGAAAGCCACCACAGTCCCCAGGCTCTTTGATTCCACAACTTGTTGCAGAAAGTGAACCTAAAAACTGCAATGACATCTCAGCCTCCCAAATTCCGAATTTCAGAGAGTGAAAACATTACACACAGGTTCTTGCCACTAAGACAATGCCGATTTATCCAGAAAGACTTCAACGTTTTAAACTAGTATTGGCTAAAATAATTTACTTAGCTTACGTCATTCATTCATAATCAACTTCATGAGTAAAAAAAAAAAACTATAATCAACTTGAGACAACTAATTTTCATATGTAAAATAAAAATTATTATACTACTAGCAATTTTCTAAAAATAAATTGTCCACATTAATTCAAAGTCCCGAATCACCAGTAATTTGTAAAAGAAGCAATGCACCACATTTACATGCAGAACAACCAATTAGAGCCTCAACTGTTAATGGCCTCCAATCTCCCATAAACATGCTATCTTCCATATTTCCACACTAACGGAATAAAAACATATGCCATTCAACCACTAATGATTTAAAACTCTAATCTTGGCCAACAAACATTTGATTATAAAAATAACCACAATATCAGACATTTATGTTGGAATATGCAACATTCCATTGTTGGCTGATGGTGTCTTTATTCGACATGATTTATTTGTGATTTTGAGCTGATTTGATGGGATTTCTGTTGTTTGAGAGGCTATTATATGGGTACTGCCATGCTACTCTCACATCATCATGAATTTCATTAGTCTTAAGGTCTTACTATCATGGAAGAGGGTGTTGGTGTTGCTGTTGCTGTCCGTATGCCAGTCGATCAAAATTCTCTCATTGGCAGATTTTTATCAGAGTTACAATTACCCTACTAGAAGAACACTAATTCATGTTCCACCTTTGATCAATCTCTAACCTGCCTTCTTTTACTATGAAGAAAGACTAATGAAATTCGTCGTGCTATTAGAACCCTTGAAATACAGATCCCAATGTATCAAATATTGTCATAGCATTTTCCAGATTACAATATATCAAATACAGTATTCTTATAGCATTTTACAATCTAAACTGCTTTTACGAGACTATTTAAAATTAGATGTAATTGTTAATTTATTTTCACAATACACTACTGTTATTGATTGATTGATTGAAACCACGCTTATACATAACATTCATTTATATCATAAAATTCAAAAGTCTTCACCACGAAGAGTTCTAAGAACCCTTGAATGAGGAGCATCAGGGTCACCACACATAGCCCTCTGCCTCCACATCTCAGCCGCCCTCAACAAAGTCTCCTCCGCCGTTTCAAGCTGTTCTGGCAACCAACCAATCACATCTCCATCTTGTTTAGCATCCGCAGTCCCGTGCATGACACGTTCCACTGGCTTTCTTGTATCTGCAAACTCAAACTCCGATATTGGAGACGCTTTATGATGCCTGTAGTATTCTTTGTGATCCTCATTCTCTTCCTCTTTGGTCCTCTCTTTTTCTTCTTCTGGCCATGGAGTTCCGTCTAAACCAGCACAACTCACATCTTCTAAAGCAGCTTTTGTCCCTTGTTTCCTCTTTTGTTGAATGTTTGGATCCAATCGCTCATTCACCCCTGTGCTCTTTAGTTTTGGGGAAGATTCGCATGGAGATTTTGGTGACTCGAAAATTCCTTCTTCTTTTTCTGTTTCAGCAAACTTTGTATTTGTGTCACTATCACCTCTACTTGTACCCTACAACAATATTATTATTTCTTAGTCATAAATATGAACACATATATATAAAATACAATAATACAGCTTAGAAAATGAATTTCTATCAATTCTATGTATATATATGTTAGTAGTTATTACTTGGGGTGAGTTTCTGTAGTTAGTGTAACCGGGTTTTTGTTGTCCTGAATGAATATCAGGGTCTGCGGTGTGGCTACGAGTGGCAAATCCTTGTTTCAAACATGCTGAAGAGAAAGTTTGGTACGATTTTCTTGTTATATCTGCTGCTAGTTTTAGATGCATCATAACGTTGTTGCTTTCTGGTTCTGTGTCTTGTTTTTATGTGAATTGGTTGGATTTTGAAGAAACACAGCTAGAGCATACTAGTAATAGAGTTGAGAAGGAAAAGAGAATGGGAAGGGACTTTCTGGATTTTCCTGGACACGTATTTGTCATTTACATGTGGCGCGTTACTCTCTTGCCACGTCTAATTTTATCATTTATGAAGAGAATTAATTAATTAATAATTAATGAGGAGTATGATAACGTGATATGCTCCCCTATAGAACAAAGAAGACCTTTGTTGAATGCTCTAGGAAGTGAAAAGGGGCTGATCATTCTCTCTATCTTATCTTATACGTTATCCTTTTTTTTTTAGTTTACCTTCGATTTTCAAATTAAAGAAAGTTGTGTAAAATTGTAAAGTTTTTAAAGAAAATTATCCAACTCCTTCAAAAAAAAATATTCAATAAAGAATTAAACTAACGTTCTTCTAAACCGTTTGTCTAAGGTCAATACCACTAAACCAATTTAAGTGGATTGATAAAAAAAAAAATTAGACAAATTGTTTTTTTACAAACATTTTTGTTCTATTCTGTTAATTTTTAACTTAACTCATGTCCAAGGACAAAATTTATGCTACAAACACATAATACAGTGGTTTAAAAAAATAGAATCCTAAAAAAATAATCTGAAACACATAATAATTAGAGTAATATGATTGACTTGTCCCTCTAAAGAAATATTGACTTGTCTTATTCTACTCGCTCAATAAAATATATATCTTTGAGATATAAGGCGTGTTTGATATGTTAAACAGTATGTACAGTGTAGAATAGCGCAAAACAAGACAACACATGGCAAATTTTATAGTATTGAATAATTTTTGGTCTTGTATAATTTTTTATCGACAAAAAGCTATTTTGGTATTTTAGAAAATTTGTACATGAGACAAAAAATTGTGTTGTGGTTTTGTGAGGGACAAAAATTTCAGTTTTTGTATTATCCCTTATCTCCAGTTTGTTTTGTCCTTAAAACAGGTTTACAAATCAAACATTGTACTGCTGGAGTTTTCCTATCACGTGTTTCGTTTTTTAGCAGATCAAACACACCCACAATATGATTGTTTTTCTTATTAGAACTATTAATCCTAAAAATTTCGATAATTTTTTTATCCTCCAATCTGGTTATTGTTGCGGTGACGAGCGGGCTCTTGGCTCCCTCTTCCTCTTCTTTCTCAGTCGTTGACATCAAGACATTAGTGTCGACTGCTTTTTTGGAATGAGAAGAGTTTCTCCAATAAGTCGCCAATAATGAGACATGTGAGTTAAAAGTCTATGATTATTTAGTCAAAAAGCGACTTATGAGTCAAAAGCATGTGTAGGAGGTTACAAGTAAAGTAAGTAAATTATGAAAGTATGTTGTGCATAATTGTAAAGCATATCAATAATACGGTAAATGTTTGCTTAGGGGCTAACCCAAATTTTAAAAAATTGGGCACACTCACACAAATACTCCTTTTTTAAACAGAAAATGGTTTAATGATGTGACTAATTTATTTATCTTTTAATTTTCTTTAATGATGTGTGTGTCCAAATAATTTTATTTTTATTTGTGTTATGTAAGAGTATCTCCAATAATACTTGAAGTAATGGTATGGACATGAATGATGGTGTTTCATCTTTTAATGTAGGCTAAATTGTTCTTTTAGTCTCTTAATTATTTTTTTGGTATCGCTTTGGTCCCATAATTAATTTTTAGTCCGTTTGGATCCTTTAAATATGTCTCTGATACACAAATTGGTCCCTTCCGTTAGTTTTTTTTAAAAAAAAACGTTAAGTCAAACACACGTGTCATTTTCGCATTGGCCGGAATTTAGTTCATCTTCTTCCCTCCTCACCTTCATCATCTTGAACAAATCTTCATAAAACTTTCGTACAATCCCAGGAAAAAAAAACTTAAACAACAAAACTCATCAAATAACTATACCCCCATCGTCTAAAATCCAAATCTAAACCCATTATCATTAAGATTTGTGAATTTGTTTCAGATTTGGAATCACTTAATTTTTTTAATCCAATAACAACAGCCTCATCTCACCCAGAACAACCCACCTTACCAATATTCAAAATAAATCATAGCATATCTTTTTAAAAATCAACCTTACATATTCAAAATCACTTCTTCTTCTTCTTCTTCTTCTTCTTCTTCTTCTTCTTCTTCTTCAACGAATGAAAATCGTAAATCGTGAATCATCTTCCTCTTAGTACCTTCATTGTTCCCAACCACCACCTTCCTCTTCAGTTTCAATTCTTTTTTCTCCATTATTACAACCCCTCCATTAAAACCTTAACACTTGTATGTTTGATTTTTATTTCATCGTTTATGATATATTGGATGAAAATGAAAGAGGTTAAAAGCAATTTCTCAAATTTTTAAAATATCTAAGCTTGGAACAATACTAAAATGAAATCGATGTGCATATACAACCTCCGTCCGCTTCCCTTTCTCGATCTCTTGCTGAAAATTCCCCTTGCTTTAATCTCGTTGTGCAATTCGACATCTGTAAACTCTTTCATGGTCTTCATCTCTTCCAAAATTCTAGTAGTATCGCCGTTGTCGAATCGGACTTTCCTTTTTCTTGTTGTAATCATCGACGTTGAAGAGGTCTTACGGTGTGCTACGCTGGTGCGCCGGTGCGGCAAGGATCTCGCAGGACCTCCGCCAAGAGGTTTAGGTCATCAGCGATGTTGCCAAAATAAAATTTGGTTCGGCGGAGTTCGAGCGCGGCCTAAAAAATTCGATGCCGGTGATATGTTCAGTGAGGCAGGATGCGTATAAACGGTGACGGTGATAGGCGGTGAAATGATGCATTTTGGAAGCCATAGTGAGAGAATAGAAATGACGAGCTGTGTCATATTTTTAATGATTTTTCTTTTTTTTTTTAATTTTTTTTTATGAGGTGTCATGTTTTCATTAGTTAGGCATAAAACTAACGTGTTATGTTCGCATTCATGCAAGAATTTCTTGATAAGATAATCTATACTAGGTGTTCTAAAATAGTAAATTGGAATTCACACTTTTATTTTTATTTGAAGGAATTCACACTTATTGAAGTTCTTGGTGTTGAAGCTAATTTGGCCTGATCTTTAAACTTAAAGTGTCAAACTTCCCCAACACCACTGGGATTCGAGACGTGAGAAGCGTGTCAATTTTGGTGCATGTCCTATATTAAACGAAACGAATCATCGCACATGGGTTTCCTAATACTATCAACAACACAACTGCACAAATACTTTATTTTTAGATTATGCAGTCTGATTCCATTGAAAATATGTTTCAAGCAAGTTGCAACAATATAGTGTACATCATAAGATTCATAACGCTAATTTTAGTTCTAAATTTTAAATTGATTTGAATAAATCCAACAAATTGGTTTTAGCAAAAGATGCTTACTACTATTTCAAGCAGAGCCCACTTTTCCAATATCAAAACATTGCACATTCCTCGCCACATCACACCACACCACACCACACGTTTCCATGCTTCTTTCAATATATACCATCATCTTCCTATTATACCCCTTCAATTCAATCCTAGATTCCAAGCCCTAAACCCAAATTCACCACTCCTTTTCATTCCTCGTCGGAGTAGGTGCGGTTCGACATGGAGGAGTGTGGGTCGGGTCACCGTTCGTACGGTGGCGACATGAGGGTGGATGTAGTGATGAGCGGGAAAGGCTACGGTTCTAGTGGAACTCGGTCAGCAAATTCAACTCGGGGGAATGAAAAGCCATGGAGATTCAACGATCCAGAAACGAAGAGGAAGAAAAGGATAGCCAAGTATAAAGTTCACAGCGTGGAAGGGAAAGTTAAAGCTACGCTCAAGAAAGGACTTCGATGGATCAAGAAAAAATGCTCTCAAATCACTCATGGCTACTAATAGCTAGTACTTTTTGCAATGTACAAATGCAATGGTACGGTCAATATGTGATAATGCACTGTATATGCTTTTGTTGTACTCTTATCTCATATATGCATTCTTGAAAATTTTGGTGTAACATTTGTGCTATCTTCACGATTGTTTTGTTTGAAATCTATTGCTAATTGCTAGTATACATAAAAGATTATATATTTTATGACAAAATGTTGATCAGCGTACATAAGATCATGTATCTAAATCCCAAGAATGGCCAGCGTTATCAAGAAGAAAGCAAGGGGGAGGAAATGCAAGGTAAATAATAAAACCGCGACGTTGCAATTCAAAAAAAAAAAAAAACGCGACGTTTCCTTCCTCGTAGTAGTTTATTTCAACCTAAAAGAGATAGATTAATACAATTCCATCCTCCTCCCTAACATGACATCGAATACGAATATTACTTATTAACATTTTTTCATCTTCTCTGTTTCTTTTTACCTTCAACATTCCCCATCAATAATAATAGTCCATAAAAAGAAACAAATTTGAAAATTTTGAACATATACACACGTGATTAGATATCGGAAACATTATTATAGTACTCCTGCAAGATGTACGTGAACAATTAACAAAAGCATGCATGAGGTTATATAAGTTTGAGATTAATACTCCTGTTTCTGCCTTTTGTTTTTTTGTTTTGATACTATGATTCAAAACACTTTTTTACACAATAATGATCACAATCCTAATGACCTTTGGCTTCGCTCTTGATAACGACGATCCACATTATTCAATCGTTGCAACCTCATTTGCTGATAAAACTGAGCAATAAACTCGTCGGCTTTAGCATCAATCTTGTCATCCCCATTTTCATTACACTCCTCTATAATCAAGTCATTTTTGTCGATCTCCTCATCACTTTGCACGAGTTTGTTCAACCCCAAGGCCGAAACATAACGGCTATCCTCATCACTTTGCACGAGTTCATTCAACCCTATGGCTGAAGCATAACGGCTATTCTCATCACTTTGCGCAAGTTCATTCAACCCTATGGCCGAAGCATAACGGCTATTCTCATCACTTTGCACGAGTTCATTCAACCCTATGGCCGAAGCATAACGACTATTCTCATCAGTTTGCACAAGTTCATTCAACCCTATGGCCGAAGCATAACAGCTATTCGCTGGTGACTCTGGTGAAGGTGAAAAAAGCTCCTCAGCTGGAAAATCTGTTAGCACACTGCCACCACCAACAGATTGAGAAGGAGAAGACGGTAGCATAATGACAACTCGATCGAATTTTTGGTTGTTGGATTGAGAAAATGAAGGCGGTGATTGATTACTTTGAAGATGTAATGGTCTAATTGACCCAACAAGTTTTCTCCAAATGTTTGTAGATTTATCATCTACCGGAATCACGCTTTGCTTTTTAGAACGTCCTCGCAACATGAAAAGTGCCACCCTAATAACATGCATTGCACCATTCTTCCTCTTTCGCGTGAGAACTGGTTTTGGCTTGGGCTTAACATCATCTTGAGGATGACTTGGAATGGTGATGTTAGAAATTTCAAGATTTGGTTCCATAATTGTAGAGAGAATGAATGATCGAGAGAGATAGATAGAAGATTAGAATCACCCCCTGCTTTGGCAGGGGATATTGAACAGCGGGGATTGAAAATACATGAAGAAAACAAGTTTTTATACTATAATTGTACATAAACTTTGAGAGAACCAGCTCAGCAGTATATTGATTTAAGGTGTTGGTTTATGTGGTTATTGAATCTTATATTTAGAGAATTTGTTGTTTTTATTTTAATCAATTGTATGCCAGAGGCAAATGGCACGGAAACATGTTTGAATTACCAAAATAGGTCGTCATTGTTATAGGCAGTCAAGTGAATATTACCATAAAATGAAATTCAATTAAACTTAGGAGGCACAAGATTCGTTGTAAAGGAGGGCAACACAAGGAACAATGAAAAAACAAGTGAAACAGAAATAATAAGGTGTAAAGAGCAAATAGAATGTGTGGAGCGATATTTCAGGCGAAGTTCCTGGGTGGGTAGAACTAGCAAGAACGTAAGAATATGCTATTTTAGGACACAAGCATATAATCTGACGGCTCCAGCTGATTTGAACCTCCTTCCCTTGCACCTTAACCATTTTATATCTATTCTTTTTTTTACAAGATCTTATATCAATTCCTAAAAACCACAGTCCCTTCTTTTATTTTTTATTTTGCAGAATAAAACAAAAACAATCATATCTTTTTTGAAGTGTTGCTGTGTTGTAAAATTTCTTAAAAATAAAATTAAATGACTTTAAAAAATGTATTATATTTCGATTATAAATTAGTAAATGAAATTTTGACGAAAAAATAAATAAATAAATTATGTGCCTCCTTATTGATTTCTCGCGCGTCCTATGCAGTTCACATTATATAATCTAAATGACATAAACATCCCATAAAAACCTCTAAAACACTTTAAAATATTTCAGATTTTAGAATCCAAATAAAGTGCGAGAATCTCAAAGGATGTAAAAAGTAATGGCCGTAAATTATTAAACCATTTATGCAATGTCCCAAATCTCTAATGGGCTTAAGGATGGATTAGGCAGATATTTAGAGAAAAACAAATTAGGGGATATTAATGTGAAAAAAGGTTGTGAGAGTAACAACTCCTTTTCTCTTCTCTTACACTTGATTTTCTTGAAGGAGAGGGGAAGGATAGAAATAGAGATCGGTCTTGTGATACTTAAATTAGTGAAAGAAATAGTTGGAGAGAAGCAGGTCAAGGAAATGATCCAATTTCATACTTTTACCATAGCTTTTTAATTATTTTTTTTAAGATTTCAAATAAACAAACTAAACATATTAGTACTTATATATATATATATATATATATATATATATATATATTTCTTTTTTTTTAATCAAATAACGAATGACTGAAACTATCACATTTTAAATATAAAAAGTAGAGAGTTTAAGGTTCGAACTCTAGCCATTATATTATTATTCCTGTAGCTAGCAACTGAACCCTACTTGGGGAACAATATTTATACTTCATATATAATCACTACATGCACAAGTGAATTCGAAATACTACTATTTTTTTTGTGTAAAAATAAAACGGTACCCTGTTTATAGTTATTTTTTTTACACCCCAAAACATTCCAAGAGCTAAACAGTATACCCAAAAAGTAAAGTGCTAAAATTGAAGATTAAAACCAAGAAACCAATGCATTTTGCTTCTGAGGATCAATATCTCGAAATCTCTGAAAATCCTTTTCCCATTGATCATCATCCAACAACCAAGTCAGCATGTTTTCATCTTGCTCCCACAACAACGATTGACCTTTCTGATTCAACAATGGCATAACACTCTCCCAATCCAAGTTATCATCCAAACCCGAAGTCCTTGAAGTAGAAGAATTTAACTCCTCATTTGAACATTGATTGGTCACATTATTATTTCTCTCTATGCCCTTTGTGTTGGTGCCTTTGTCCACCACTCTTTCATTAATCACAACCACATTTTCATCATTACTTTCTTTTTCTTCTTCCACCTCCAAAGTATCCATGATAATATCATTAAAAACTAACAACTCACCATCATTAATGACCTTCAGATCTGGTCCCAACATGCGGTCACAATCAGTTTCAATAATATTATTATTTTCACCGTCAATGCACGGTAACTGCAACCCATCTTCGCCACTAGAACAAGGCCCATTTACTGAGCCCATAACCATTTTCTTGCTCTCTAGTGCAGGGGTGGGTGGAAGTGTAACAATTGCAGGTTTGTTCTTCTTCATGGCCCATCGACTAGTTCTACCACCTTTACGTTTGGGAGGTGTATCCACTATGATTCCTTCTGATGGAAGCTCTATCTCTTTGGTGTTATTGGAATTTGAATTATTATAATTTGTTGTTGATGTTCCTCGGAAGCTGTAAACTTTCCTACTTAGGTGTGAGTTCCAGTAGTTTTTAATCTCGTTGTCTGTTCTGCCTGCCAAGTGACTTGCAATCAAGGACCACCTGAAATTACCAAAAGCCAAAAACCTTCATCATTTCATTTTCTAGTCTATTCCTTTATTTATGGGATTTTTTGTAATTTGTTCAAATGAAAAAATTATTAATTCAACTGTAAATTTTGAAAAAGGAAAGAAAAGATTCACAAGTGTCTTAAATTTAAAGAGGGATGTATTTATTTATCTTTCAACAAAATATTATTGAATAATAAAAATATCGTGATCGAAGTTCGAACCTTAACTGCAACTATCAAAATATTATTTTCTTAAAAAAACTATCAAAATATTAATTTTTTTTTACAAACTATCAAAATATTATTAAATAATAAAAATATCGTGATTGGAGTTCCAACCTCCTTATATTTCATTTATATATGTGAATTTTTAATTATCGACAAAAGACCTTCTTCTATTTTTCTTTTTGGTGACAGTGGAAAGGCGCATTAGATTGCAGAAGAAACCATTTGTTTGACATGACAGCATTAATATTTTTTTCGTTACTATTAATTCAAGAGGTTGAACATTACTTTAAACCACTTCGACAAAAATATATCATATTATTATATTCAGAACACGAGATGCATGCATTGTCTGATCGATCTTTTTCTTTTCTAATGAGACAGGAAGAATGCAACTTTAAAAATGTTTTGTTTTTTAGGAATACAACTTTAAAAATGTTGAATAAAAATCTCGCTGTTATATCTCCATATATAGAAAGAAAAAAAAAAATGTTAACGTGTGCTCTTGTGTTACTTTTTAAAGATCCGAAATTTTAAAATAAAAAATTAAAATGTCAAATATTACAAATTTCAATTGATTAAATATATGAATTTTCATTAAAATTTACTATTAAAATCTTTAAAAAGTGTTCAGAATATTCGATAGCATTTCGAATAGAAAAAAAAAAATCGCACTTACTTAGTATGACTCTAAAATACAGCACATATTAAAAATGGATAATTGTTAATTTAAGATTATGTTGAATATACAAGATGAGATATACGGAACTCATTTTTTTACCGGACGAGATATTACGTTGACACCTCGTTTAATGGATTAAAAAATTCTTTTATTGTCTTCTAATTTAATTAATTTAAAATTAATTAAATTAAATAAATATTTGGAATTCCGCTTTTATGTCCTTATAAAAAAAAATTATTTTTTGTTGAGTAGTGTAGTGGCTATAAATTCATCTTCATAAGGTGAATAAGTGGGATGTCCTTTTTGCATATATATTATGCAATGTCTCTACCAATTGAGGTAAGCTGTGACCAAAATTGTACTTTTTAGTCTCTATACAAATGCTAAAAAAAAAGTTATATGATTAAAAAGAACGATTTTTTTATAGAATTAAAAATGAAATTTTAAAATATTTATAAAAAAATATTTACTTAATTAACCCTCGCATTTTGTCAAAAACAAATAATAAAGGGTTCTTCAAAAAATAATAAAGGATAGTGACATGTATCGCTTTGCTTTCAATCCGTGCTTAATTTCTTCTTACAAATTTTTGTGATTCAATAAACAGAATTAATTTCTCATGGGTTTATGACCTGTTTTTCAAAAAATGGAAGTAAATCTCAAAATAAGCATCTGAAAAAATATTTAAAGGCTAACCTGTTGCCAAAAGAAGCATGCATCTTGACAATGATACTTTCCTCTTCAGCAGAAATATTTCCCCTTTTGAGATCGGCTCTCAAATAGTTAATCCATCTTAATCTACAACTTTTCCCACATCTAAGCAAACCTTCAAACCCCAAAATAAAATGTCGGTTATATAAAAACAAAACAAGAAAACGGTCCCTATTAGCAAAAGGGAAAAAAAAATAATAGTGATACCTGCATTTTTGGGCAATGACCTCCAAGAACCTTCCCCATTTGCCTTAACATATTGGGTCAAAATTTCATCCTCCTCTGCGGTCCATCTTCCCTTCTTCAAACCCACTTTCTCACAACAAGGAGCTCTTCCCATATCTGAGAATATGTAATTTGGCCACTATATATGTATATGACACTATATGCTTTATATTTATGTTTAATGCAATGTAGACAATAGTAATGTTGGAGATGGCTAAATGGGCTAGATAGCTGAATCACTGAAATTTAGCTGGCAAAGGGTGTCTGCATTTTTGTGCTGGGTGGTGGCAGAAAGGATAAATAAATAAAAGTTGATAAATGCAAGTAGTAGTAATTTATATATGGGAGGGGGGTGTTGGCATTAAGTACGGTGGGGTGGGGCTAGTGATTATTGTGATGTAGATGTATCAGTGGTGATAGAACGAGCCACGTCGACTATAAGGTCGTGGCTCTCCCACCGTTGAGAAATGAGGATTTTTTTTTCTGACCCCCTTTTTTAAAAAAATTATTTTTTTGATCCCCTTTGAAAAAAAATTACCAAAATGATCCACTTTCATTTTTTTTTGGGTTTTTTTTTGTCGTTTTGTGTCATTACCACCGTTCCAATTGGCGATAATGACAGTGGGGTGCAGGCGCAATAGTGTGGTGTTAGCGCAGGCTTTTTTTAGAAAATGATTTTCAGCCCATTACCGCCAAACCAAACGGCGGTAATGGGTCTGCCCCTTTTTTTTCGTTTTCATATTTGTTTACTTTTCTCACCCCCTTATTTTGCTAATAAATTAAAAAAAAACCAAAATAATAAAAAAAAATTCGTATTGATTTAAAATAAAATAATTACATCATTTATACCATACTATTTTTTTCTTCAAAACGAGTTACCCCAATGTAAATTATGACTTCCCGTAGCACAAAATTTATTTTTTTGAGTTCGTACGGGTCGTTGGGGTAGCTGTTGGTCTTCCTCTTCCACTTCCTCATTTTTTATTGATGCTTCATTTGTTTCCAAATTCGCCTCATTTTGCACTTGTGGAGGGACAGAGTTTGTCCAGATATCATTTACAAAATCGTCGTCGTTAAACCCCGCAGCCAGTGTTTCTATGGGATTGATTTGTGTTTGTGTCGATTGTGGGTTGTAGTTTGTTTCTAGATAGTTTACAATGGTTGGCGGGGTTGGTGGGTTGAAAGAGGAGTATTCTTGGTAACTGTTGTGGGGTGTGTTTTGGGTTGGATTAAAGTCATCGATGGAATAGTTTGATGTTCGGGAGCTTTCTCCATGATGACTCTGTTGGGAGTAGCTTGAATATTGTATTGGGGAGTGTTGTGGGAACTGGTTTGTGGGTTGTGGTGGGGATTGGTAGGTGTGACTGTAGTTGTAGGCGGTGGATTGGTTGAAGTTTGGGTCAAAGTAGGTGGGTGTAGGTGTAATAAATTGAATAAAGGGTGGAGCGGTATCTGACCAGATGTTTGCATCTGGCATAAAATAGGGGTCTGGTGGTGTTTGATAGGTTGCTGGTGTTGCGGGATATTCTGACGGCAATTGTTGTAAAATTCTGGAACATTCTACCATTGGGTTTCGCAACAGCGCTTCTCTAGAAATCCACAGATGATCTCTAAAAAAGGTCCAATACCATTCAAAATATTGACGGTTTGGATAAACCAAATGGTTATATTTAACTCCGTCAAGTGCTAACTGGAGACGATTGTTCCAATTTTGTATTTGAAACTGAAATTGATCTCCCCACGAGCCTTTTATTTTTGTATTCGCCAAATATATCTTGTGGAAATGTCTCATATCTTCTGGCATGGCGGGTGGAAGTTGAGGTAAGCCAAATTGAAGTCTCGCTCTATTTGTATGATGTCTTTCGACTATCTCGAAACAGATGAGATACGTGTTTGCATACCATATCTGGTTTTCCTCTTCGTTGCTGTAATGGAAGTGGAGATAGGGCCTCCAGCAGAACTGTTTAAAAAGAGGAATGTTAGTATTCTAATGTTGATTAAAAAGTAATCACGAAAATAAAAAGTTTCATACCTGATCGTATGTCATATTGTCGATTTTTGAACGTGTTGAAAGGAGATTATGCCGATGATTTTCCATAAATTTACTCTCACGTTCTAGCCATCTAATTAATATTATTAAAATGAGATAATTAATATACCTGATAATTGAATTTAAAAATTAATAAGAAATAATATCTTTATTTAGCTTACATAGTTGCCAAAAGAGGTTGTCTTTCAGGTTGTGGTGGGTTCTTTGGCACGAGAGATATGCATGACATTCTTGACCATGCCCATGCCTGTAGGAGTATTGTGCACCCAGACACGTCGCTAACATCATGTATTGCGGCGTCACACATAGCTCTGTAAAGCGTGGCCAAACAAGCAGAACCCCAACTGTACTGTCCAATCTCCTGTGGTGATTTATTCAACAATGGCAACCATTTTATATGTACAAGGTTGCTAGTATAATTAGGCATTAAAAGAGTGCCTATCAAGTATAAAACATAGGCTCTAAATAGGTGTTGAACTGTGGGGGGACCTGCTTCCCCATTACCTACAATATATGATTCTAACCAATTTAATTTTATTTGCAGACCGTCACGCCTTTTTTTATTAGGCATATTTCCTAAAATTTCTTCAACTAATTCCCACGATACGGTCGTAGGTCTGGTAACTGGTTCACCGTTAACCTTTAAACCAAGGAGCATATGAACGTCTTCTAACGTTATTGTACACTCGCCTGAAGGAAAAAGGAATGTGTCTGTCTCTGGCCTCCATCGTTCTAATAAAGTGGTTATTAGACGATTATCGACCCTGTATTTATTAAGCTTAGTAACCTCCCATAAACCAGCTACCTTTAAAATATCTACAATGGACGACGGCACGGCGAAATCCACTATATGACAGCGATTCCAGGTATAATGTTTTTCCTTGTCCCTACAAAAAAAAATTAATGAGTGATTAATCATCCAATTTTGTGACTTTTAAGCATACTATAAGAATAAAATTAACGAATAATAACTTAACGAAATTAATCGAGGGTTGTTGAATAAATTATCGAATAATTCAAGTAAATTAATGAAATAAATTAACGAACTTAACGGAAAAAATTAACAAATAAAATTAATAAAATAAACTTACATTTAGTGTTTCTGATATATGACGGGATCTATGTCTGTTGCCTAGATGAAGGAAGTTATCCATTTCTTGATATATTTTACTGAACTAAAACTATGAAAATTTTAAATAAGAACTAGAGATTGTGTGAACTAGAGACTGTGTGAAAAACACTTAGAAAAATGATAAACGAGAGACTGAGCAACTTTTCATTATGAACTTTTCAATTGCTTCGAGTGTGCAATTTATAGTGCTTACTTGATTGTATTGTCAAATCAAGTAATGTGCATGCATTGAATTTTTTAATTGTTCAATTGCAGAAGAACCGTTCTTTGATAATTGCAATCTGCAAAGCCATCTAATAATGCATGCACAATGTCATTTCAAACCACTGCACCATGTGCCATGCCTTGTCTCTTCTACTGTAGCGCGTGCAAAAAGAGGAAAAGAAAGTCATTACCGCCAAATGGACTGGCGGTAATGAATTGGCCAATAGCAGGCTTACATGTGGCATGACTTTGTAAAAAAAAGTATTTTTTTGCCTATAAAACGGTCTCTTCTTCACAGTTCTTAACATTCAACACAGTTTTAACATACAAACAGTTTAAACACACAATGACACCCACACCAGAAAATGTTTTTTTCATTGTTCATTACAATGGAAAAATTTGAAGAAACCAGTTTGGTTCATTTTTTGAAAGTGAACGAAGAAAATGTTTTAACATGAGTATCAAAAGCCACGTTTGATCACTTGAAAAAAAGCATAGAGCAAAAGTTACACCTAAGTGATTCTCAGGTGATATCTACAATCATTTACCGAGCACCACATACCTTTGCTGCAGGTCATGTCCAGTACAACGACATAGAAATTTTTGATAACGATGACGTTGCAGAGATGTTTCTCAATTATAAATCTTTTCAGGTACTCGGTGCAGTTGAGTTATCAGTTACGGTAGTAAATCAGGAGATTCCACAATCTCATCAAACACCACAACCCCGTCAAGTACCACAGCACATTCAAACACCACCGTATGAATATGAACCGTCACAAAATCAATATGATTTTCAACCATCGTCTTCACAAAATTTACCGTACACCCAACCTTTCTCACATACACAATACAAATATGAACCATTTTCGTCACTAACCTTTCTCACAAACACATGACGACTATGAACCATTTTCATCATAACCATTCTCACAGACACAGTGTGAATTTGAACTGTCGTCTTCACAACCACCACCTCAAACGCAACCGCAACCACAAACACAAACACCACTACCAGAAATTTTCCGTCAACAATTTCAAGACATTCCAGATAACATTCAAGAAAAAGTATGCAGTAGTGAAAGTGACGAAAACGAATCACTTCAGCATGAGGATGACAAAGAAGACGATGGGAATGAAGACATATTGGACAACATTTTGTCTGGCACACAAGCACAACCACCGCAAGAGGCTGTACCGATCAGAGCCGCTTATTGTCCACCGCTACATATGCGTAACGTTGATGTTGCTGCATATGATGATATACCCACCGACGATCACTAGTATACGAATGTTGCCTTCGATGGAGCTATTGCGGAAGGAATGGCGTTTCACACCAAAGAAGATTGTTTGCATGCCATCAAGTCATACCACATCAGACTCTCACTGGATTATGTTGTTATACACTCCGATCCAGGAAGATATGTTATTCAATGTACACACGAGACATGTCAATTTAATTTGAGAGCGTCCTACAGGAAAAGGAGTGGCAAATGGAAAATTGGGACCATGATCGGTCCACACAACTGCACATCGTCTTCAGTGTCACAAGTTCACCGCAAGCTCAACTACAAAATTATAAGCGACAACATCAAAACCCTTGTGCATGCAGATGACTCCACAAAGCCGAAGTTGATCATTGTGCATATAAAAGAAAAGTTTAACTACATAACCACGTATAGAAAGGCGTGGAAGGCGAAGAATGCGGCAATCGAATCGATTTACGGGAATTAGGAGGAATCTTATAATGTTCTTCCGCAATGGTTGAACGTGATGAAGGAGACAATGACAGGAACAGTCTTCGATTTGAAGACGCGGATTGCCGCGAACGGAGAGACACAATTTCATCGTCTTTTCTGGGCCTTCTATCCATGCATCCATGGGTTTAAGTATTGTAAACCAGTTGTCCATGTCGACGGAACGTGGTTGTATGGCAAGTACAATGGAACATTGTTGCTTGCGGTTGCACAATATGGTAACAACAAAACAATTCCAATCTCTTGTGCGCTTGTCGAAGGTGAGACAAAGGAGGGATGGAGTTTTTCCTTAAAAATCTTAAAAGGCATGTCATACGAGAAATTGTCGTCTGCATGATCTCCGACAGACATGAATCGATTAAAAGCGCATTCAACGACCCACGGAATGGTTGGCAAGAAACTGGTTCAACTCATGCGTACTGCATCAGACACATCAAGCAAAACTTCATGAGGACAATCAAGGATGGAGATTTAAAGGATGTAGTAAATAATATGGGTATAACTATTTCTTACACCTTTTTTAATTTGTGTTTTTATTAGCTTCACTATCTGAATAATTTTTTCCATCATATACAGGATATGCCCTAAACATACCCTTGTTCGAATACTACCACGGTATAATCCAGGAGGCAAATCAGCGTGCGTTAGATTGGGTGGACAATATCCCAAAAGAAAAATGGACTCAAGCATATGACGAGGGTCGATGATGGGCCACATGACAAGCAACATCGTTGAGTCAGGGAACTCTGTGTTTAAGGGAACTCGCAACCTACCTATTACACCTATAGTTCAATCAACTATACTATAGGTTGGCATGTCTTTTTGCCGAAAAGGCTCAAAGTGCATTTTCAAGGGTAGGTTCTGGAGATGTGTTCAGCGAATATTGCCAGAATGTGATTAAGGATGACATTGGTAAGTCCAACACCCATCAAGTCGAACAGTTTGACCGAGAGAGGTATACCTTCTCTGTCTGTGAGACCGTTAACTACAGGGAGGGAAGACCAATGGGAACTTTCAAGGTGGACCTCCAAGCAGGGTGGTGTGATTGTGAGAAATATCAAGCTTTGCATTTGCCTTGTTCCCATGTCATAGCCGCGTGTTCTTTATTTCACTATGACTGCACAACCCTTATTCCAGATGTGTTCAAAAACAAGAGTGTTTATGCCATTTACAACACATCATTTAAGGTTGTCCACGACAAGAGTTATTGGCCCCCATACAACGGTCCCTTGCTTTGCCATAATCCAGATATGCGAAGACTAAAGAAAGGTCGACCCAATAGTACTCGCATTAGGACTGAAATGGACAAGGAGGTGGAAGAAAGAAGACCGACACCGAGATTGTGTGGGTTGTGTCGGCATTCCGGACATATTAGGAGAAATTGTCCGACCCTAAATAACCAGTAGTTAATTTCATTATCAATTATGTG
The DNA here is from genome assembly GCA_018208015.1 of Medicago ruthenica. NCBI lineage: Eukaryota > Viridiplantae > Streptophyta > Magnoliopsida > Fabales > Fabaceae > Medicago > Medicago ruthenica. The sequence continues at coordinate 6,198,517 of CM031377.1, read as the reverse complement.
TTCAACCAAGCTTTTATAATTATTTGTGACCTTTTTGTTCGTCGTTACAAAAATATCCACGTATTATGATTTTAACGTTTATTTTAATTATGTTAATTAAATAATATAATAGATGAGAAAAGACAAACGCGAAAATATAATAATTAATCAAAACACTACTCAAACCAAATTACATTAACTTAAAAAAGCAAACAAACAACATTAAAACAATTGATTCTCCACCTATCGACTATTTTGACTTAACGTCAAGATACCATGGACCTTCTGCATTTTCTTCAGACGAAAACATCTCTTGAACATCAGCATCATTCTTCCAAAGTTTGTATTCGTAATAATAATCAAAGTCTTTATGCGATCCCAAATCGATAAACCGCTCTCCGTAATAAATTTTACTGACTTTTCGTAAAGGCTCATTAGCTAGACGAAAAATATGATTGAGATAATTTTTCAACTCCACTAAATTCATACATGGAGTTACTACCATTTCAAAAGGTCGTATATATTGATCAAATTTAACAGTGACCAATCTTAAAGGAGGAGGAGGAGGAGAAGAAGAAGTATGAGAAATTGAATCTGAACCAGAATCTGACATAATGTGAAAGAAGTGAAAAATGTAAGAAAAATTTGAGTGAATTTGGATGAAAGGGGTGGTGTGGGGTATTTATAGGGGCAAGGAAATAAAAAAAACGAAAAAAAAGGGGCAGGCCCATTACCGCCGTTTGGTTTGGTGGTAATGGGCTGAAAATGATATTTTAAAAAAAGCCTGCGCCTGCTTCCCATCACCACATTATTCAACCTGCACCCCCCTGCAAAAACTGCCATTACCGCCAATTGGAACGGTTGTAATGGCACAAAACGACAAAAAAAAAACACCAAAAATGAAAGTGGGTCATTTTGGTAAATAATTTTCAAAGGGGGTCAAAAAAATAGTTTTTTTTATGGAAGGGGGTCAGAAAAAAAATCAGAAATGAGACCCTCGTCACGGGGATTTCCATCTCCCACGTTCATACCCAATACGCAATTACGCATGCTTATCGATCCCTTCTTTTAATTATGTTTTACATTACTTATATTTAGTTTTTTTTATTTTGATTAGATGTATTTTAATCAAATGGTTTTTATTTTTTTAGGGATTTAATCAAATGACTTATTTTTTAAAATAAAGTCAAAATTAACATTGTCATTAACACAAGGCGTATCACGGAAGAACACAAAGTTTTACAATAAAAAATCCACAAAAAAAAACTCATGAAATTAACTAATGTTAAAACACACAAGAGGACTAATCCACCGACTATGGTAACCAAAAGCAAGATTAGTGAATTTCGTCTTCGACTACCAAAAAGAGAGCAACTTGATATTATTCAACATCCGATGAATTGAGAATCCTTTCCTTCCGTATAGCCCAAGTGTATGATAACCAGATTAAGTGCATTATGGACGCGAGGCTTTTGAAACACCTGCTAAATTGCCAAACTGGACAAAATGATCTGAAATACCAACATGATCAATGAAAGAAAAGCCAAGCAAATCATGCACAAACTGGCAAAGGGAACTACAAAAATTACAAGCCAAAAACAAATTATGAGCTGATTTAGGACTACCACAGCCGCTCACACAAAGTTGAGCATTGTTGGGAATAATGCCACATCGAAGTAAATTGTCATCGGTGGGTGGTCTATTACATAGAAGCCGCCAAGCAAACATAGAAACCTTCAATGGGACGTCTTTCTGCCAAATGAGATTCGACATAGTTGTAAATTGTCATGATTCTTGGGTAGTGAGGAACTGGTACGCACCCCAAACTGTATACCCTACGGTAGGGTCCAAATTCCAAAACCATTAATCCCCAGCATCGACCTACAAAGACACAGGGTGAAGTAAAGTCCTAGACTCCCCTACCCGATCCTCCTCCCACGCCAACAACCTTCATTGCCACTTCCACGCCTCTCCTCCCCCACCCCATCCTGAGGAAAACATGTCTGCAATAGGACAAAGCAAATAATCTTCGAAACCGGTCACACAAAGACAAATCCCTTACCCACTTATCCGTCTAGAAGAAAGTATTTTTCCCATTACCAATCTCTCGATGTAAATTTTCCTCAAACAAACCCCCCACCTCAAGACTAATGCCATTACGAATACGCACTAACTCCTTCCACCAAACAGACCCATTCCTACCGCCCACCTTTCATACGGCCCTCTTTACACCATACCGCGTCAACAACACTATAAACCATGAACCCTTTATGTCCACCACTATCCTTTAACACCATTTACCCAAAATAGAAATATTAAACTCCCTCATCCGCCTAACCCCTAAACCTCCATACTCATTTTTCATACAAATAGTGTCCCAATCAACCCAAGTAACTTTCCTATGATCCTCACTTCGCCAAAAAAAAGAATTAAAAGATATTCAATAGAGAAAATGATACCCGAGAGTGTTGGATATTTAGTTGTTGGCTACATGTTTTGCTAAAATACAATGTACAAGCAGTTCGTCTTCAGAAGCTGATATCTCAATTATATGTCTTCAGAAGCTGGGTCAGAAGCTGGGTCTTCAGAAGCTGGAACAATACTTCAAACACACTGTTCAGAAGCTGACCTTCAGACGCACTGTTCAGATGCTGACTTTCGTTGACCTTCAGACGCACTGTTCAGACGCTGACTTTCGTTGACCTTCAGACGCACTGTTTAGACGCTGACTTTCATTGACCTTCAGAAGCTGCATTTCAGAAGCACGTTTTCTGCGTTCATTCTTGTGCCTTGGTTCTGTTAATTCTCTCATAGTATCTTTCGAAGATTTGATTGAAGATTTATCCAAGCTGATGTTTCTAGAAGGCAGAATAATTCGCGTGAAGATATTGATTGAAGATTTGTTTCTTTTATTTAAGAAAATATTTTCAAAGCAATCTTTGGAAAATATATTTCTAAAATATATTTGCTTCTATGAGCTTCTAAAGAATTTTAGAACAATATATGTTGAAGATTATTTTGTTCAGAATTATGTGCTGCTGGAGACTATATAAGGAGGACGCTGCTATTGAAGAAGTAAAAAAAAACATCAAAAACAGAAGTTATTATAGAGAGATTCTTAGTTTTTGAGTCTGTAAGCTTTGTGCTGTATTTTCTGTACGCCACTCATCTGTTAGAGTTGGTTTAGGTTTATTGAGTTGTAATTCACTTAAAGCTTTTAAGAAAAAGTGACTTTGATGTTTTGAAATGTGTCTTCATCTTAGTTGATTTGTTTAGAGTTTACAATCACTGGGGCAGTGATTGCTTGAGTAGGAAGTAAGAGGGGTTCTTATATCTAAGAGTTCCTAGGTAGAAATCTATACGGGTAGTGATTAAGTGAGAAGACTGAGAAACAGGGGTTGTTGTCATAGGTCTTTGAATTGATACTATTTAGTGGATTTCCTTCCTGAATTGGTAGCCTCCAGACGTAGGTGTGTTTGTCACCGAACTGGGTTAACAAATCACCTGTGTTCTTTACTTTCTGTCTGTTATTTTGCTTCTGAATTGTATACTCTGTTCTGCGTTTTTGTACTCTGTTTTACCGTTCAGACTCAGTCTTGCCAGAATTTCAATTAGCATCAGAGCAGGCACCCTGCCTGTTTTAGGGTGAGCTCCAGGGAAGATATTTTCTGGCATAATGGAGAAAGAAGGAGGATTTGTAAACAGACCACCTCTGTTGGATGGTTCCAACTATGAATATTGGAAATCACGCATGAGTGCTTTCCTGAAATCTATAGATAGCAAGACCTGAAAAGCAGTTCTGAAGGGTTGGGAACATCCTGTTGTGCTAGACAAAGATGGCAAGAAGACAGCAGAATTAAAACCAGAGGAAGATTGGTCCAAGGTAGAAGATGAGATAGCTCTTGCAAACTCCAAAGCCTTGAATGCTATATTCAATGGAGTGGACAAGAATATGTTCAGACTGATCAAGCAGTGCATTGTGGCTAAGGATGCCTGGGAGATTCTCAAGACTACTCATGAAGGCACATCCAAGGTAAAACTGTCCAGACTTCAGCTTCTTACCACCAAGTTTGAAAATCTCAGAATGTTGGAGGATGAGAACATACAAGATTTTTATATGAATGTTCTGGACATGGCCAACTCATTTGAGTCTCTTGGAGAAAGAATATCTGATGAGAAACTTGTGAGAAAGATCCTCAGATCCCTACCTAAGAGATTTGATAGGAAGGTAACTGCCATTGAAGAATCACATGACATCTCCAATATGAAGGTGGAGGAATTGATAGGGTCTCTTCAGAATTTTGAAATAGCCAGAACTGATAAGAAGGAAAAAGGTGTTGCTTTCGTAGCAGATGCTGATACTGTGGATGATGAAAGCACTTCAGAAGCTCTTGTGATGCTGAGTAAACAATTTAAGAAGTTTCTGAAGCAGAAGACAAGAACTGATGAGAAAGACAATCAATCCAAAGGAGTCCAGTGTCATGAGTGTGAAGGATATGGCCACATCAGGACAGAATGTGCCACATACCTCAAGAAACAGAAGAAAAGTTTGGCTGTTTCTTGGTCTGATGACTCAGAAGGAGAAGAGAATGAGTTTGATAAGCATGTTGCTGCCTTTACTGGTAGATGCATGTCTGATAATAAAGTTATGGTTTCAGAAGCACCATCAGGTTCTGAAGCACTATCAGAGTCTGAAGCTTCATCAGAGTCTGAAGCAAGTGATGAAGAATTGTCTTTTGAAGAACCAGTTGCCTCTTATAAAGAACTATACCTCATAAATGAAAAAGTTTGCAAGTTATTAGAAAACCAGAAGAAGACTATCAATCAACTGCTTTCTGAAAGAAGTGACCACTTAGCAAAAATTTCTGATCTCAATGATGAGGTAACCCAGCTGAACTCTCAACTTGTTCACATGAAGAAGCAAATCAGAATGATGAACACTGGTACTGATATGCTTGAAAAGATTTTGGAGAGTCAGAACCAAGGGAAACCAAATGGTATAGGATTTGATGATATGATCTTGAACAAACAGCAAAATCCAGCTAAAAGGTTCATTGTTGCTGTTAAAACATGTGATCCAATGATGAGCAAAAATAAGTTGGAACACCAGAGTCAACCTTAGGGATCTAAGAACAAGAGGGCATATCATCCTTGGGTATGTCATCACTGTGGTAAAAAGGGGCACATAAAGCCATTCTGTTACAAGCTGCATGGATACCCCAAGCACTTTCAACAAAGAAAAGTGGAACCAGTTGTAAACAAAGTCAAGATCAAGAAGGAATGGAGACCAAAATGTGCAAGTGTTGCCCAGAGGCTGAAAAATAGGAAAGGAAAGGCTGTTGCTGCTGACAGCAGGCCCACTCCTGTAGCAAAGAAGAGTTCTGTTGCTGGACCATCTAAAGTCTGGAGCAAGGTGTTGGTTCCTGTCCCAAACAAGAAGGCACTAAAAGGAAGGAAGTGGTTCCTAGTAAGTCTGAGGATGATGTTGAGCAAGACACCATGCCCTGTGTTCAGAAGAGAATTGTTGATCTTGAGAAGCAGATTGCTGGGAAGAAGATTCATGTGAATGTGCCTAAAGCACACATTAACTAAACAGCTTCTGATGCTGTGTCTGATGATGAAACAACATCTGTTGTTGAGTCTGAAGACTGTCAATTTGTGACTGATGTCTTGGATTTCTGTTTGTGCTTCTGGTCTGCAGTTGTTGTTTTTTGTTTTGTTCTTCTGTGTGTGGATGCTATGTGGTTCTGATCCTAGTGTTGGTGCTGTGATGGGTTCTGTGCTGATGTTTTTGATGTTGATTCTGAAACTGGTTCTGATGTGGTTCTTTGTGTGTTGTTATGTGTTGTGCTAGTTATAAACTCTGAATAGAATTAAGTGATGTGCTTATGCTCTGTTTCTTGTGTTTCTCTGCTCCTGGTGATTGCTGGTTGTTTTGTCAACATTGTTTGGCTAAAAAGGGGGAGAAATAAGTATGTGAGTTGGAGTTTCTGATTGATCTGTTTCAGGGGAGTTCCTGAATGTCTGTTTCAGGGGGAGTTCCTGAGTATCTGTTCAGAGGTAGTTCAGGGGGAGTATATGTGTGAAATGTAGTGAATCATCTGTTGCTGACTCTGTTGCTACGTTTATGTGTTGTTTTTCATGGTTGCGTGCTTTGTTGAGTGAAGAACTTATTTTTTGTGAAGAAATTGATTTTAGCCAAAAATTTGCCAAAGGGGGAGATTGTTGGATATTTGGTTGTTGGCTACATGTTTTGCTAAAATCAAATGTACAAGCAGTTCGTCTTCAGAAGCTGATATCTCAATTGTATGTCTTCAGAAGCTGGAACAGTACTTCAGACGCACTGTTCAGAAGCTGACCTTCAGACGCACTGTTCAGACGCTGACTTTCGTTGACCTTCAAACGCACTGTTCAGACGCAGACTTTCGTTGACCTTCAGACGCACTGTTCAGACGCTGACTTTCGTTGACCTTCAGAAGATGCATTTCAGAAGCACGTATTCTGCGTTCATTCTTGTGCCTTGGTTCTGTTAATTCTCTCACAGTATCTTTCGAAGATTTGATTGAAGATTTATCCAAGCTGATGTTTCTAGAAGGCAGATTAATTCGCGTGAAGATATTGATTGAAGATTTGTTTCTTTTATTTAAGAAAATATTTTCAAAGCAATCTTTGGAAAATATATTTCTAAAATATATTTGCTTCTATGAGCTTCTAAATAATTTTAGAACAATATCTGTTGAAGATTATTTTGTTCAGAATTATGTGCTGCTGAAGACTATATAAGGAGGACGCTGCTATTGAAGAAGTAAAAAAAACATCAAAAACAGAAGTTATCATAGAGAGATTCTTAGTTTTTGAGTTTGTAAGCTTTGTGCTGTATTTTCTGTACGCCACTCATCTGTTAGAGTTGGTTTAGGTTTATTGAGTTGTAATTCACTTAAAGCTTTTAAGCAAAAGTGACTTTGATGTTTTGAAGTGTGTCTTCATCTTAGTTGATTTGTTTAGAGTTTACAATCACTGGGGCAGTGATTGCTTGAGTAGGAAGTAAGAGGGGTTCTTATATCTAGGAGTTCCTAGGTAGAAATCTATACGGGTAGTGATTAAGTGAGAAGACTGAGAAACAAGGGTTGTTGTCATAGGTCTTTGAATTGATACTATTTAGTGGATTCCTTCCTGGCTTGGTAGCCTCCAGACGTAGGTGTGTTTGTCACCGAACTGGGTTAACAAATCACCTGTGTTCTTTACTTTCTGTCTGTTATTTTGCTTCTGAACTGTATACTCTGTTCTGCGTTTTTGTACTCTGTTTTACGGTTCAGACTCAGTCTTGCCAGAATTTCAGAGTATAACACCCCGATTTTTAGTATTAGATTTATTTAATATTAGTATATTTGTTAATTGTTTATTTTATTGGGAGGATTAGTGAGTTAGTGGATTTTTTAATGATTGAGGGTATTTTGGTCATTTACGGGCAAGGGTATTTTTGTGAAGTATTAGAAATTAGAAATTTAAGAATTTAGAGAATAGAGGTGTGCGAGTAATTAGAGGGTTAAGTGAAGTAAAATAGTAGTGATTATTTTGGGTGAATGAGAATTGACTAAGTTCATTAGTGTAAGTGACCCAAACCCATTAAATAAATAGAATGTGGTGTGTTGTGGTGGAATTAGGGTTAGCTCATTTTGTCATAACAATAGAAGAGGCTAGAGAGAGAATAGAGAAAGATGAGGAAGCTTGGATAGAAAGAAGAGAGGAGGCTCAAGAACAAGGGTGAAGAGGTAGATTTCACTGGGGAGGCTAGTTTTGTGAAGATTTGAGGTAAGGGGGAAGGTTACTTTCACTATCTAGGGTTTATAAGCAATTGGGTAGTTGTGGGTGTTTTAAATTATGTTTAATTTCATGAATTGATGATGATTATGTGTTGAATTCGTGTTTCTTTTGTTGTTGTTATTGTATCAAAGTTCATGTTTGGTTATGGTAGTTTGCTAACTTTGTGAATTTTGATGAAATTGGTGAAGAACATGATAATTGATGATGATTGTGGTTGTTGGTTATTTAAGTGTTGGCTACATTGTTTGGTAAAATCGAAGTGCTCAAGCAATGCGTCTTCAGATGTTAAAGAAGTCTTCAGAAGCAAGAATTTGGATTAGAGGAGGTTCAGAAGCTGAAAACTGCATCAAAAGCTGAAAACCTGGTTTACTATTCATCAGAAGCAGTTTTGGCCTTCAGACGCAGAAACTGTTCATCAGACGCAGGATGGGTCTTCAGACGCAGGATGGGTCTTCAGACGCACTGTTCAGACGTTGACCAGCGTTGACCTTCAGAAGCTGAACTTCAGACGTTGACCAGCGTTGACCTTCAGAAGCTGCTTTCAGAAGCTGGAATTTTTGCATTCTCTGTGATTAATTTTGTGCGTAACTTTGGAAGATTTATTGAAGATTTATTCAGGCATTTGGTTTCCAGAAGGCTGATTGATTTGTTGAAGATCTTGGTGAAAGATTGGCTTCGTATTTATGAATGGATATATTTTCAAAGGATCTTTGCAAAATAGAATTCAGAAATATATGTTTCCTGTTTGAGCCTTTGAAGAATTTCAGAATTGTATTTTGAAGAAGATATGTTTCAGAATTATGCTGCTTGCTGAAGTCTATATAAAGGAAGACGTGCTGCTTATTGAAGTGTCTAATCAAAAACCAGATATAAGAGTCTTAGAGTTTTAGTGTTTTTGAGTTTTAAGCTTTTGCTTTGTACACCACTCATATGTTCTGAGTTGGTTTAGATTGTTTTGAGTTGTAATTCACTCTAAGCTTTTAAGTACGAGTGAGGTCTTTGATGTATTGAAGTTGTCTTCATAAACTGGGTTGTTTTTCAGAAGTTGTCAGTAACTGGGTTGTAGTTACTTGATTAGGAAGTAAGAGGGGGTTCTTATACTCAGGGGTTACTGGGTAGAAATTAGACTGGTGGAGATTAAGTCAGAAGACTAGGAACAGGGGGTCTGTGTCTTGAGTCTTAGGATTAATTCCTCATAGTGGATTTCCTTCCTGGATTGGTATCCTCCAGATGTAGGTGATGTTTACACCGAACTGGGCTAACAAATATTGTGTGTTTTTTACTTTCTGCACTTTTATTTGTTGCTTCTGAACCTGCATCATTGTTCTCTGTTTTGAATACTTTGTGCTCTGTTTTTCGTGTTGTTCAAGTACCTGCCAGAATTTCAGTGGTTTAATAAGTTGAGTTTGATCATGGGTATATGTTTAATTTGACGATTCATGAGATTATGCTGATTTTGTTATGTTGAAGTTGTTGTTGTGTTTTATGGGAATTATGAATAAGTTAGTGAAAATGGTGAAGTTGTTGTTAAATTGATTAAGTTGGTGTTAAGTTAATTGAAATGGGTGAGTATGGTATGTTGAATTTGAAGAAGAGTGAAATTGTTGTTGTTGCTATGTTTGGGTATTAAGTGATTGTGTTAAAATGAGCTTTGGGTCAATAATTGAATTAAGTTGATTAATGATGAAAGTGATTATGATTAAGTTGGTTAAACTAAGTTTGAGGTAAAAATGATTAGATAAAGTTAGTTTAAGGTTTTGGGACGGTTCTGGTGCAAATTGGATCGAAAAATGGTGTGGAAAACGGTATTTTCGTGAAAAACAGAAAAATCGGAGTTTGTTGTCCTGTCAGGACCGCACGACCGTGAGCCCCTGTGGCACGGGCCTTGTGGTGTGTTCGACATTGGGACGCACGACCGTGCGCCCATGTGGCACGGACCGTGCGCCCATGTTGTGTAAGGAAACTCCAATTTTGTGACTTTTTAAGGTATACAATGCACTAATGGGTCTCAAACCCCTAAACTTGATCATTGGAAGTATAATGAAGATGTATATGATTGATTAACTTGGACTTTAATGTAAGGAAACTTAAAGGTTAAATGGTTAGAGACGAACTTGTGAATTGTCCTTAATTGAGCTATGAGATGTATGCAAACTTGCTAATTGATTAAGGAAGTATGAATGATGATGTAACATGATAAGAATGTAATGAAATGGTGATGAGTTAGTGAGTGATAAGTGAATGAAACTTTGTTCTTATTATGCATGAATTGTGAGCTATGTGAATAAAATTAAATGAAGATGTGTAGTTAAGATGATTGTGATATGTTAGTGAATGAGGAATGATGATGATAAATGTGATGGTATGATGCCTTGAATGTTTGACTTGTTGATTGTGCGGCCTTATTTGATTTGACAGTGCAATTGGTGTTGATTTGGTGATGGTATGTTATATGATGGTGTAAATTATATAACGATGAGGTGTATGATTGGTGTGCATTGTCGAGTCTATATGTGGGTCCATGCATTCATAAGCCAGCCCTATGAAAAAATGAGTATGACAATGACGAGGGGACTAATCGGTAATATAACTCTGATTACCCAACTATGAAAAGACGAGTATGACAATGACGAGGGATCACTCGGCAACACACCTCCGATATCCAAACCGGTACCACATGCATGTAGAGTCTTTTAGGCGCATTGCATGAACATGAGGAGTCGTATGTGGTAATGTTTTGGCGTAAACTTGTGCATCTATGTGGTAACTGTATAACTGATGATGTTGATGAGATGTGATTGATATGTGTTTGACTTGGCGATTATTGTTGATGAGAATGTGTTATGTATGCTTTATGAGCCTTGTCTTAAAGTATTGATGTAGTCAGGCTATTAATTGATTGTAAAATACGTTACGAATGTTGGGTGATTATAACCATGCTTAATACTCCCTCCATTTTTTTCTTTTGATGTTTTAGAACTTCAATTATATTTCAAAATATTTGATGTTTTAGTATATATAATATGTTTTCCCAAGTTTACCCTTGTTGGAAAACTCACCATAAAACTATTAAAGAAGTTGTGACTTTTGGCTTATCACATGTGAATTAATTATAAATAAGGACATTTTAGTCCAAAACATACAAATATTTCTATACTTTAATTATTCCTTAAGACTTGTGTCAAGAGCTAAAACATCAAAAGATAAAAAATGGAGGGAGTATGATGTATGCTTGTAAGATGATGTTGTTTTGCCTGAACTTACATGCGTTTATAATTCCTTTATGTTGAACGTAGATCTTACCCACCAGTGGCTTTTGTCGCCTGCATCCTTGTGGTGTAGACGTGAAGGTTGAGGATTGACTTTGCTTGTGAGTATGCCGAAGACGGCGTGATGCCTACTCGTTCTTCTTTATTTTGATGAGTCTAAATTAGGTGCTCTGATCTAGGATTTTGGAGATTGTTTTATTTTCCTTTTGGATTGATGTTGATGGATCTATATGATCAAGCTGTTGATATATGAGTCTGTTTGGTAAGGCACAAAAACAAGCTTATGTCTTATAGCTTATAGCTTATAAGCTTGTCTGGCAAAAAAAGACCTGTTTGGTAACAGTCTTTTCGTCAGGAGCTTATAGCTTATTTTTCAGACGCTATTTCAAGTAGCGTTTCAGCTTATAGGTTATAGCTTATTGTTTTTTCTTCCTCTTTTACCATTATTATTTTATTTAAAAACCTTTTTTACCCTTTACAATTTATTAATATAACTGCATCATAAATACTAATGTCTTTTGTGCTAATAAATATCCACTTCTTTTTCAAAACAAAAAAAATCACTTCCTTTCGTTGCTTTATTCTTTATACGACATACCTTCAGATTTTTTTTTTTTTTACAAATCAATATATTTTTTTTACATGCAAATCAATATACCTTCAGTTGTGTTTAGATTTGATGAAAATATACCTTTTGTTATTTTGAACTAAATAAAATTATTATTAATGTATGTTGTTCTTGTTTTCATAAAAAATTGAATGATATAAAAATGTCCTTTTATGTCATTTTACATCTATCAGCTAGTTGAACCGCTAATTTTACCAAACACTTCAATTAACTTATCAGCCATAAGTCATCAGTCATCAGCTATAAGCTATCAGCTATCAGTCATCAGTCATAAGCTATAAGCTATCAGCTATACGCTATTTTTGCCAAACAGCCCCATTATATTTTGAGATGTTGTGATGTGACCCGAGATTATGTTGTCGAGATATTTATTTCCGTTGTGATCTGTTATATATATTTGATGAAAATTTTATTCTGAGGATTTAGTATGAGATATTTGGTGAATAGTAACACATTGAATTTGATTATTTGCATGATTTATTATTTAAATATTAGTCTCGGGGTTCATGATGTCACAAAGAGAGCCTTGAAGAAGGAAAGAGCGTAGACAATGAGAGATTACATGACATACTTAAGGAGAACAATACAACCACGCAATGATAAATACATGTTTTTCCAACCTGACAGTCTAGACTTAATTTGATTTAGCAGCAGATACAAAAACTTTGGACGTCGTGCGTCATTGCTATAGGGAGACCCACATAAAGGAAGGGCAACCCCCCATCTCTACGATTCATAGCCGAATCAACTTCATTCAACCAAAAATCATTAACATTCACATTAACCAGCAAACTTTTATGAAAATTAACCTTCAAATCCGACATAACTTCAAAAAGACAAAGAACGACACACATAGCTCAATATTGGTCCAATTCTTTTCACCAAAAATCAGAACATCAAATGACTTGTTATCTAACTTAACTATTTGTCTAATTAAAAGAATGTACGTTTTTTCCCTAAAAAATATTGTGCTGTTATATTTAGAAATTGGTGAACTATGATCGTGAATTAGAAGAAGACAAAAATAGGTAAAATTACTCCATAAGTCTTTTATCTTATTTATTTGTAACACTTGAGTCCTTTATCTTTTTATTTTTTCACATTGGTCATTTATCTTGTTTATTTGTAACGCTTAAGTCCTTTTTTTTCCATTTTTTATTACAAAATTAATGAGTTGGCAAGCCACCTAGGATAATCTTATTTTTCTTTTTATTTTTTATTAAAAATAAAGAAACCCATAAAATTTATCAACATCTTCATCATTTTCATCATTTTTTTAACAAGCATCATTATCATCACGTTCTTTCTTAAAAAAAAAAGATGTCTGCTCAAAAAGTAGAAATTTTTCATCATCTCATACTCTCAATAAACTATAGAATTTTTTTGGAAGAAGGTAGACGTGGAAACGATACATACTCATAATGATTTTTTGGGTGAATATGGTCATGTAATCATAAATCTTCACTAAAACACCTAAAAGAAGATGCTTTATTAGGGCTGAACAAAGACTCGTGACCCGATAGAAACCCATACAAATCGATTGTTGTTTGGGTGACACGGTCGGATTCAAACGAATAACGGGTCTTAGTTTTTGGAAAAACCGAGTATAAATGGTTTGTTGTGGTCGGGCTCGGTTCTAAAAATATTAACCTATAAGAACCCAAGCCCGACCAAAAAGGCATTTTAAAGACAACACATTTACTACTTACTCTATATGTCAGTTAGAATCTTCACGTGTTTTTCTTGAGACACACAATAAGTGTGTGTGCTTTGCTTTAATAGTTTTTTTTTATATTATTACATATTCATTTATTTAGTTGTTTTAGACTTCACACTCTGACACACATCTATCAATCTCATCTCTTTTGCTTACACGCTTACAAGACAATGTTTTGTTTTTCTTTATTATATTTTTTTCCTAAATTGTTTTCATTACAACTTCTTTAGATCTAAAAATGTTCAACTTTTAAGTTCTTACTATATACTATTTCATTTCACAAGCAACTGGTACTTTTTCTCTCCCACCCAAGGTCAAAATAAAAAGAGGATACCCACCGTGTCGAAGCAAGCAATGGTTGCATCTTAGGGATTGTTACAGAAATTTGAAGAAAAACTTGTGATGCAACCTTCTCTTAATGGTGGCAGTTATGGCTACTACGTGGTGGCCTTGGTAAATTATCTTCTAAAAGACATTTTGCAGCCATGATTGAAGGTGAACTTTGAGGAAATCCAAAACTCTGGAAACAAGTAGAAGACGATCTTTCTCTGACCAACCCGCTTGAACCCACCCGTACTACCCGCTTTTTGCACCACCCAACACCCGCCCAAACCGGCGCTTTAAGTGGTCGGAAATGGGTCCATATTATCCTTCATCGGTTTTCTTTAGATGAACTATTTTTTAACCGAACCCGGCCGAAACCGACCGATGCTCTACCCTATTTATGGCAAATTAAAGAAATGAGGTATTTTTAATTAGCATTTTTAAATGGGTTTGGTTTCAAAATCAGAACTTTTTGTTAAATTTGTTAGATCTGGAAGTGGGGTTTTACCATTTTGATCATTGTGCTGGTTGGGATTTAAAAGAAGCGATTTTTGGTGGGTTTTATTGGACATTGATGGGAAGACACACAAGAACTACAAAACGTGACAGAGAGATTGATGAATCAGAGGCTAAAGGGTCTTTGTTGAAAGCAAAGAGTAGGAGCTTGAAGTGTGCAAGCCGTTAGCGTGTGTGTTGTTTTTGTTGTGTTTTGTGTGTTTTTTTGAAGACGAAGAAGAACATCTAAGAATATGATTGAAAGATTCATGATTATGTTATGTGTGTTTTGTTGTGCTCTAATTGTGTTTTGATTTTAGAGTTTAGATGAAAATAGAAGTAAATATAGCACTTCATGCAATTTTGAAGTGGGTTTGGGTGGATTATTTTTGTTTTAGGAAGAAGATGAACTTTACGTTGATGAAAAAAATGAAGATGAATGTTCATTATTATTTATGGGTATTATCATTTTTCTCATATAAAAAAAAAATGATTATCCTATGTGGCTTGCCAACTCATCAGTTTTTTAATAAAAAATAAAAAAAGTATTTAAGTGTTACAAATAAATAAGATAAATAACCAATGTGGGAAAATAAAAAGATAAAAGACTCAAATGTTACAAATAGATAAAAGACCGCTAAAGTAATTTTGCCAAAAAAAATATAAGCGAAAAGTACATGTCTAAAGTCTAAACATAGTTATTGTTGTCACCTTGAGCATAGATCAATTGATAGGACATTATATAATATACGTAGAAGTGATGGTTCAAACACCGGATTCTCAATCACTTCACTTTAAAAAATATGAATTTTTTAACCATCAGACCACTTGACCCAAAAATACAACATTGTTACTTTCAATTAAACTCGAATTTAATTTTCTTGTAAAAAATGTCTCAATATTATCTTTTTGAATAAAATGAAATCATTAAAGTTGTACTAGCTCAATTTCTTTTTAATTGTCGTTTTAAGAGTTTTTATACATAACAAGATAACTAGTAATTTTTGTTACTTTTCATAGAATTATTTATATTTTCATATAATACCCTTAATTATCTATTATTTCATTCTACCTGTTTGTCCTTACAATAAATAACTAAAGGAAATATTGACGAATAAATATTGTCCCAGAAGTAAATTTGAACAAACTTTTTATGCAAATGCAACAATAAAAAAAAGGAGCTGAGGGAGTACTGGAGTAGTTCTTTTAACCATTTTGAACCTAAACGTAAGGGGTATGCATTGTTTCAAGGAAAAAAAATGGTATGTATAGTTGCCGTAAATCTATTTTGCACTGACATTTAATTAGAATTAAAATTATTCATAATGAAACTCATTATTTTGGATTCTCAAAGTGGATGTCTTGTGCACACATTTTTTTTGGTGCAATGTTTTATACATTATTCAATTATAAAAATTTTATAGCGATGTTTAGCAAGCATTTAACTTCTCCAATCAGCACATCGATAAAAATTACTTGATGAATCCAACTAGGAACATTATTCAATTACTTCCTCCGTTCCTTTTTAACTGTCACATTTACAAAAAAATTTGTTCCTATTTAAGTGTCACTTTTAGAGTTTAAGGTTGTAATTTGTCAATTATACCCTTAACCTCTCAATTATCACAACTTATCATTAATTGCATAGAGAAAAGAAATTTGGCTGTTTAAATAGATAACCATGTTACCGAGGCATAGAGAAAAGAAATTTGGCTGTTTAAATGCAAAACAGTGATAATTGCAAAACAGTGATAGTAATTGAGATTTCATTTTCGATAAGTGTAACAGTTTGTTCCAAGGCATAGAGAAAAGAAATTTGGCTGTATAAATATGTAATGGAAAAACAGTGGAAAAAAGCAAAGGAAAAAAACACCCAACGAAAATGGCTTTCCATGATTTACATTTAGCTAGCCTTGCATTTACTACTCCTTCCTAAAAAGGCTAAAAGTCATCAAATAAAATGTGCTGGACATAAAAAATTTGCTGCATGCTGTCAAATAAATAAGGGTAAAAAAGGAAACTAATGAGTATTTAACATTTGCCTTGGTTGTAGTGAATTGGGCAAAAGTGACAGATATTAAGGAACAGAGGGAGTATATTTTAATAAAAAATATTTTGTTTGATACAACTTATTAAGAAGGACATGCGAAAAAGTGAAGAGAGCTTGTGATTCTATAATCACCAATTTCAATAAACATTCAAAGTTTTTGCTCTCATATAAATGTTTGTTTAGTTTGGTGTTAAACTTGTGAATTGCTCACCATTATGGATGTTCTACCACTCAATACAGCCAACTTCAAAAATACACATTTTGTTTTGATGAAATAAACTTATCTCATATCATTAATAACAGCAGAACGAATTCAATATGGAATCAACTCAAAAACTAGAGGATCAGCCTTAAATATAGCCCCTATTACTAACTTGTGGGACACGACATTTTCACACCCCCTACTAAAATCTATGAACGAGTTTAGACATAATTCATTGTTATACACAAGATACAAGATGTAGCAAAAAAAAAAACCTAGTTAAACCTAAGTGTAAAGTCAATTTACACCAAAGATGCATGAATCTATTTTAAATTCTTCAAACTTCGTTAATTTCTATATTTGTTAAGATAAATTCTATGATCTCATTTTTTTTTTTTGTAAAATAGTAGGAAAAAATACATAATTTTTATAAAATACTTTGGATATTGCAACCAAATGCTTAAGAAATATGCATAAACGATAATCATTAAAAAAAAAATAGATTAAATACTTGTATTTATGGGTTTAGTCCCGTTTGCAATCCAAACAAATATATTTGTATTTAATATCTTATTATCTTTAATAGTATTTACACAAAACTTTTTTTTTTTTGCTCTCAGAAAAAAAAAACTTACTTTTTAGAAAAATGTTTTCATTTTCTACTAAATGATACTTTAAATGAAAAAAATGAGAACGGTCCCAAAAAAATTTCAACTGGACCTAGAATCTCCATTTATTATGTTTCTGTAAAGTTAATTTATATTTCTCTAACTCTTCAAACTTCTTTAATCTGTATGTTTAAATTAAAGTTGGTTAACTTCGGCCTGTACTTTTCTTTCAAAAAGAAAACTTCGACATGTACTTTAGTGGCAACTTTTTATAATCTGTCCATTCACGTTATCGGTGTATACCAAAGGTGGAAATATGTTAGACTGTGTCATTGATCTTTGATCCAGTCTATTTAAAGTTTGACTTAGTTTACCTCATTTATTAAATAGATTATCTCGTTTATTAAATAGATTAGACTCGGCTTTTTACAAAGCTCATTAATTTAAATAGGTCAGACTTAAATTTATAGAAAAACATATTAGGCCTACCAAGAAGACTCATATATGTGTAATTACATATACTCCATTAAATAATATACGCTTATCAGGGCCGTCCCTTGGGGAATAAAAATGGCCTCCAAAATTTGGGGCCAAAAATAATTTTTTATATATAATGCACGTAAAAAAAAATAATATATACCAATAACGTAGCTAAAATATCATATTTGGCCGAGTGACTTTTTTTTGTGTGGAACCTCAATGGATCTGGGTTCAACTCCCAGCCAGTGTTTCAGTTTTTTCTTCTTTGATTTTTTTTAAATAACTAATATATTTTTAATAAAAACACAATATAGCATTTTTTTCCGTCTCATTTTTTTTAGAGCAGTTCTTGTTATTTTTTGTTCATACTTGTTGTATAAAATAGCAAGGTTCTAACAACAAATATTATAATTATTCTCTAAAAAACACTAAAAATGTTTTTTTGCCTCTGTACTAACTAATAAAAATAACAACCTAAAATGTTGATAAAGATATTTGTTTGAAATTGTATTTTTATATAATTGATTAGAATATGAATCTTTTTTGTGTTTGTTACATGACTTTTTTTTATGTTTAATGATGTTATTTTCAATTTAAAAAAGAGTGTTTGAAAAAAAATTAATTGATTTATTAGGAGCCTATTTTTACTATGAGAGTCAGCCAGTCAGGCCTCCAATTTCATAGGAACGGCTC
The DNA here is from genome assembly GCA_018208015.1 of Medicago ruthenica. NCBI lineage: Eukaryota > Viridiplantae > Streptophyta > Magnoliopsida > Fabales > Fabaceae > Medicago > Medicago ruthenica. The sequence continues at coordinate 6,180,248 of CM031377.1, read as the reverse complement.
TGACGCTTATTAGCCTCTACAAAATGAATGTACTACCTCTACAAAATTTTATTGGATATACAAACAATATATGATTATAAAGTGGGGGGAAAATGAATGTACATGCTTTACATTTTTTTTTACCTATTAGCCTTTTAAAAAAATATATGCTTATTAGCTTTTTTATAAACTAGTATTTCGACCCATGCGATGCACATGAAGTTGATTATCTCATTGACTGATAAATTTTGTAGTTGATCATGAAATGAAATAATAGTTGTTGAGCATGAGTTAATGTTTTCAATAGACGACAACAACAACATGTACAACAACAACCAAACATTATTCCACTAAATGGGGTTGACAACATGGATCAAAATACATCATATTGTTAATACAAATTAGGCTTTTAGACAGACTAATAAGTCAGACCGAACTTTTAAAAAGGCTGATCAGACTTAAAATAAAGCATATGACAGGTTAATAAGTTAGCTTAAGTTTTAGTTTTTTCAACTAGATCTGGCCTATTTAAACAAAGTTCGGCTCAGTCTGACTTATTTTCACCCCTAAGTCAACGCCGAAGAGACCATCCTATTCCCTCCTCATTCGTGGCCCCTATTTACTTATTTAACAAAGGATATTCTAATTATAGATTGTAAAACTTGAAAGATCCTTGACAAAGCAACTTTTTTTTTTTTACAAAAGAAAACCACTTGAAATATACAGTAAAAAGTGGATCGTATATTTAAAAAAAAAAAAACTTGAAAATTCAGGTCTAAATATTAACAAATCAGATAAATTTAACCCCACATGTTAAGTAGACGGGCAAATTACAAATTACGGAAGTTTAATGTAATTAACATTATAAAAACCGACGTTGAGACGGACATGGTCCGTCTATCCCTTTTTTAATAATGTTAATGCGTATAAATTATGAAAAATATATTTTATAAAATTTTGATTAGAAGTTTAGGTATAAATATTTTGTACTTTCGTATTGTAACCAATCATACTTATATTTTTCAATGATAACAACAATATAACAAATATAATATAGATTTTTTTTAATGACATCAATAATATATCATTCTCATAGATAAATTTTTTAAGGGTAAAATTGAAAGCGAAAAAATCAGCCAAAAATCATATATTATCTTTATATATATATAGTACAGATATAAGGTTAATCATCCCCCAAAATCAGCCCAAAGAAACACGTTTGTAAAAACACTACTCCCTCCGTATTTTAATATAAGTCGATTTGATATTTTCACACATATTAAGAAATGTAGTTAATATTTCCTTAAAAAAATAAATATAGTTAATTTTGTATTGGAAAGAGAAATTACGAATGCTTTTACAAAATTATCCTTATTAATGATATGGGAATATTATATTTAAAATATTTAAAGAATAAAAATAAGAGAGTAGTAAATGATAAAGGGTATGATAGAAAAAATCATTAATATTGCATTGGAATTATAAAGCGACTTATAATAAAAGTAAAATATTTTTTCTAAAGTGACTTATAATAAAATACGAAGGGAGTAATTGAAAAAAGAATACAGAGAGAGTAATAGATTTATAATAAGACAAAGAATAGTATTTTTTTTAAGAATAAATACACACAATGTTAATAAATATTTACTACCTATGTTCCTAAATATAATACATTAGTTCTTTGTTTGTCCCTTTTATAAGTCTTTATTTGAATTTCTAACTGCATTAATTACTTTTTTTGTACTAAAATACCCATGATTAATTTACATATTTCTTTGCAAAATGTAATTGATATTTTAATATAAATATTCATTAATTTTATATCTTTCTATCTCTTTTTAAGGACGAACTTGTAAAAAAACTATCATTTGACAATAAATTTAATATCACAACAAACTTTTTTAATTCTTGTGATTTACTTAAAGAATCCTAAATTTAGAGACGAATTTACTACAACAAAACCAAGAGAGTAACTCAATACTCCATCTGTTTACTATTATAAGCAAAAATTTACATTTAAGATTCATTCAATTAATAATGTATGCGATCTTTATTATATACCACATACATCATTTATTGAATGAATCTAAAATATGAATTTTGCTTATGATAGTGACCGGAGCTCTAATCACATTTATAAACAAAAAAAAATCTTTTTAGATTCATTAAATATCTAATGTATATGGTATATATTATAGACTAAATACATCATGTATTTAATTAATCTAAAAAAATAGTTTTTTCTTATAAATGTGACCGGAGGAGGTATGTTGAGAATCTACCATTCTACTAACTACTAATTAATATAATATATCAGGTAAGTTACTAATCTATCCTTTTCCAAAATTAATCCCCTTGTTTTAAACTTAAATTTCTGCCCTTTTTTGTAATTAACAAAGTATCAAATAAGTTAGTTACCAAGTACTAAAAAACTCCCTCTTATCCACACGGTTACATTAACATTAGAACAACCCGTTACCAAATACTAAAAAACTCCCTTTTATCAACAATTCTTTCTTTTTACATTTTTCTTCTTTTCTCCATTCTTCCTCTTCGTAGGAATTTCATTCTTAAGTGTATGATTCTTCAATTCATGGGTTTCCTTCGATTGGACTTTTTTTTTCTTTTCTGTTTTCCTACTATTGCCTATTCTTTGATTGTTTATTGGGCTAAAAATTAGTATAATGGGATAAAAGAACTATATGTTTTTGATAAAATGCATGAGTATACAGTGTTGTAGTAGATTATTTGTTGATTATGCAGTACATTTGTTTGATAAAATGCACGAGTATAAACTGTTGGAGTAGTTTATTTGTTGATTTTGTTTGGAAAAAAAATTGGACTGTTTTTATGCACGAGTGTCAAAATGTATAATATATGAATGATTTCGCTTCCGGATCTTTGATTCTTCCTCTTCATTTAACATACAAGAATAATCATGTGACACACAAGAGACATTTGCATTTACAAAAGGAGTAATCGTACAAATTAAAGATGGATAGATAAACGACGAGTGACGACTAGAAATGATGGACTCAAAGACGGATAAAGGATGAGATTAATCGGAGAGGAAGAGGTTTGAGTAACCATACAACGTAAACAAAATCATTTTTTTGAATTTTATATATGATTTTGATTAATAAAAAGAAGAAACAGTGGTTAGTATAAGTAATGAAAGGATTACTATTGGATGAAAAAAAAAAGTAATGAAGGGATTATTATTATTATTCTTTGGAGGGTAATGTAAATATTTAATTAACTGATTTTATCATGGTAAATTAATCAGTTGATCGAGCCATTTTATCATAATAATTCTTATGCAATGGTTTATTAGTCTAGCATAGACATGTCAATTTCTATTATCGGTTACTGAGAGAAAGAGTTTATAGTTAACAGGTTGTAATAATTTTACATTGTTTGTGCACAGTTTTTTACACGTTATAGTTAACAAAATAAATTACTTGCACATCTTTTAATCATTTATATAATAGTTATTTTGTTAAAGAAAATAAATCATGGTAGATACATTTCGGATGAATCATTTCCATCATTGCAACCCAATCATTTCCGCCATCCTCTTAATACAATTGGATTTGATTATATAAATTTGACATTGAGTGGTTACCATAAACTAGGCATGTTAATGCAATGAGATTCTACTATTTTATCTAAACTTTATAGGAGGAATCATATCTTAAAACTAAATAATTTGTACGCGAGTTAACTTACGTTCTGTAAAAAAAATGTAACAAAAAAAAAAACGAACTAACTTGTAATTCGTTCAGAAGGGTCTATATAGCTATCAAATACACTCTAACAACATAATCATGTGTGTAGCAAATATACATCGAATTTCACATTAATTTAGTGTACTAGATGATTGGATTAACTAATTACATGTTGTCGCTAATAAGATAAAGTAGAACCAATAAATATAAATATTAAGAAGCTTCTATGTTTTTTTATGGATATGATACGACTTTTGAGGTAACTAACAAATCAATTTAATTTATGTGTTTTTATCTAAATTTGTCTCCAATTCTTATATATTAGCAGGTGAGCCCATCTACAGTGTCTACATTTTTCTGTTTTTTTACCTCTCATGTCTATAGAATACCGACAAAGGGTTAAAGAGTTGTATCGATTTTGATTACAATGTGAAATCATCTCTATGAATATTGATCTTTTGTGCTTCATATCTATAACTTCAAGATTTTTTTTGAAGGATCTGTAACTTCAAGATATGGTTACTTAATTAACATTTGTATGGTAACAATGTAATTTTCTATAACTATTCCTATATAATCAGTCTTGATTTGCAGCTCCTGAAGAAAACCATTGGTGGCCACAACAAAAGAAAAATGTAAAGAAGATAAAATTATTGCCATTGATGGGCAAGAGAGAGACGGTACAACCAAAGAGTGGCCTAGAAACTTCGAATGTTTTCACATTTATTTGAACAAACAAATTGTATTTGAAGTAAAACACTTTATTGAGTCCAAACAAATGCAATACGTGCTTAGTTTTAAAATGTGAATAGTGATCTTATCATTTATATATTGTGCAACTTATATGGGTGAGTGTCACGACCCAACTTCTAGCCGTGACCGGCGCACAGACTGATACATAAAGTCTGGCCAGCCCAACAAACCAAACTTGACAAATAGCTTTTGAATGACAGTACACTGTGAAACCAAAATTTACTAGAAATTTTGACAGAGTATCTTTTGTATCTTTAACATTTTCAAAATCAAAACCATGTTTACAAACATATGACATCAAGTAGAATTTTAAAGACTACATATGTAAGGTTTGTACATTCCAAAATAAAAGTATTCTTAGACTCAAATAGCTGCAGATACATCAACGACTCAAGATATAATACAAAAGAGTCATTCATCTAGGAGTAGAAGCCTACCAAAAAAGTGACTCTGTTGAAACAGTAATCTTCTAGAAACATACACTTAGCTGATTGTAAATCTGAAAAAAAAAATGTCAGATGAAGGGGTAAGTCACAAAGACATAGTGAGAAGACAAAATTCATGCCGACAAAATTCATGTCCCTCCAACTACGCTCAATGTTCTTTCTTCCCCGTGGCCTTTCTCTATGTGGGACATTGATATGATTGGAAGGATCGAACCAAAGGCTTCAAACGGACATCGTTTCATTCTAGTGGCCATTGATTACTTCACCAAATGGGTCGAAGCAGCATCTTATGCCAACGTGACCAAGCAAGTAGTAGTCCATTTTATCAAGAATCAGATCATCTGCCGTTGCGGTATCCCTAATAGAATCATCACGGACAATGGAACAAATTTGAACAATAAGATGATGAAAAAGTTGTGCGAAAAGTTCAAGATTGAGCATCATAATTCTTCTCCTTACAGACCCCAGATGAATGGTGTTGTCGAAGCCGCAAATAAAAACATCAAGAAAATTGTCCAGAAAATGGTAGTCACTTACAAAGACTGGCATGAGATGTTACCATTCGCTCTGCATGGGTACCGTACTTCAGTGCGCACTTCGACAGGGGCAACCCCTTTTTCCTTAGTCTACGGCATGGAAGCAGTGCTCCCTGTGGAGGTCAAAATCCCGTCGATGAGAGTTCTGATGGAAGCTAAATTGTTCGAGGTTGAATGGTGTCAAAGTAGGTATGATCAACTGAACTTGATTGAAGAAAAACGCATGACCGCCTTGTGTCACGGGCAGTTATACCAAAAGAGGATGAAACAAGCCTTTGACAAGAAGGTTTGTCCCCGTGAATTTCGAGAAGGAGACCTTGTGCTCAAAAAAAATTTATCTTTCCAACCGGACTCCAGGGGCAAATGGACGCCTAATTATGAAGGCCCGTATATCGTCAAGAGAGCGTTCTCCGGTGGTGCAATGACCCTCGTGACTATGGATGACGATGAGCTTCCCCGTCCTGTGAACACAGATGCAGTCAAGAAATACTTTGTCTAAAAATAAAAGAACAGCTCGGTAAGTCGAAAACCCGGAAGGGCGGCTTAGGCAAAAATGAGTGTCTCGGTGGACTGAAAACCCGAAAGGGCGGTCCAGGCAAAAATCAGAGACGTAAAACAGAAAAATAATCATCCTGATAGGTCGAAAACCCGAAAGGGCGATCTGTGCAAAAATTAAGGATCAAAAGACAAAGTAACTGCATCAGGTTGGCCATGACTCACTTGGGGCACATTAGCTGTCAAAGAGACTCTGAATCTGAAGCATCCAAACAGTGGAATTCAAAGTTGTTAGGGAGAATAATAGTTATTGTATTCAATGTACCTTCCCCTAATATTTACCATTTTCCAAACTTTGTGAGATTCGTGGAGCCACGCCATCGGCGGGCCACCACTCTGTTAAATGTTTTGAGCCTGTGCCTTTTATTTGGAATTCCCATTTATTCTGTTTATAAAATTTCTTCTATTTTTGATGGTAGTACTTGAAGTAAAATATTTTTCAAAAAAATTATAAATCTTTTTATATTTTTGGAAAGCATAAACAACAAACACATTCTCTCTAAACTCATGAATAAGTGAAGTGTACGTCAACATCCGTCCCAAGAACGGGTAGACTCTGCAGGTTAAACATGGTCAATTGCTTAAAAAAAAGAAAAGAAAAAGCTCGGTAAGTCGAAAACCTGAAGAGGCAGCTTAAGCAAAAATGAGCGTCCCGGTGGATCAAAAACCCGAAAGGGCGATACAGGCAAAAATTAAGGGCATACAAAATAACACATTCCCGGTGGATCGAAAACCCGAAAGGGCGGTTCAGGCAAAAGTTAGGGATTCAAAAAGAAGAAAAAACAAAAAGCATGACCACAGAAACACCAGTTCTTCTGCCAGGTTTTTGGGTTAGCACGATTTCCCCAAGAAGTGTTTATTCCCCATCAGTTGTTACGGCTTTACCCCGTCAATGTTTTGATATGTCCCCAATGGCATCATTCCCAATGAAGATTGCAGAGTGTTTGTAATGCGGCGTCGGTCCACTTTCCATCTTACATGTCCAGTCTTGTCTCGTCAAGTTCATCGGTCATACAATCATACAAGTCAATCCTCCATACAGTCGTACAAGTCGTATAGTCATACATACATTCATACATGCATTCATACATTCATGCATATACACATTCATGCATATACAACATACAGACAACATCATCCAGTACATGGTTGCATTAACCACCCTGAGTCTTGCTTTTCATATCAATCAATCATGAACAATTTTTAACTCTCTTTGTCCCCATGTGTCATCCCCAGTGTGTCTGGTCCAAAGATGTCACCCTCTTTATGCCAAGTGGCAGTTCTTTAACGAACAGCTTGTGCGGTCTTTTTGCCAAGTGTCAGTTCTTTAACGAGCAGCTTGTGCGGTCTTTTCGCCAAGTGGCAGTTCTTTAATGAACAACTTGTGCATGTCTTTATTTCATTTTGTCGCCAGTGACAGTTCGGCAACATCCTGAACAGCTGACATTTACCTTTGTTTCTTGTCGTCAGTGGCAGTTCGGCAACATCCCGAACAGCTGACATTTACTTTTGTTTCTTTTCGTCAGTGGCAGTTCGGCAACATCCCGAACAGCTGACATTTACCGTTGTTTCTTGTCGTCAGTGGCAGTTCGGCAACATCCCGAACAGCTGACATTTACCTCTGTTTCTTGTCGTCAGTGGCAGTTCGGCAACATCCCGAACAGCTGACATTTACCTTTGTTTCTTGTCGTCAGTGGCAGTTCGGCAACATCCCGAACAGCTGACATTTACCTTTGTTTCTTGTCGTCAGTGGCAGTTCGGCAACATCCCGAACAGCTGACATTTACCTTTGTTTCTTGTCGTCAGTAGCAGTTCAGCAACATACCGAACAGCTGACATTTACCTTTGTTTCTTGTCGTCAGTAGCAGTTCGGTCACATCCCGAACAGCTGACATTTATCTTTATTTCCTGTCGTCAGTGGCTAGTTCGGTTACATCCCGAACAGTGTTGGAATAAGCCCTAATAGCCAATATATTTTGATTGGATTTGGCTTTGTATCATGACTTTTATATATATATATATAAGGCATTTATTTATTCTTTTGTTTAGTTTCAAAATAATAAATTCCTTAGAATAATTAGTCTGTTTAATGGAGCATTAAGTGTGACTTAATCGTGAGACTCATTAAACGAAATGACATTATTCTTAAAGTATCCGTAGTCAAGCTTTATTGTGAAATGGGATAACATTAAAGCATAGAGACTATTATGTGGGTAGACTGATGATCACATCTCACAGATCATATATAAAGAGTTATCAAGTCTTCACATAGGTATAAATATTAGGAGTAATATTTATACTGGATTGACCCGCCATGAGAATACTACATAGTAAAAGTTATGAAAAGTGTCATAAGATATTCTCATAGTGATAGTGGTGTATTCCACCCTTTGACCTGAAACCACTATGTACCCTAGATGTAGGAGTCGAGTGCTTTATCACCATTCAAACGTTGTCTGTAATAGGATGACTATAAAGTTGCTTGATGGGTACTCCATGAATCATGCTGAGGGACATGAGTGACCTAGATGGAATTTGCCCCTCCTACATAACAGGAGAAATGTCTATGGGCCCAATATTGAACTAGACAAGGATGACACGGTCTATGCCTTGTGTTCAATATAGACATGAGGGCAAAAGGGTAATTGTACACATGATCATTATCACGGAAAGGTTTCGTCAGATCACATGACATTCTCGTCACTTAGGTAGCAGTGATGTGTTGCTAGATACCGCTCACTGTTTATAATATTAAATAGGTGATTTAATATTATTGCCAACGTTACGGGAACCTATAGGGGTCACACACAAAGGACAGATAGATGAGAGAAATAAATAAGTAATACTTATTTATAAAATAATAAGTAGGACTTATTAGTAATTAAATAATTAAGTATGACTTATTATTTAATTTATGAAAAAATAGAGAAACGCGGTCCACCGTAAGGTACGGTGTGTTTAAGTGAAATATGGTGCACCGTAAGGTACGGTGTATTTAAGTGCTTGACTTGTTGACCACGCAAGTGGTTCTATAAATAGAACCCTTGTAGTAAAGCATTACAGACTTTTGTTGAAATGTTTAACCTAATTCACAAAAGTTGTGAAACCTAGCCGCCGCTCTCTAAACCCTATTCTCTCTGAATCTCCGTTGGAATTGGGTAGCACCGGTCATCGGAGAAGGTCTGTTCGTGTGGACTAAATAGAGGCATCGCTACGTTGCTTTGCTCGTGATCAGAAACAATTCTGCCACAAAGGTTCTGCTCTTCAAGAGGTAAACACATGAATCCTTAAAGTGTTTAAGTATGTGTTTGATTTGTGATTAATGATTTAATCAAGATCCGTTTCAATGAGATTTGTTCCGCTAAGAGGATTAAATTTTTGAAAAACCCCTCTTAAATCCCTTCAGTGGTATCAAAGCTTTTGGTTCTGATTAAATCATTGAATTCAAATATGTTGGTTCCGTAACATGATTTGATGCTTTATCAGTTTTAATATGATTGAAATTGATTAGCATATAGTTTCATTTTTGAAAGGAAACGTGATATTGGATGTCACTAAATCCAGCGCATGAGTCAAACTAATTAAAATCGATAAGGGTTATTGATTTAATTTTGAAATAAAATCAGAACATATTTTGTATATATGTGATATGTATAAATAAATGTTTCATATTTATTTTTAAATTAATCTTGTAAAATTATTTTACTAAATATTAATTAAAATTGATTGATCGATATCATATATGTGATATATGATTCTGATACGACATCAGTATATGTGATATATTGATTGTGTCATTCGTTCAATAGGTTTTATATGATTGATTGTGAATTTGTAGACAATTCGTGAGATTGAGCTTCGATATCCGATTCTGGTGAAGCATCAAAGATCCGGTTGTCCATACTGAGCAAACAATTGTTAAAACTATTTATGTTTGATCGTCGTATTAGGTTACCTAACTATACAAGAGTTGTATTATTATGGTTGTATCATTCGTCAATTGTTTTCAAAAGATTGTTGTGAATTTGAACAATTCGTGAGATTGAGCTTCGATATCCGAATCTGGTGAAGCATCAAAGATCTGATTGTTCATGCTAAACAAACAATCCTTGAAACTATTGATGTAGTGTGATCTGCGTAGTGTGATCGATCATAATGTTTAATTAATTAATTCAATTGGAGAAAGGTAGATTTAAAAGATCATGATTTTGAAAGAGTTTCAATATCAGGTATGGTCTTTTGAATTTGGTAATTAAAGATTTTCATATCTTTAGTTTAATTCATTTCCAATTTAAAAGGATCATGATTTTGAAAAGTTTCAATATGAGATATGATCTTTTGAATTTGGTAGTAAAATATTTGCATAATTTTAGCACCATAATTTGTTTTGGAAACAGATTGATTGCCTAAATAAAGCAGATTTAATTATAATAATTATTGAGTGTCAATATTACTATAATTAAATAAATAAAAATTCTACCTTTTTGGATTTTTTTTCAAAAGTTGTTTGAAATGGTAGTAAACGATCCTTATTTGATAGTAAATTTAAAATGTCATGATTTGAAATAGTTTCAATGTCATGTATGATTTTGAATTTATTTAAATGATTTGCACGATGTTAACATAATTTGTTTCTAATTTAAAAGAATCATGATATTGAAAGAGTTTCAATATCGGATATGATCTTTTAGATTTGGTCATAATATTTGCATATTTTATTTTTATTTAGGACCCGATTGACTTTGAAAATAGTTTCAAAGTATATGTATATATATATATGAATCAATTTTATATGGCATATATCTCGGTCAAAATATTATTTCCAAATCTTGATTGACTCTAAAATTGTTTAATGATAATAATAAATAGTTATTATTATTTATCATTAAGTTTAAGGTATATGGTTATGACCTTAGTTTACTTTGGCGTTTATTCATTTAAATAAAATATGACCTGCGTGTCATAGTTCATTTTATTTAAATACGGCCTGCGTGTCGTGATTTCTTTTATTTAAATACGGCCTGCGTGTCGTGATTTATTTTATTTAAATACGACCTGCGTGTCGTTTCATTTATTATTTTATTTAAGAGTTAAATATTGTAATTGCTTCAAAAGTTGAAGAGAAGACGACGCCAAAAGATGATTCCGATGGAGAAACTTTTGAAGCTTGCTCGTGGGTCAAAGAATTGTAATAAAGTAGTTTATTTAATTCTTACGCGTTAGGAGGTCATAACCATACTACCTAATTTATTTTATGTATGTGATGCATGAAATGTATGTTTAGTTAGCGCATGTATGAGATGTATGCTTAACATGTTTTAGATAAATGTTAGCATGTATGTTTTAAATGTTTTTATATACTTGCTATCCATGAGCATGAATGTCATGCATCTTAAGAGACATGTGTATGAGATACACATGTCGATGATATCAAACTTAATAAAAATCCTTCAAATAGAATTGAAGTTAATTGATTTCCAAAGTATAACACCCTTCAAGACTAATATCGAAATGTGTGGGTTCGCCTCTGCGAAGTGCACTTTCTATACTAGTAAGTTGAGATGCGGTAATTCTATTTACCCGACTGTTATTCTTTGGGAGGTCTAACTTAACTAAGTTATTTTAATAAGATTAAAAATATATTAACTTCAAATAGAATATTAAGTTAATTGCTTTCCAAAGGATAGCACCCTTCAAGACTAGTCTCGAATAGTGTGGGTTCGCCCTAGCGAAGTGCACCTTCTATACTAGTAAGTTGCGGTGAGGTAATTCCATTTACCCGACTGTTAATCTTTGGGTCTAACTTAACTAAATTATTTTAATAAGATTAAAATATATTTAGAAGCAATGTTTGGGAACATCTATATGATAGATTAGAGTAAGGAGTTACTCGCCCAAATGGTTTGAAAGTTGTATGAGATACAATTGGAAGGAGTTCCTACCTAAATAGCTAAGTTTTGGGGGATCAGCCTTCGCTGACTCAAGACGAGGTGAAATATGGATTTCAACCCACTAGAAAATCTTCCAATGAGATTTTCCAAATCAAATGTTGAAGGTCGTTTGTTTTGAGTAAAATAGTGGAAGCATATTTAATTAAAGACCTAATTAAATATGTTTTAAATCATGATACATTTATTTTATTTAGTATTTCTATGGCATATGCATTTTATTATACTGTTAAATGTTCATATAAAGAACAAAATCTTCAGAAAGGAGTTTCTGAATTGGTACAAGAATTGAGAATTGTTCTCAAGTACGAGAAAAACTGTTAATGTTTTGAAAAGAGTCAAAATATAAGAAAGAGTAAGTCTTCTTCGTTGCCCATATAGTTATAGAAAGTTAAATTTCTACTTCTGCATCATAAGTATATGATACTTGATGATTGATCTCATATTTGTTGATATATAGAGAGTTTTTAAGAAGCAGAACATTAACTATAAGTGAAGTCCACCTACGTCTAGAATGGAACAAATTGTTTCATTGACATAGGAGCTAATGCTTGGACTTAAATTTAACTTGATATGGAACCAAATAATTGTTATTAAATTCCATATAAAATAGAAGCATTAAATCATAAATTTTGTATTGACGAGATAAAGATTGTGTAGTTGAATAAAAGACAAATGTTGTCCTATTATCCAAATAATGTTTTCTATACAAGCGTGAAATTGAGATATGTGATCTTGATAAGCTGGTCTATAACATATGAGAAAAGGATCAAATGAGATTTGAACCTTTTGTATATCATCGACATTATTGTTGCAAAGAAGTGTGACTCACAATTCCAGATTCCATTAATATGGACTATTGGACTCATTTGATATTATATCATTTGAAGGATGTGAGTTCCACCTTTAAAATATTTCAGTGTTAGAGAACATCTGATTTATTCGAATCAATATACATATGATGTATATGGATCACCAAACACATTTGCTAGAGATATTTATTTCTTTTACTTAATTTACATTACTGATTAGATTAGTAAATGTAAATTTATGTTAGACACGAATTAGAAATCTTTGAATTGGTTCAAAGAGTTCAACGATGGAGTAAAGGAATAATTTTGAAAAGTATAAAGATCATACGAGTATGTCGTGATGGTTAATACTTAATTAAGGAGTAAGTTGATAATTTATTTCGCTTTATGTTTGACATGACTCGATCTAAAATAGTTTGATTATAACTCCGTGACTCTTGAAATTGATAAAATTACACTTATTCTTCACCCATAATAAGTTCCAATCGAGGTAATCATAAAGACACCATATTAGATATGGAGGAAAAGTACCTAGTTTGACTTTGTGATAATTTGGGATTATGATGTTTATTAGATAAACAAAGTTCCAAACTAGATGAATGTATACTTGTGGAGGTATCCTTAAGAAGCTAAAGAATATTAATTCTACATAACATGGCAAAAGTTGTCTGTCGCTAGAACTGGAGTATTCCTCTTGAAGGAGTATATCTCTGCAGGAGCCAGTGGGAGTGATGTAGAACTTGAATTAAGTCAAGTACCACAAAATACATGTTTCTCTAAGAATGGAACATGAACTGATTCAACAATGGGTTGTTGTTAAATCATCAGTTTGAGTAGCACAAAATCTAGATGAGTCTGACATGTCATATCACTAGGATGAGAAACATGATTTTGTCATGGCTCAACAAGGTGATATGATGCTAATGGAAGATGGGCGCCTGACTTACTAGAAGGCCGTAAATGGCCTGAATTCTGAGAAGTGGCTAGATGCCATGAGATCTTATATAGAGTCCATGTACATAAACCATATATAGATATTGGTTATATCATCCAATGAGTACGACTCATAAGATGAATGTGGGTTTTCTTATATAAAACTAACCTGGATGGTATTATGAATACCTTTAAGATATGATTGATCGTAGACGGTTTCGTGCAAAATCATGATGCAAATCATGATGAAACCATTACATCATTATAATTCTTAAATCTAACGATTCCATTTGCCATTGTTTTATAATACACATTATGGAGGATGGATAACGAGGTTGCATTCCTTAATTGGAATGACCTTATATATGTATTTGACATATATGTAGGGTTTCGTTAATCGGATGCTAGAAAGGTACATATATTACAAAATTCATGTATGGAATGGAGCAAGCTTCTCGAAGTTGAGTTGTTTATTTTATTAATAGAGTTTTATGCAAACTTAGATTAATAAAAGAACAAATTTAAATCTTGTGCACACAAGGAGATTAGTGGGAGCCTTGATATTAGTTTGGTGGAGTATGTGGATGACATACTAGTCACCGAAACAATTTATCTACACATGTGAGACATGGTTAGAAAATTATTTCTAATATGTACCAAAAAATTGATTATAGTGTTCGACACTAGAATACTTTCAAGAATATCCTTGGATGTCTTAAAGGACTTAGGATTGTTTCTTGAACACGGATGAAAAGGAACATCGTAAAAGAGTTACAATGATGACAACTTTCATATCAGTGTACAGTATATCCAGATCGCAATCTGGAATAAATGTTATGCTTGGATATCAACTATGAAATTTGTAAAAGTACAAGCTTCAGATAGTTGTTGTTTCTATTACAGATGTCAAATATATGATTTGGATTGTTTAGCTCTTAGCTGAGCGAAAACATGTGTTTCTTGCGTTGCGGATTCCATTGATCCCGTCTGAGGTGAAATTGGTTTAATCTTGCGAGCAATGAAAACTAGATCTCACCAATGATTCAAATGTATATGTTGACACTTCAATTTCCTTTTGATAGAAGATCAAAAGTGGAAATTGAAAGAAGTACAACCTACGAACATATGAAAGGTTCCTTATCTGCTAGCAGAGTATCTTGCCCATAGTGTGCTTGATGCTAACATTTGACCAATAGATATTGAGTTAATATTTGATTGGCTTTTAGTGCTAGTGGGAGATTGTTGGAGTAAGCCCTAATAGCCAATATATTTTGATTGGATTTGGCTTTGTATCATGACTTATATATATATATATATATAAGACATTTATTTATTCTTTTGTTTAGTTTCAAAATAATAAATTCCCTAGAATAATTAGTCTGTTTAATGGAGCATTAAGTGTGACTTAATCGTGAGACTCATTAAACGAAAGTACATTATTCTTAAAGTATCCGTAGTCAAGCTTTATTGTGAAATGGGATAACATTAAAGCATAGAGACTATTATGTGGGTAGACTGATGATCACATCTCACAGATCATATATAAAGAGTTATCAAGTCTTCACATAGGTATAAATATTAGGAGTAATATTTATACTGGATTGACCCGCCATGAGAATACTACATAGTAAAAGTTATGAAAAGTGTCATAAGATATTCTCACATTGATAGTGGTGTATTCCACCCTTTGACCTGAAACCACTATGTACCCTAGATGTAGGAGTCAAGTGCTTTATCACCATTCAAACGTTGTCTGTAATAGGATGACTATAAAGTTGGTTGATGGGTACTCCATGAATCATGCTGAGGGACATGAGTGACCTAGATGGAATTTGCCCCTCCTACATAACAGGAGAAATGTCTATGGGCCCAATATTGAACTAGACAAGGATTACACAGTCTATGCCTTGTGTTCAATATAGACATGAGGGCAAAAGGGTAATTGTACACATGATCATTATCACGGAAAGGTTTCGTCAGATCACATGACATTCTCGTCACTTAGGTAGCAGTGATGTGTTGCTAGATACCGCTCACTGTTTATAATATTAAATAGGTGATTTAATATTATTGCCAACGTTACGGGAACCTATACACACAAAGGACAGATAGATGAGAGAAATAAATAAGTAATACTTATTTATAAAATAATAAGTAGGACTTATTAGTAATTAAATAATTAAGTATGACTTATTATTTAATTTATGAAAAAATAGAGAAACGCGGTCCACCGTAAGGTACGGTGTGTTTAAGTGAAATATGGTGCACCGTAAGGTACGGTGTATTTAAGTGCTTGACTTGTTGACCACACAAGTGGTTCTATAAATAGAACCCTTGTGGTAAAGCATTACAGACTTTTGTTGAAATGTTTAACCTAATTCACAAAAGTTGTGAAACCTAGCCGCCGCTCTCTAAACCCTATTCTCTCTGAATCTTCGTTGGAATTGGCTAGCACCGGTCATCGGAGAAGGTCTGTTCGTGTGGACTAAATAGAGGCATCGCTACGTTGCTTTGCTCGTGATCAGAAACAATTCTGCCACAAAGGTTCTGCTCTTCAAGAGGTAAACACATGAATCCTTAAAGTGTTTAAGTATGTGTTTGATTTGTGATTAATGATTTAATCAAGATCCGTTTCAATGGGATTTGTTCCGCTAAGAGGATTAAATTTTTGAAAAACCCCTCTTAAATCCCTTCAAACAGCTGGCATTTACCTTTTACCGTCACTTTGTTGTCAGTGGCTAGTTCGGTCACATCCCGAACAGCTGGCAGGTTACTTTTATTTTCCGTCTTTACCTCAAGTGGCAAGCTTTACAAACGGGCAGCTTGTGGTCGGTGTCTTTTCTCATATCATACTTCCTTTTTCAGCTATCAGTGCGATAATAGACAATCCCTTCCCCAGTGAAACTATATTATCCCCCAGTGGAGTCGGATCCTTTTCCTTAACGAACTCGGGTATCCTTTTGTTTTTTTTATCCCCAGTCGGGTCATCTTCGCCGTCTTGCATTCGCATTTGCATCACGAGCATTTCACATTTTCTTAGGTCCAAAATTGGCGTACTCTGTATTTAAGTCCCTTCGGCCCGCCGAATCAAAGATTTTATCTTCAAATCTTTGGACGAAGAGACTTAAATAGGGGCATCTGTCATACCCCAATTTTTGACCTAAATTTCATTTTTTTCACTCGTCTTTTGGGTTCGGAATTTTTCGTCGTTTCAGACGAAATTTCGGCAGAGAGGTATTTTAAAATACCTCATTTTTAGTTCCGAAGACGACAGTTTTATTATTATTATTATTTGTTATTTTTACGTATTTTTTCTTTTTATTATTATCTTTATTATTTTCCTTTTTTATTGTCCTTTTTTTTTATCTTTTTAATTATTTTTTATTTTCAAAAAGAGTTGACTGATGAGTTTTAAAGACCATTTTAATGGTTGCCTTATTTGATCATTGGTTTGACTGTTATGGTTTATGGTCCATCAATGTTCTTCATGGTCACTTAACGGGCATGGCATAATAAAGAGGATGATACAGTCAGAGAACAACGACGAACACACACGATCAGTAGGCAAAAATCGAAAAAAAAAAACCAAAGACAATCAGCAACAAAAAACAGTCAGAACCAAAACACAAAAAAAAAAAAAATCAACATACAAGCCAAGTCCGAGCCACCTTCTCCCTACTACACACGCGGCCACCACATACCACCACCACCACCAAACACACGCGGCTACCACATACCTATCACCACGCACACACAAAGTCACCCACACGGCCGAACCACCACCTAACCCACGGCCATTCCCCCTTAAACCACCACACACCACACGACCTCCTCCCTAACCACCACTACACAGCCAAGGCCGAACCACAGTACACAAACCACCATCATTTCCAAACCAAAGCCATAACCACAACCACAAATTCCAGCCACAACACACCCATAACCGAAAACAAAAAAGAGAAATCAAGGTAGTTCATCACTTTCATTTTTTCCCTCTTAAAAATTTTAGATCTAGGCTTTTCGTTTAAGATTTTGAAGAAAATAAGTTTGTATTTGAAGAGAAGGAGGAAAACGATTTTTAAAAAAAAGGGAAATTTTTGAAAAAAGGCGGAGTTTTTACTCCGACGCGGTGGCGCCGCCCCCTTGGGCCGGCCAACCACCGCGCCTGAAATTATTTTCGGCCAGGCTTTTGTCCAGAGAGAAGAAGAGAGGTTTCTAGTGAGAGAAAGATGAAGAGAGAGGAAGAAGAGTAAAAATGGGTAAAAAATCCTGATTCTACCATTTTATAGACGAAACACGAGCCCATTTTCAGTAGGTCCATTTGCAGCCCAGATCTCCCCCTTCCTCCTCTCTTCTGATTACTCCTATGCACACCTCGTTTTCTTCTTACACCTCCCCTTTTCCTTTTATTTCTTTTTCTTGCATTTTCTTTTTATTTATTTCATTTCTCATCCTTTATTTTTTCTTCATGCATTTCATCTTACTGTTTTTTATCATTTGAATTTTCTTCATTTTTTTTTATTTTATTTTCTTAATTTTGTAGTTTTTGTTTAGTGTTTTTTAGGTTAATTATTATGCATTTTTTTTCCACTTTATTTATTTTAATGCTTTTATAATTCAGCGCCTCATGCATTATTGTCTTGCATTTCACGCATTTTTATTCCTTTATCTTTAGCATATTTATTTTAGTTCATTTGCAATTTAATTTTATTTATTATTTTGTCATTTTTTTATTTTATTAGAATGTACTTAAGAACAATGTAAATCATAAATGAGAACATCGAACTGACACTCACATTTATTTATTCCGCTTTATGTCAAAAAACAAAAATACAAAAAAATTAGGTTAGTTTATTTTCAAAAGGATTTCGTGGTGATCCAACGTCACCACGGAAATTCCTCGCGTTTAGCTTTTAGTTATTTTTTTTAGTGTTAATAAATTATTAAAAAGCAAAAACATGCAAATAAATCAAAAATTCAAAAAAAAAAATCTTTTCTTAAACAAACCTTAATTCTCAATCAAGCGCCCCCTTTTTCTTCTTTTATTTTTTAAAAAAAAATCATTAATCCACTTTAATAACACTTTAATCATTTTCAAAAAATAAAAAATACAAACAAATTTAATCTTTTTGCCGCTTGGCCTTATTTTCGTCTTTAAAACCTTTTCAAAAAACTAAAAATCACAAAAACAAATCAATCGTCATTTTTACCCCGAATTACGAGGTTTTGATCCCTCACGGGTACGTAGTCAAAGGACCTAGTCCTTCCGAATCATAAAAAAAAAAACATTTTCTTTTCTCACTACTCTAATTCATTCTTTCCTTAAAAAAAATAAGCAAGTTATAGCCAAAATAAATAAATAAAATCAAGAGGTTCTCGTATAGTACTACGAACGTTTAGGGTGCTAACACCTTCCCTAAACGTAACTAACCCCCGAACCCTAATATTTAAAAATGTGGTAATTTAGAACTTTTTTCCACTTTTCTTTTGAAAAATTAAAAGTTCAGTCGTGAAATAAAATTAGTGAGTCAACGCTAATCAATAGCTTGATCTCCGAAAATCACCGCGACAATGTCACTATTTTGTTATCAATTTCAACTTAATTGTCAAGTCAAAATGTCAATACAACATTATTATTAGAGTAAATTACAGTTCATTCCTTTGGGAGATGCTTAAATTACATTACCCTCTCCATGTCAAAATATACACTCCCCTCCCCCCTTAAACAAAACATATTATAAAAAATTACACTACCCTATGTTGAGAGAACCTTGAATTACATTTCCATCTCCTCTAATGTTAAAATCTACACTTAGAGGAGGGGAGTGTAATTTACTCTTATTATTACTGTTTTCACTAATATACTTTTAGCTATATTGTTTTCGATTATTTAAAAAAAAGAAGCAAGTATATCTTTTTACACGGGACCCATATTTATCATTTATCAATAAATTAAAATTAGAATTCAAAAATATTTTAACAAAATATTGCATATAGAAAAAAGATTTTATAGAAATACTTAAAGAGATTCAAGAAAATATTTTATAAATTATCAGTTTTTTTATATATTTCATGTAACACGCTAACACCTTAAAAACCTTCATATAAATTAATTTCTAATAAATATTAATATCTAGTTTTTAAGATATATGACTACAAATATATGCGAGGATATATTTTTTTACGAGAAAATGTCCATGTACGTTTTTCATGAAATTTAATGTAAACTATATATTCAAAAAATAGACTCGAGTGTTTGGACTATATATGAATAAAAGTATGTGTATGTATATGTTTTTTATGGAAATAAATCAGTGTATATTTATGAAATATAATGTGCACTATATATTAATAAAATAAATGTAACTATAATATTTTTCACGGGACCCATATTTAGCACTTATCAATAAATTAAAAGTAGTATTTAAAAATATTTTAATGGAATTTTGCTTAAAAAAAAAGATTTTGTAGAAATATTTAAAAAGATTTAGGATATTTTTTATCACTTATCGATTTTTTTATAATAATTTATGTAACAAACCAACACCTTAAAGATTTCTTATAACTTAATTTATTTATTAGTTTGTATGTTATATGATATCCTAATAAATATTGATATTTTCTTAAGAAATATTAATACAAATATATGCGAGGATATATTTTTTCACCAGAATACATGAGTATATGCGTATTTAATGTGAACTATATATGCGATTGTATGCACTATATATATATATATATATATATATATATATATATGTATGTATGTATGTATGTATGTATGTAGATTTTATGAAAACATGTCGATGTATATTTATTTCATAAAATAAATGTCAATGTATATTTACGAAACGAAATATAATGCGAATTATATATTAATAAAATATTTTTTTGGATAAATATATTAATAAAATATATGTGAGCGTATGATATATAATAATAGATTAAACGTAAGTATTTGCTTTTACATGGGACCCAGATTTATCACTTATCAATAAATTAAAATTAGTGTTCGAAAATGCTTAAAGGGAATTCTACATATAAAGGAAAGATTTCATAGAAATACTTAAAAAGATTTAGGAATTTTTTTTATCACTTATCGATTTTTTTTATAATACTTCATGTTACAAACTAACACCTTAAAAAAATTTCATATAACTTAATTTATTATTTTTTTAAGAATAGATTAATTAATTTATTAGTTTGTATGTTATATGTTTTCCTAATAGATATTAATATTTATTTTTTAAGATATATCCATACAAATATATGTGGATATGTTTTTTTTACAAGAATACATAAGTATAAGTTTATTTATTAAATTTAATGTGAACTATTTTGTCAAAAAATATTAATATTAACTATGTATTTAAAAAATATATGCGACTTTATGAACTATATATAAATAATAATATATATAAATAATAATAATATGTGTATATATTTTTTTGAATAAATGTCAGTGTGTGTTTATGAAATATAATGCGAACTATATTTTTTTTAAAGAATAATGTGAAATATATATTAATAAAATATTTGTACGCATATGATATATCTTAATAAAATAAATGTAAATATACGTTTTAACACGAGACCCATATTTATCACTTACCAATAAATTAAAATTAGTATTCAATGTCCCTGTGAGCTTAGCTCAGTTGGTAGGGACAATGCATAATATATGCAAGGGCCGGGGTCGAACCCCGGACACCCAACTTCTCCACATTTTAACGGATTTTTACTTATGAAAATTATTTTGTAAAAATATTATTTTAGTTCTATGATTTTATTTTATAATAAATATTCATTTTGCAATAGAGCTCAGTGCAAATATTTTAAAAGGTTTTTGAAAGAAATTAAAATTACTTACCTATCATAACACACTAATTTTGTCACTACATAATTGAATAAAATTAGTGACAAATGATAAAAATGAATAATTATTATAATATAATAATTTTATAGCATCACTTAACACTATATATGTCTTAGCACATGCCTCACAACATAATGACACACGTCTCGCCGCGCGGCACAGCCGCGCTACCTGTGCTGTAGCATGGGTATCTCAACTAGTAATATAATATATTAAGTGAAATTCATTTATACCACCCAGTTAGGTGGCATGATCCTGGACTTTAAAACCATCCTCAACGAGGGATCTTGACTATATAAGCCACCAATGATACGGTACCTAATAGATACCTTGATTGAGAAGAAAATGTGTTTCTTTAAGCACTATGTTCTCCTTGAATCCCACACTAATTTAATATTAAAATATAATGATACAAATCAAAATTATTTAAAAAATAAATAAATGATTTTGATTGGTGGTGTCGTTGATGGATATATACTTAGCCACCTTTTTATGAATACAGATTTGTCTTTTATGTCATTTTTTTACCAATTCTCAGGACCATAAAGGAGGCAAATAAGAAGGCTAAAATTGTAAATTCCTTATTTTTCTTTTCGAAATAAGTGTAAAACGGGATCGCATCGACAATATCCGACGTGGTGCCCCATGATTGGTTAGAACAACCAAAGGGTCATGGTGATTGGTTAATATCGCAACGAACACGTTGCAGCATAGCGTAGTGTCGACTCCATAGTCAAGTCTTCACGGAAAATCAATTCCACGCCTGTGTCACTGTAAAAGCTTCCGTCGTAATAGAAGAAGCGATTCTATAACCATTGATACGCGCATTTGATTTTTTGATCCCAAACCCTAATTTGCAATCACATCGAAATACCTGAGATTGCGTTTCGGATAGATCCGAATCTTCAATGACGCATCGAAGAGTCCAAATTGTTGTTCCTTCTCTGTGCTCTATGCTATTCTCTCAGCGTCATTGCCGTGTAATTTTTCTATTTTTCTTATTTTACCGTTTCCTTGAAAAATGATGATTCCACATTTGCTTATAAATCTATGATTGATGTCTGGTATGCAGAAAGAGTTATTACGATATACTTCAAGTGTCGAAAGGTGCATCGGATGATCAGATTAAGAGAGCGTATAGAAAGCTTGCATTGAAGTATCATCCTGATAAGAATCAGGGAAATGAAGAAGCTAATAAGAAATTTGCGGAGATTAACAATGGTACATATATATACACATGTATCTTTGCTATTCATTTTTAAAAGTATATACTTTTATGATTTAGTTTGTGTGTTGCTATTAGCTATTAATGCTTTGTTTCGATAAACAACTTAATTACGCGATTATGACGTCAGTGCCTATCATATAAGTGTTTATCTATACATTATTTCTTTAACAAAATACAAAAATAAAGTGAAAATGTTTTCTTATAAGGTATACAATATTTTCATAAGCTATATTAGGGGGGTTATGGAAATAAGTTGAAAACAGCTTATGGACATGTCAAAAGCTGTTTCCGTAAGCTCTTTCAAGCAGTCTCACAAATGTTTATGTCAGTAGATAAGTTCGAATAAGTCAATACGAACAGTCCCTTATTTTGGTTATTAATGGTTGCTTTTTATTGTTGCTGCTGTCAGCATATGAGGTACTGTCGGATAACGAGAAGAGAAATATTTATGATAAGTATGGTGAAGAGGGTTTGAAGCAGCATGCCGCTGGTGGAGGAAGAGGTGGTGGAATGAACATGCAGGATATTTTTAACTCGTAAGTCATCACCTTAGCTTTTGCTTGATTAGTTCTTAACCTATCTGTCATCACTATCACATTTCAGATATGTATTATTGGGTAATTACTTTATTTTTACTTGCATTGGTATAATGTATGTTGCAACAAAGAATCAAATAATATATGTTTATGGCTAAGAAAAGCAGTTATAGAATGCGATTAGGGTTTTATATTATCACACTAACTGTAATTGGAACCTTCATATGGTTTTATTGATTCATTGATTTCCTCATGTCTGCATCAATTTTTATGACGCCACAAATTTTAGTATAGCCATTTATTTGCGAGCAAAGATTATGCTGTCTTGTGTAAGTGAACTGCTATGTTCTGGACTTGTATGGGGCTCTGGACTTGTATGCTAATTTTTAGTGTGGGGCTCTGGACTTGCTTTTATGGATGACACTGAAATATGAATGTTTCTTTCAGTTTCTTTGGCGGAGGATCAATGGAGGAAGAAGAAGATAAAATTGTAAAAGGTGACGACGTTATTGTTGATTTGGATGCAACCCTTGAAGATTTGTATATGGGTGGTTCCTTGAAGGTGCGGTCACATTTAATCTAGCTACTGTTTTGAGCTCAAGCATTAAATCTATGTATTTAATTATTTACCAATGGGCAACGTGTTTGTGTCACACTGTCATGCTATTTTTAAATTTCTGCAACATTTTATTTTTATAATTTTAATAATATACTAGTAGATGGGTATGGGATAGATTCGAGACTATCAACTGGTTTTCATGTGACACGCAGTAACAGAAAAACACACTATCATTAAGCTACATCAGCCAATAGAAAATCATAAATAAAACCAAAGCAACTATAAATCATAAATAAAACTAAAGCAACTAAGAAGAGCTGCTTTAGGGGATGAGATGCAGAACTTACATCAAGCTGACATCATGTATTCCCAGAGGCTATTCTTTATTCCCCTTTCGATAAATCTCAGATATTTTAGTTTGTATTATACAGTTAATCAGGAGACACTGTAGCCACTATTCTTGTATTATCATGGTGTAGTTGTAAACTAAGTGGTTATGAACTTGTCAAGAATTCTGGTTCATCAATAACTCCGTCAAGCTGTAGTGACCCGAAATGGAGTTTGCAAGTCATTTGTTGATTGCTTCTTTGTGATTATTGTATTGTAATTATCAGGTTTGGAGGGAGAAAAATGTTGTAAAGCCAGCTCCTGGAAAAAGACGCTGCAACTGTAGAAATGAGGTTTATCACAGGCAAATTGGGCCTGGAATGTTTCAACAAATGACAGAGCAGGTAAATATCATCTTCGAGGATGCTGATAGTACAAATGCTCCTGTTTATTCTTGTCCATTTTTTAGGATTTATATTTTACCCTGCAAATACACTGGCTTCTAGTGTCAATGTTTCATGACATTTCATTGTATGATTGTGGAAACCAGAAATGTTTAATTTATATATATTCATTCTCAGTTTTTTTTTTTCCTTCCTGTTTTTTTTCCTTATGTGCTTGAGGGGACTGGGGTGTGAAGGTTTATTTTTAATTTTGCTCTGAATATTTGTGAAAAATTTACTCTACTATGTGTGATATCTACCTGTCCAGGTCTGTGATCAATGTGCTAATGTCAAATACGTAAGGGAGGGATATTTCGTCACCGTTGATATTGAGAAAGGCATGAAAGATGGCCAGGTAAACTTTTAAAGTTTGTATGTAGGTTAGTTTGTATGTAGGTTTTAGTTCTTTATGTAAGAATGCATAATGTCATATCTCACTACCCATTTTCTTATAAGCCCTACACTTATAAGCATGTCTAATCACATGGACATCTAAGCTCTAAAGACCGTAGCTCTGTTTGATAATTCTGTTTGTAATTATGTTAGAACTGTAATTGATTTTAATTTCAATCTAGTCTGAGTAGCACACAATAATTTGTAAATTTTCTATTTTATTTCAATTCAATTTATGACAGCTCTTGCATTTCATTACAACAAATACTCATTTGTGCATTTAATTTAATTTTTGACATTGACAAGACAAAAAAAGCCCATCAATTATAATATTTATTTACCCTGATAGGGACTTGGGTATTACTGGATGCATTAGTTCACATAGAGTAGTATGCGATGCTCTAATTAGCTTGGTCCTCCCCTTTGATAGCTAGCTTTTAAGGGAGCTTTCCCAACTCCCAAGTGCTTGAGTGCTTATGAAATGGTACCTGGGCAGGTTTCCAATGTCTTAGAAAAACTATATATGGAAGAAACACCGGAAAGGCCGCGTCGAGCATTGTAGAGTGCATCCACTGAGTCGTTGGCTCTTAAGAGAAGTGCTATGATAGGGACCTACATATTATGGAGTGTTTTTTTGTTTTGAATGGAGTATTATGGAGTGCTTAAATCACACATCAAGTAGTATGAGATGCTTGGTTTAGTCCTTAAGTGGCTTGGTTCTTCCACCTTGTCAGCTAGTTTTTACGGGAGGGTTCCCACATGCTTGGGTGCTGAATTGCCCAAATGACCATATGCATAGCTCAGTGGTTCTTATTACTTTAGGGTCTGTTTGGGAGTTTAGGATGGGAGGGGAGGGCGTTAAGCGGAAGGAATGGAGGGTTTTAGGAGGAAGGGCTTTGGGGAGTTTATTTCTCTTCATAACACAAAATCTATTAGAGGAGAATTTTGGAGGGATTAGATAAATTCTTCAAATTCTTTTCATGTTGTTGTAATACTTTAAAAATTAAAAATTTATTAATCATTAGTCTTTTCTTACAACTTACAACTCCAATTCCCCAAAGCCCTCCCCTCCCCTCCAAATTCCCAAACAGAGCCTTTAGCTTGATCCAAAAAATTCAAGTTATTTTGGCTCTCAGACTAAATAAGCTTGTCTTATTCATATTGATTTTTGACCTTTTATTGATATTATTAAATTTTCTCAGCTGATCAGTGGATGCATTTTATTGCCATTTTTAAGTGCTAATATTCAAGGATCTTAGAGCTATTGTAAAAGTTTAAAAATTATTGTAGTTTGGATAAACATCAAACAAAGCCTTTTCATAGTTAGTGGCTTCAGATGCTTGAATGGAACGAGTTACAGAGAGCAATCATGGAACATGAGATTTGGGAATTTAAAAAATAAAGACGAACTTTTCAAGATTCGGAAGATTTAGATTTAATGACCTATCATTTGACATGATTCACAATAAAACATTGTGATATCGTTTGATGCTTGCAGCTAACTCTATCAAATGGGAAAGGCATTTATTGTCATTGTTGCAGGAACTTTAAGACATAGCTTCAATTTTAAGGGTGTACCTGGTTAAGCTGAAAATTAGTTTATGCAAATATTAGATGGTGGGGAACAGATCCTTGTTTTTTTTTTTTAAAGGAAATAGCTCCTTGTTTTGACATCAGTTCCGACTACCAAGCAATATAGAGGAGTTAAAACCAAAAGCTTTGAATATGCCTCACTGCTTTCTTTACCCTTGATCCATTTTCAATCTTTCTTACCAACCATTCTCGAAGTGTTATTTTGCAATTGGATGTAGAGTACGAATCTTAATTTATGAAAGCTTGGTGAAAATATTTAATTTTTTCCAAGTCGAAACTTGACTAATTGAATGGTTATGGCAATTTTTTGTCCTTTCACAGGAGGTGCTATTTTATGAGGATGGTGAGCCCATAATTGATGGAGAATCTGGAGATTTAAGGGTTCGTAGAAGCCTTTCATTTTTGTTAGCAAATGTTTAATATGCATGTTATTGTGTGTGCAGTTTGCTGACAATCTATATGCTAATATGAACAGTTTCGTATCCGTACTGCACCTCATGAACTTTTCAAAAGGGAAGGCAATGACTTACACACCGCTGTCACTATCACGCTGGTAAGCATAAGCATAGTATTATTTTAGTTGTACCTTACCTTTGGGATTTTGGATAACACTGCAAGTAGTAACTACTATTACTAACCACTGTTGTAGTAAGTATTAAACAGTAACTAGCATGGAAGAGTTGGAATATGACATTTGTAGATTCTAAGCAGTGTAAATTTTATTAACCTTGATCTCTTTTAGGTTCAAGCTCTTGTTGGTTTTGAGAAGACCATTAAACACCTTGATGAACATTTGGTGGACATAAGCTCGAAGGTGAGCATGAAATATCTTCTTTGCTGATCTTAATTGGTGTTGATCCCCCCACACCAAAAAACATTGAAACACATCTAACATATTTCTTTTGATCCCTCAGGGAATCACAAATCCAAAGCAAGTAAGGAAGTTCAAAGGGGAGGGTATGCCATTGCATATGAGCACAAAGAAAGGAGATCTTTACGTCACTTTTGAGGTTCTGTTCCCCACCTCACTAACAGAGGAACAGAAAACAAAAATAAAATCAATTCTTGGTTAGAATACATTCAGGATACGTTCTATTTTGCTCATTATGTCCTCAATGTAACATGATTAGGTGGTTGTAAGTTACAACAAATACACGCCTTAGGCTTCTCGCCCCCATTTTTTGTTAGTTAACCAATAGATACTTTATTTTTATTGTTGATAGTGTTGCGTCTACTGTGATCCTTGTCGGCACATGAGTGCCTTATTGTGGTGCTATTTTGATACAAGGATATCACAGCATTAGCTGAAAGAAAAACATAGTTGTATTAGCTTGCTTTGTGTCTGCAATGGTTTTCATCTTGTGAGCAAGGTGAAAGGCGACCAATTAAACAAAATATCCCTAGCAATTGAAGAAAGAAATGTTTACTGTTTTATTAAAATTAGTATAAATTGTCAATCCTATGGTAAATTACATTTTAAACTTTAGTCAATATGTTGGTAAAAGTGATTATAATTTATTTACAAATAAGTAGTATATATTTCATTAAATTTATGTTTATTTTCGTAACTCACATTTGTAAATCACATTGTTTAATCTCTGCCCCTCGCTCTTTGCTCAAATTTTTGTTTATCGCTTCTTTTGTCAAATAATTTTTGAACAAGTGTAAACTATTTCTTGAAAAACAAAGTCTAGAGCTTTTAGATGGCAAAAAATGATTTGTTCAAAAATAGGTGCTAGACTAATTCAACTAGTTTGAACGCAGGGTTAAGGAGTTGTAGGCTCAGGGTTTTAGTCCTGGTAAGGAGAAAAAAATTAATATAACAATTAATATACTAACATTTGTCATTAAAAAAAGACAAAATTGCTAAAAAAAAGAAGATAAAAGACTAGACAACTTTGTTTAACCTAATTGATTTAGAAACTAATTATGAATTGGACAAAAATGGTAGCAAGGGCTGAACAAAAACAAAAATTCTTGTTCATCGCTAAACCAATGAAATAACATTTTGTCTAGAGTATAATTATTAAAAATACCAAAATACCTTTTTTATTTTACAATATAAAATAAAATTTGTTATCTCTCTATCTCTCTTTAGTATAGTTTTGTCGTCTTGTCGTTCTGTTCAATAAATTCATTTTGCCCAATTGACAAGGATGATATGACACCATAAAGTGTCAAACTCCGTGGAATTGGAAAAAAATGAGTGGAGGACACACAAACTTGAAAGGAGGTAAATGCGAGGGCAACGATTGTTTTAAAAAAAAAAAACTAGGCTAGAATCATTCAATTGAGAAAGTTGAAGAAGCAAATATGTTAGGGAATTCGATTTTCTATCCTCCATGCTTTTCACGTGTCCTTCAAAATTCTCATTTTATCTTTGTTCAGATTCTATAATTCGAAACTTAAAAACACGCTTTAGATTATAAAATTAGAACGATGCCAATATATAAGTCATGCTCAAACTCCCTCCCTCATTTCAATAGTTACAAAAGTTTCTCTAAAAATCTCTCAAACTCCAAAAAATCAAAATCTTGCTACATTGTGCAATTTTTGAAGTCAAGTTGCTCAAATATTGTATGATTCATATTATATTTTGATGTGTGTTGCAAACTGACATAAATTTGCAAATATGAGAGTTCTTTGTACAAATACGTAAGCTCTTCTGTGCTAATACATTTCAAATTATATAAATCGAACACATAGTTTACACATTCGGTTTATATAATCTAAAATGTATCAAATATAATGACAATTAGTGTCGTACAAAAATGGTCCCATGGGGTTCGACACATTTCTAGGCATACAAAATGAAATGATAGGTTTGTATTCAAATTCTATTTGCCAAACTGTCACGACACATGATTATAGACTGATTTAATGGCAAAATACTTAAAATTATGAGTTGTGATAGCTTTCAGAATATATATTTTAAAATTTCATAAAAACTATTCCGTAAAATATAATTCAAACAACAGAAAATGGGAGGGCGTGCGAGAAGTGTGAAAGGTGGCAAAATAAAAGGAAAAAACTTAGGTATAAAGTGCTTTTTGTATGGTTCTTAACTAAATTCACCATGATTTCCTTAAATCCATAATTTTCTCAAAGTTTGTTATATTCAAAAAAATTGTATTTTTAGTTAAAAACCATACGAAAAGCACCTAAAGAATTGTACCTAAGTTTTGTCCAAAATAAAATTCTCAAAATGTAGTCAAACCTAAAATTTATAAAATTTCATAGTGCATTTATTGGCTGGCCAAAACCCATTACCATCCCCTCATGCTATGTAAGTCTTGTAACACCCTATTTCCCGACGATAATTATTAAATAATAATTATATATTTAATAAAGAGGATGTTACAAAACTCGTCAATATATCACATATAACATAAACACTTTCTTTAAATAATAATTTCAACAACAGAAAACATTTCATTGATTTCATTAATATTGATTATCCTTGTTATTCAACATCATAAATAGAAATAACAATATTTCCAAGTTCTCGACTTAAAAACAAATTAATTTCAACGTCAACCCCAACCCTGGTGTTACAAGAATCAGAGCTCGTAGCGACTACATGCTTAATAGATTACTAAATAAAATGAAAACTAGACGGAAGACGTATTCCATCTCCACCTTCTAAGTCGTCCCACAGCTAAACTTCCTCAACCTGAGTGTCTGTACCCGGGAGTACAATCACCACAAAGAAAACAACACAACAACAACAAAGGGGTGAGAAATTCTGCCGTAACATAATATTAGGGAAAAGCACGCACAACATTATAATACAACAATAACAATATTCTGTCGTCATATGATCATCGACATTTATTATATTCTTCTCAACTAATCATACATATCATCATCTCATTCAATTCACACTTAAAAACACCAAGTATAAGTATCATCATTTAAATGCATATGGACTCACCCTAAGACCTATATGAATGTGGTACCACACCTATCGTCGTCATAATTTGCCAGAGATATGTTACTGGACTTTCGTCGTCATAAATTGCCAGAGATATGTTACTGGACTTTCATCGTCATTTCATCTTCATAATTCCTAGACACGACTCTATATGCATGCATGGTGACAGACTCATCAGGTATTACACATCATCACGTCATCATGAATTCACATTCATAAATGCAAGACTCTCCCTAATATGCACAACATTAATGCGAAACACACCGTCATCATTCTCATCGTCTTCATAAATAAACATAATCATTCTCATCATCAAAATAATACAGACATCGTCATTCTCATCATCATTATAATATATACATCGTCATTCTCATCATCATAGTAATATAGACATCATCATTCTCATCATTATAATATAAACATCATCACTCTCATCATCATATTAACGCAAGTATCATCATTTTTCATCATATTTATTTATACACTTGTATATAATATCAATCGTCATCACTCTTTGTCATAGTCATATGATTCCTCATCATTACTCTCTATTACCGTCTATATCTCTACATTATCACCTCATCAATCCAACCCTTAAGAACGACTCGTTTCTACGTCAACAACCCTCTATTTTATTCTATTATTCATCTTACGGACATGCTCTATTCTCTCGTCTATTCTAGGCTCTCTAGATATTTTATCTTGATAGCACACCTTATTTCTCCTTCTTAGTTTTAAGATGTTTACTTCTCCATTAACATTACATATAACGTCTCCTCTCTATACAACTAGGTTTCACCTCACCATCGTCAATCACTCTTTCCTACTTATCCCTCTCATTATTACGACTTTATACCTTAATCCCCGTCTCACATTTGTCGTCATTTATAACCTCGATCATTCCCCTAATCTTAACTTCATTCTAATTCAAAGTTATTATCTCACCTTATCGATACTTTCTACGTCAGCAACTTTCCTCACTAAAACTTCATTATAATTTAAGGTTTTATTCTCTCGATACCGGTCATTATTATTATCGTCAAACATTATGACTATTACCTCTTATCTTCTTTCCTATTCATCTCGCTCTCTTCTAATCAATTCCCGTCTTATTCACCGCTATCCTCATTCCTATTATCTTTCACTACTCAATACACACCTTATATGTTCCTACCTAACATTCATCTTAAGTTCCTTAATTACCTTGACTCTTTTACTCTTCAACTTAACAATATTCCTAAGCTCATTATTTGTTTAAGAAGATTATATTTAACTTCATCACTTACTCGGAAGGCACCTACGTTATATCCCTTCTTATCATCGTCTCTTTTCACTTCTTTATCTCTTCATATTTTATACTCTCTTAATCAGCTTACCATATTAGACCTTTTAAAAATACCCCAATGGATTAATCATGTCATTATCACTTCGCCGTGAACTACTCATCTACATCCCTCACACTTCTCCTTCTACTGCTTAAACTACTTCACCTTTTTAGGCTCAAGACTCATCAAGTATTAAATGTCAACACATCAACAACAACTTACAGTCATAGATGCAAACTCTTCCTATTTTTCACAACACCGGGACAAAACATATCGTCGTTATTCACATCATCAGCATAAGAAAACGTTGTCATCATGAATATACATCGTCACTCACATCATTTATATAATCAACATCATCATTACGAGTATGCTTCACCAACTTCATCATATTTATATATTCAGTAGTCAACGTCATTAGCAACTTCATTATCTAAGCGCTTTCATTCTCACCATTCACTATCCTACTCCTTTCTCTTTATTTCTTCTTGGATTTGTCTCTAACAACCTAAAGTTCTTCCATGTATTAATTCGTTAAGGGGTTGGGGAACTACCCTTAAGACACCAGACTAGACTCCCTTCATTTATGTTTATAGGTTCAGAACCCTAGTATACGCTTACTTTTCACGCTAACAGCTTTCTTAGACTTACTATTCATATCGCAGCATGACCCAGGTACAATATTTTATTCATAACTCAAGTTCTAGAGATCTAAATGGATTCAAACCAAAGGGAAATGAAAGCTGACATCTATATCTAAAACTTTCATGAAGGGACCTACGTCCAATTCGGGACAGAGAGGGGTGGAAATGTTTCGTTTCCTAAACCTGGGCAGAGTGCACGACCGTGCCGACCCCTGTGTAGTAATATGACCATAAATCGAGTTGTGGATGTCTAAATGAGGTCACTCCAAATCCACATGAAAGCTAACATCCATATCTACAACTTTCATGAAGATACCTAAGCTCAATTCGGAACTGAAAATGGTCAAAAAGTTGTGTCAAAATCGCGTCACGATTCTGTCAGCATCAGAATGCAGATTTTGTAATTTTCCACCATGGGAGCTTCCCCGGCTCCGATTTCGACCCCCCAACTCACCCAATTCGTCCCTAAACATCACCCTAAGGTTACCCTATCATTCAAACACTAATTTTCCATTAACCTACTGATTCACACACTCTCTTCATGGTCAATCCTCTATTCGTAAACCGTAAACTAGTTTCTCTTAATTTTAAATAATTCAACCACGTCTTTACCTTCGTCCATCATCAATCTCTCATCACAATCTCACATCATAACAGAAACATCATCTTAAGAATTAAACACCCCCCATCATATATTAAGATACCCTAAAGTGCAAAGATTCTCCCCTTTACCTCGATTCCTCTGAAATCTCTGGTTTGGCTTGACTTCGTTGTAGCTAGGTTTTCCTTTCTCTGACGGCTGCTCTTCTCTCTGTTTCTACGTTCAGCAAAACTGAGTTCTAATTTCCCAAAACCCTTATTTATATTTGGTCTAGCCACTCTTCATATAACTTTCCTCTTCTATTCACTATTCTTTTGCTTTTCCCCTCCCCCACTTATTAAAAACCTATTTTCTACACCTCCTACTCTTTTCTACTTGTTTTTCAATTCTCTTTCTATATTATTTAAATTCTGGTATCACAAATTAATTCACCAATATAATTCAACCCTCTCAACATTTACATCACATTCGAATAAAACAGCATTAATAATAATATTCACCACGCCACACCTATTAAAATTTATTGAATTATTTAAAATATAAAATTGGGGTGTTACAAGTCTCACATTATTACCAATACATGTCTCATTCTCAACCTCTTCTTACCCAGCTCAATCTCATATACAGACTTGAATATTAGAGTGTATGCGTTACAACCCAACCATTGGACATCATCAACGCCATTGATCCATCACCATTTCTAGAATCATTCTACGGAGTGATCCAGTGGCGGAGGGAGAGGGGGGGCCTTTGGAGGCCATGGTCCCGCCTATATTTTTAATAAATTTTTTTATATACTATAATTAAACTATATTAGAATATTTCATAAAATATATATTAGGCTATGGTCCCCCCAATTAATCTAATTAAAATGTTCACTATGTTATTAGATTAATTGACAACTAATATCATTAGTTTTATATGTTATATTATTTTAAATTATCTCATATGGTCCTTTTCACAACATATTTTAAATGGAATGAAACATAATTATATAGCTTTGCAAAATAAAAGACTATTTTAAAGCAAAAAATGAGCAAATTAAAACCTAAAATAAGAATAGGGGATTAAAATATAATTCAGTCCTTAATGGATTTTATTCTCATGTGACAAAAATCTCATGTCTTTCACACTTGTACACAAGTTTTTCAATTTAGTCAATTGTCGTTCTCTTTTTATATTAACCCTTCTTCTCAAGATAAAGCGGTCACGGTGATTCGGAGTTCGGCTCGAGATGTAACTAAAGTTTGGCAATAAATTGTTCTACTCAAGAATCGAACTCAGGTTATCCTGAATAATTTGTCATTTACTAAAAACACATTTAACCCTAGAAGGTATGCATTATTATTTTTCTATTTTTATACAAGGGTGTTTTTGTTTTCTCTTCCTACTTAATGTTATTTTTTTCTACTATTAAATCAATACTTGTATGATAACTATACTTACCTATTAACGTCTCTCATACTGAATATAATTATAAATTTCTTTAAAAAAAAACAAAAAAATATTAGTTTAGACATTTAGAGTTTCCTTGTTCGCTAAAAAAATGTTCCTTGTACTCGACCCCCTTAACTTTAAATTCCTGGCTCCTCCCCTGATTCTACCATTGGTCCACATTAACAATGATATGTTTTCTGGCCATTATTTTTTCAATTCTATGCGCGCCTTATTCGAATTCTAAAATTTAAAATATTTCAACATGTTTTTGGAAGTTTTATGGGGTTTTGTGAGAAGCTCATAGAGTGGGAAAAGAAACAATCTTGTTTCTTTCTTCCCTACTCTCTCTGAACTCTTTTAAAACAACAATGTTACCTAATTTTGTTAAGAGAAATGATATTTGAACAACCATTTTTTGACAACTTTTATGATAACTTTCTCTTTCATACTCACATTATGTTTTTACTTTCTGTCTCTATTGCTTTGATTTTTGTGCTAATACCTCATTTTCTTTGTAAAATTTTGGTTGTATCAAAAGTTATCATATAAATGAATGTTCAAATAACACAACTTTTTTATTAATTAACTACTTTACTTAGATTTTTTTTAGCAACAAATTTATTTGTACTTAGATATGGACTATTCAAGAGTTTTACTAACAAATGCTTCCGACACACTTGTTAAAAAAACTAAAAAGGAAAATAAAAGAAAAGTTATGTATTGAAAAAATCAAAATTTAAATTTTTAAGATGTTGACTATACTACTTTTAAAATACTCCAAATGGAGGATGTCTACCATCATCTCATAAAACTAAAAATAATGGGACGGTACCTTTCTATCAGGACCATATTCCATCCACATCCGTCCCACATATATTCTCATATTATGTTGAATGTGTTAATTACCACCATTGACATTCTTTAACACCTTTGCTTTGCTACTAATTTATTGGCCAAGTAAATTCCAGTCCCTAATCTATTCTTCTTCTATTTGCTTGAAAGGGACAATTTCCCAAAATGATAGGAATGCAAACGAGAAACACACGCTAGTTTTGTGTTTCACGCACACGTCACTAATTTCAGCCATGCAGTTGGTGCACGTGGCACTTCCTTCATATCACGTGCTTTCCTACGAAACGAAAGATTTGCACCAACAACCACTTACTCCTATTTTAAAAAAAATTCTTACCCAGAAAAGCTAAATCTCTTTCTTTTTACCTTTCATAGTTCGAAATTGAAACTACGTACGCTAAGCATATATTAATTTAACTATCTATTTAGTTCAAAGATTCCACAATCATATTCATAATTCATAATTAAGAATATAATCTTAAAAACAATGGATACTTTGTGTTTACTACAAAGTGGGATTCCTGTTATAGTTCCTTTAATCACTTCTATTATTGCAACTACTACTACCACTACTTCACGTGCCAATGATCAAGTTCACGTGACCACGGTGAGGCGATCAAACAAGTCCTCCATGTTTTCCAGATTCATCGGTAACTCCGCCAGAAACAATTGCCTCGCCGTTACGGCGGAGAATGTAGACAGAGTTATGGAAGAAGGAGAGGGGCAAAATGGGAACTGGGTTTTCAAGGTTTTTGATCTTAATTCTGTTTGGAAAGAGGAAAAAAAGAGCGATGATAATGACGAAGAAGAATGTGATGTTTGTAGAGTTGATGAAGAGGTAGACGAAGAAGATGAAGAGATTCGGTTTGATAGAGAGTCGTTTTCTAGAATGCTTCGTAGGGTAACTTTAGTTGAAGCAAGAATGTATGCACACATGTCTCACTTGGGGAATTTGGCGTACTCTATTCCCAATATCAAGGTTTATTTCATCCTTCATTTCCTTTTATGCTTTCATGTCTTTCTGCACTTTCTATTATAAGGAATGTTTAGTCATATAAATTAGAATTAAAAAAACCTTCATAGTTTTGGCATTGAGAAGGCATTTATAAGGCGTGTACGGTGTCTCACATCAACACATTCCGACACATGTGGTTACATTTAATCACATCTTTTTTCTCATTTTATTACAGTGTCAGCTTTAATGTCGTGTCTGTGTTTGATGTTGTAGGCTTTGTTGGAAATGCATTGCTCTAAGATTGCATGTTTGATATTGTGTCTAATTTGTGACCTGATTGATGATTGGAATATAGTTCCGCTAGGAAGATATGTTGGCGGGGCTTTATTTTTGTACTATGAGTGGAATTCAATTGTGTGCTAAAATGTAGACTACACATGTGTTCACCGAAAATTGGGACTGCTATGTTAATTTGTATTTTGGCACTGTGAATTTAGCCAGGGAACCTCTTGAAAAGGTGTGGTCTGCGTTTTGTAACTTCGTCGATAGAGAAGAAGGAACTGGCTGCTGCAATTAAGAAAGAAGAAACCACTGGTAAAGATGCCGGAGAAAGAAAAGAGGAAAAGAATGGTGAATTGAAGACAAGTGCATCTGATGCTTGTGAGATTGCAGTGGTTGAAGGTTCACTTGAAGGAAGCAACGAGAGCGTTGATACAGTGAACATGATAAACACTGAGGTTGGGTCTTTGATGGCAACTACCAATTCAATGACAGCGGTTGTTGCTGCAAATGAGGAAGTAAAACAATCTTTTGCAGATGATTTGAACTCAACAAGTTCTTCGCCCTGTGAATGGTTCATATGCGACGACGATCATAGTTCTACGAGATATTTTGTTATTCAGGTGTGGAAAATTAGAAGGGGCTATGCTATTATCTTGCAATATAACTTATATTTATTTCTTTCAGCCGTGTGATTATTCACATAACATGTTAGTAAGTTAGCATTAAAAATGATAGCAAATTTGGATTTTTTTGGTATGCTATCCAACCAATTATTGTTTTGATATGCAGGGTTCAGAGTCATTTGAATCCTGGCAGGCAAACCTACTTTTTGAGCCAGTTCAATTTGAGGTAATTGTTACTATTGCAGGAAAAGTACTTTTTTCAGATGTGATTCCTCTTGTTAAAGGGATGAATTTTATTCTGTTTCAAATCAAAAATAATTTCGGATTTTTCTCAATGTGTTTACACTTTGTGAAATCGGGACAATGAGATACAATTTTTCTCCTTAGGGGTTAGATGTCCTTGTCCATAGAGGTATATATGAAGCTGCTAAAGGGACATATCAGCAGATGTTACCAGAGGTTCATGCTCACCTAAAATCTCAAGGTTCTCGGGCAACTTTCCGTTTCACTGGCCATTCTCTTGGGGGAAGCTTGGCATTACTTATAAATCTTATGCTGTTGATAAGGAAGGAAGTGCCGATTTCTTCTTTGCATCCTGTGGTAACCTTTGGCTCCCCTTCCATCATGTGTGGAGGCGATCGTCTGCTCGAAAAGCTAGGATTACCGCGGAGCCACGTTCAAGGAATCACAATGCACAGAGACATAGTACCGCGAGCATTTTCATGCAAGTACCCTAACCATGTCGCAGAATTACTAAAGGCTGTTAATGCCAGTTTCCGCAGTCATCCTTGTCTTAATAACCAAGTAAACATTATCTGAAATACTTCATCTGGTCATAAATATAAGTAAAAAGATACATATGTTTAGTTCGAATTAAGATCAAATATACGTACCTTTTTACTTATACATACTACCAAAGATATTCTTTTTGTAGTTTTTAAGCCTTTATCCTTAATTTTAATTCTTTGTGAATCTTTTACTGCAGAAGCTGCTATATGCACCGATGGGCGAACTACTGATTCTACAACCAGATGAAATTTTTTCACCTAGCCATCATCTTCTTCCACCGGGTAGTGGTCTATATCTTTTGAGTGGTCCTCTTTCAGAATCAAATGACACAGAGAACCAGCTCAAAGCTGCTAAATTGGTCTTCTTGAACTCACCACATCCACTCGAGATATTAAGTGACCGATCCGCCTATGGATCTGGAGGAGCCATACACAGAGATCATGACATGAATTCGTACTTAAAATCTGTTAGAACAGTGATTCGCCAAGAACTTAGCCAAATCCGCATGGCAGCAAGGAGAGAACTAAGACGAAAGGTGCGGTGGCCTCTTGTGGCACGACGTGTAAGTGATGCGGACATTGTTGGTGGGAGATCCATGGTATCTGTCCGTATTATTCAAGACCAGCCTCCCTTTTCAGGGACTAAACAGACAGGTAGAAAGTCCTTGAAAAGGTTTAGTAGGCTTGTTGCATCCCAACATATGCAACTGTTTGTAGTGTTCTTGCTTCCAGCACGGCTCCTACTCTCGGAAACATATAACTTGATTAACTTATGAAAAGTTGTTGGTGCCTAATTTGTCCGTTAAGACAGTTGTAGAGAGGGTAAAATGGCACATGGTTGATAATGGTGGAGTTACAGTTAGATGATTCTTTATACAACTATACATTGCTTTCAAAATTGAAAGTAACGTGTCTTCCATGATTAGAGATTGTATAGAAAATAAGACTCAAATATTAACAATCACAAAATTAATGGGTTTAGCTTGTTTGTGCGGTACAAGGAATTCAGAGTTTAATATGCTTCGTCGCGCCAACAAGTGTTGGGCGAAATGAAACCTTCTCAATATGGTCTGAAAGTGTAAATCCCACATTTTTAGAAGTATACTACTACTTCAGATGGCATAAATTGTCTGAAAGTGTATTTCAAACACACAAAATTAATTTTTTTCCTGAATGTGTACATTTAAATCCATGTTGAAGCCTTGAAGGTGGATAATTTGTCTCTTACTAGTGTAATGACTCATGTCAAGCACGGGATACATTGACTTTAAATTTTTTAATGAATTTTGTACATTATAATATGTCATAAAACCAATCAATTCAAAAAATATAATATCGATTGCATATTTAATTTTTTTTATTTTGTCACAGTAGTCTCTGTTTTATGTTGTAGAAAATAGGAAGACAGTAGATTACAATAAAGAAAAAAGTAGCAACTTTATTTTTGTAATTTAAGCACAAACCCAAAAATTTGGCTAGCAATGTGGTATTTTATATTCTAATTCAAAACTTGAGCAATAAATTACAATAATTTGAGGGACAAAAGTACAATTAAACCTAAAATATATAATACTGTAAATATTTATTGTCGTCTCACACAAAAAATTAACAAATTAATACACATTTGTTACATAAAGATTTTTTTTGAAGGAATTTGTTACGTAAAGATGTCAACTATAATAAGTAAATTTTGTGTATTTAATTATGGTACGTATATATTAACAACATAAATTTAAATGACTTTGGAATTTAACATATAAAAAATTTAATATATTATTTAATATGTATTCTTGGGGCATATGTAATATAAGACCGGTAAACATATTGTATTAATTGAGATAAAAAATTTAATCCACTATCTCAAGGACACAAATAATAATAATAATAAT
Source organism: Medicago ruthenica (assembly GCA_018208015.1). Classification (NCBI taxonomy): domain Eukaryota; kingdom Viridiplantae; phylum Streptophyta; class Magnoliopsida; order Fabales; family Fabaceae; genus Medicago; species Medicago ruthenica. Next base: position 6,140,273 of record CM031377.1, on the reverse strand, counting down.
AACAATAACAATAATAATTTTTTTTAGGGAATAATAATAATAATAATAATAATTATTATTATTATTTTTGTTTGTTTAATAATCAGGTTTCCCAATTGTAAGCCAACCTCATTCAATACTCAATGATACAATTCCTCTTCCACTTCTAAGTTTCAATTCCAATTCTGATTTTATGTATCTTTTCAATTCATCCTCCACTTCTCCCTTCTTTTTCTCTTGAGAATTTGAAATGTTCATGGTACGTTTTGAGACCCAAATCATTGTGTTGCGGCTTATGTTCATGTTGTTGGCGGCTTCTCTTCTAGCCTTTTTCACCGATTCTAATAAATCCAAGCTATCTTCAAGGTCTGTTCTTTTTCGATGGCAAGAGCATATTCACAACCTTGGCACAGATAAGAAATTTCTAATACCCGCGTGCTTCATGCTCCTTGCAAAACCCAATGGATTACCAATGACACCGTGCCCCACTACTAACATTGTTTTTTATTTTCGCAGGGAGCTTTGTTGGGATCTATATAATTTGGTGCTATTACACAAAGGAATCGTTATCTTATCTCTCATAATATTATACATGATATACCAATTCACATTTTATGTGTTTGAAATATTTGACCATGCATATTGGTCAAATATGCTTACAATTGATGTTGAGTAATAATATAAAAGAAATACATTGTAATATCTTTTTTATGTATAATAAATATAAGATTATAGTAAGCACTTTGCATTTTTTCAATATAGTTTTGATTAATATTCGTCATTGTTATTATTATTATTTTTATTTATCAAATAAGTAGGCATTTGAACTCAATTTACCCCATAAATTTATTCAAGTTATGTATTATAATTTTGTAACCTACCGAATTTTATATGTACCGTATAAATCTTAACCGAAACGTCTATTATATTAATAATGAGTCAGGATCCGTTGACACCAGGTGTAAGTCTTGAAACTTACATCAAATTTCAACCATTATTATTAGTTGATCTAACGGTTCATATTATGTCAATAATAAATGGAAAGAAATCACATGATGATTAGAAAAGGAAATTATCTCTATGTGAGATATTGCTTGATTCATCTTTAATTATTTTTTCCTCTCATAATATGAAACTATAATTCTTTGTGCTATTGTCATGTCATTTACATCTGCAATTGCCAGTTTTTTCTGCCATGTTAGTTTGTTAAAAATAGTTTCATTCTTGAGCAAAAAACAAGGGGACAACAAGGGGACCATTGTTTTATTTTATTTTTTTGGGAAAAGGGGACCATTTTTCCTCAATAAAATAAAAAAGAATGTTTATCTTTAATCTTTGTTAACAAAAAAATATTTGTTAAAAAAAATTTTGACACGCAATTTTAGTTCCTATTAAATTAAATTATGCTTAAACTTTTAAATTTTTGAATGATTTTTTACATATTTATTTAGAACATTATACAAAGTTCCTCCGCAAAAAAAATTAACTCAAAATTTGATTTTTAGGTCCAAATTTTTTTTTGAAGGAAGGTCTAAATTTTTATTATTTTAATCTTGAAATTTTAATGTTTATAAAAATTCATATTTAATTCATTACATGTTAAAAAAATATTTGTGTCATATTTTATTAAGAGAGAGATTAAGAAAATAATTAAGTGCAAATCAAGCAATATCTCTATGAGATAATTTCCTTTTATGGTCATTATGCGATTTCTTTCCATTTATTATTGACATATTATGAGTCGTTAGATCAATCACTTACAACGGTTGAGAATTGGTGTAAGTCTTTTAGACTTACACCTGGTGTCAATGGATCCTGACTCATTAATAATTATTTGAATGTAACCGACTATGTATTTTATGAAAAAATTAATTTGAAATTAAAAAGGCTTTTATAAAATAATTATTATTAAGCATGAATTAAATTTCAGGAGAATTTTTTGGAACACATGCCAAGTCATCTTATGATGATGTGAATTTGAAAAAATCATTAATAAGTCACTAATTATTCACACTAAGTGAAATTTAATTTTTATATTTATTTTAGAATTTGTGTAAAGTTTAAGACATAAGTAAATCGTAACTTGATGATATGGAAACTGAAATATTTTTTGAAGTATCAATACATGCAACAAAAGCGATTCATTCAATTGAAAATCGTAATTTCATTGTCTATGACATGGACTTTATTCTGGTACATTAAAAATAGACACATAACATTGACATAATGGATAAACAACTTAAACGTAACAAAGTCACTTGAAAATATTATTTCTCGATCTTCACAATCTTTTTGACCGGTTGAACAATTGTGTCAGATGTCCCACAATCTTTGTTTATTGGCAACATTCTCTTCTTAGGAGGTGCAAATGATTCACAATCTGAGTCAATAACATATTTTGAGTTCACACCTTGTGCAGTTGCATGAATTGTTTAAGAAGACTTATCCATTAAATCCTATCATAAAAAAACATGTCAATTTAGAGTAAAATAGGTATGTATTATAATCACAACCGCCATAATTTTTTTAAAAATAAAATAAAATAAACTTCAAATGGTTATTAAATACCATGACAACATTGTATTTCTCGATACCAATTGTCTTCGAAGCATACCGACTATGAATATTAGGTTCAACCAAATCATCATATTTGTTTCAACATGTATACAAACAATAAAACTCACAATTTTGTATTACATTAAGAAAACTAATGTCCACAAAAAATTGTTTCAAACAATTAGATTGTTACGATACCCGGATGGTCTCAACTTTTTTAAATTTTAAAAGAATGTTTGCATGTGCTAAGCTTCATAACACGATAGCTTCTCTTATACCTAGAGTTGAATCTAACACCCACATCAACCTTAAACAATAACTCGGTACCAAATAATTGTGCAATCTCATTGGGTAAATCATGAGATGGATCACCATGCCAAAATATCATAAGAATTATAATATCATACATTTATTATTATGTAGATTGTCTATTATACATTTCCAAAGTAAATATTATATTAAAACTTTGTATTATAAAAAGGTTGAAAAAATATATACGACAATGTTGTTGGATTCAATAATGTCAGAACATGATTTATTAAGCAATTCAGAAACATCTCGATCAAATAAAACAAAAAGTGCACTTATTACCGAAGCCTTGAAGGTGGATAATTTGTCTCTTATTACCGAAGACCCATGATATGTACATGTTGAATTCACAAGTGATCACCTGCAATAGAGAACCCATACTGGGTTATTTCACGTTTAGTCCATGCCATAAAGATCCACACATCAATATATATGTCACTGAGATCTACTCCCTTCATTCCTTTTTAATTGTTATTTTTTGACTTTTTACACAAATCAAGACAATAAATATATTTTACTACTTTTGATACAACAATTTATGTTTTTTTCTATAATAGTCTTAATTATTTAATATCATATTTCATATACTTATCTCTCTGTGATAAATTACTAAGGGCAACATTGGAAAAACAACATTTAATGTTACATTGAACTTTGAAAGTGACAGTTAACTAAAAACAAATTTTTTTTGCAAAATTGACAATTAAAAAAAACGGAACAGGTAATCTCTTTCCGATTTCTAGGTCAAATTGCAAGTACCGAATTATTACTAGTTAAACTCCATACCATCGTTTTGGATATGATCCAAACAAACTTGCTGTTTTCTATGTACACTTGTTCTTATTCCTAATCTTAACGGTACTTCCTCCGTTTCTATTTATATGAGTAGTTTACAAAAAGTTTTATCCTTAAATAAAAGATCATATACAAATTCTATATGCATTAATTACTTTTTTTTTTCAAATATACTCCTTATTAATACTATCAATTTGTCTTGATATAAAAGTTAACGTTAAATATATATTTAATTAAGGGTAATTTAGTAATAGTCACATACATTTAAGACAATTTTATTACATTAACAATTTTTTTTAATATACGTGATTTTTGTAAATTATTCCAATTATAAGAGTGGAATGAAAACGTCTTCAAACCTATTGAATAGTTCCACATCTTAAAAGCACTTGATGCATTTTGCAGCTTCACTATGCTATCTTTGTTCCAGGGATTACAACTTGTAAAGTTTCTTTTGTTAAAATATAGGTGGGGTACCACTGTTTTTGTGTGACTTTTTTTCTTTCCAATATTAATTTTTTTTTTCCATTAGCCTCAATTTGAATCTTGCTATTTTAACTTATTAACATATTTAACCCTTAGCTTAAATAAGTTGAACTATCCAACCTTTAATTCTAATATTACACCATCGTTTAAATTATTTTATCTAATTAAATAATTGAATTTCTATACATTTTTTAGAGAATTTGTTTTTTATACTTATATAAGGGGTATTGACATTTTATGCAACTTTATTTTCTTTCAATTTCACTATTTTTTTTTTGAATGAGTCAAACTAGCCCACCAAAATTAACACCAGAGAGAATTAAATTTGATAACTTGAAAGGAACACACTTCAAAGTTCCAAACCAACACCATCAAACCAACCCCAGTGAGATCAATTTTGCTATTCATTATGTACAATTATATTATTTTACCAAATCAAAGAGGAAAATGTAACCCAGAGCACTTAGAGGTTAAAAGATCTTTTGTAGTTTGACCAAAGTCCCTGATTTCCCATCCAATTATTAGGAATGGAGTAGTATTAAATTTATTGAGGAAGAACTTTGTCATCTATTGCGATCTTACGCAAACCAAGAGATTAATGTTTGCAGTTGCGCGCATAAGTTATACGGTTCACACCCCAAAGAGAGAAAAATGAAAGAAAAATAAGAGTCGGAAAAAATGGATATTTGATGTGTGTGTTGTACATTAGTATCGTGTCCAAGGGGTAGAGTTCACGGAAATTGCTCTTTAGGCAAAAAATACCCCCAAGGATAGTTAACCATCGTTCGCTGCTGAATGAGAGTTAACTACCATTTAGTGCGAATCATATATGTTTGTAAGTGCCTTCAAATATCAAGCCAATGGCCAACCATGATTCCTGCACCGAACAATTTATAACATTCATTCAACAACGAACAATAATTAACTATACTTGGGTGGTATTTCAAAAATTTGAGGTGCTTGTGAGCAATTACTATCTGCTTGAAGATCAATTTCGACGAATGAAAAGATTGGCCCAAATTTTGACCTAACAACACAAGGGTGTTTCTTTTTCCACCCTCCAACATTCTCATGCACCATATTTGGATTATAAAATCCCAAATAAATTAAGGGTTTTTAAGCATGTTTTAGAGGTCTTTTTAACGTGTTTTACACTTTTCTAATTATATAATCTGAAATCCATAAAACACTAAGAAATCAGTAGGATGGAAAAAAAGAAACAATAAATAAAAGGTATAAACAGGGTCTCACACATACAACAAAACAAAATTTGACATGTTGCTGCAGCATAAAAATGACCTAGTATATGTTTTTTAGCATAAAAATAAAAAAGATCACATCAAAAGTAAAAACTAACAATCTAATAGCAAAAGTAGACAAAGAGTTGTATAGTCCTCAGTTCCATTTGGCCCTTGCTCCGAAAGACCAACAAAGAATCTCAGTAGATTGGCCCCTACTCATTAAGGTTTTTGGGAGACCCTAAATGCAGTTTGACAAATTCATCCCTTGATATTAAAATTTCTATCTCATTCATTTATTAAGAAGAATTTCAAAGACTAAATTGAGTAATTAAGTAGAGCAAAAGATTCAGGCTGCGTTTGTTTTGGGTTTTTCTTTGAAAAAAAGAACTATTTTTTTTTTTTTATAAAAAAAATCACGTATGTCATTTTTAAGTGTTTGTCTAGGGTGTATATAAAAGTCATTTTATAAAAAAAAAAAAATTTGACTCTAAAATGAAAAGCTATTAGGATTAGCTTTTCCCAAAATCTTTTTTTTTTTTCAAAAACAAGGAAGTAACACATCAACTAGTAAAAAATATATATATATTTTTTTAAAAATGATTTTTTGGATAGCAAACAAACACTAATAACTTCAGTTTTTTTTTTTAAATCTCTAAAAGTGTGTTTGTATGAGGTAATTAAAAGAATCTCTAAATTTTTCTAACACAATTGTTTTATAAAGCAAAAACATACGCACCCATAATATAATCTAGGATTTTTAATTCATAGATCATTTTGAATGGTGATTTATCCTTTCTCAAAATAAAACACTCCTTGCTTTTGTCACTAGTCCTCAAGGAGAAATGTAATATCCCGCTTATATGTAGCGTTTAACTGTGCTAGAAACTTGAGTAGCAAGCAAGAAAACCAAGTGATTAAGTGTGATGGCAATTTCGTAAATAAGCCTAAGTGGGAGACTAATTAGAGTTATGGAACAAGATATTTATCTCTTGTTTCCATTCTTTCTCCATTCATTCAAAATTCAGCATTTCTTTCCCCTTCTCCTCCAAGCCACACGCCCTCCCTCACTTACCATCCCTCATCCAAAACTCCAATCTAAACCCTAGTAAGAAAACTTTGCAAGGCAAGCTTGAGTAGGAAGAAAGATCAAAAGAAGTGAAGAGGAGAAAACAAAGAGAATCAAGAGTTGAAGTTGGAGAGACTTAAGGCTTTGGGAATCAAGTGTAATCAGCACCAAATTGTGGATTAAGGTGAGCTCCATAGGGTTTAGAACCCGTTTAAGTAAGTCTGTAAGTTTTTAGCTTAATTACCTAGTTTAGGGTTTTTAGAACCTAAATGCCTTTCCATGTTAATTCTTGATTATTGATGATATGAACTGGTTATATGCCATAGAAAATGACCCTTAAACATGTTATTATGTCTGGGTATGTTGGATAAGCTGAATTGGTGAAAAATCACGTTTTAAACTTGCCAAATGCTGTCTAACTGCAGGTAAAATCGTGTCACGATTTTCCAATCGTGTCACGATTTCACAGGCAGGAAGCAACTGATTTTCTGGGTAGAAAATCGTGTCACGATTTCCAAATCGTGACACGATGTGACAGGGCAATACATACTATGTTTTTTCATCATTTTCTCGCACCATTCCGACTTACCAACGCTACCTTGGACTCAATAACAATTAGTAGTGATTAAGTGATGTTTTAGGCATGGAAAGACCCAATCTTTGGGGAATGTATAGATGAATTATAAGTGAGTAAAGGTTCCATGAAAAGAGAGGGATTTATCAATCCATAAGTGATTATAGTGAAGGTAAGGAACTAGATTAGATTTAACCCTTACAAGCAATGTTATGAATTCGATTCGGTATTCGCGAATCTAAGAATAATATAATGATGAACCTATATAGGTTACGAATTTAAGAATGATGATTAACTATTAAGATGGCTTGATGTGTCTCTCGTATGCTCGCTAGTTAGTATACGAGGGGTTCCTGTGAAGTTACCGCCTTAAATGGCAGCCGGAACGGTGAAGTTACCGCTCGTGAGGGCAGCTACACATCCAAGTCTATAAAGTTAATGTGTCTCCTGTCTGCTCGTCAGTTAGTATACAGGGGGTCCCCGTGAAGTTACCGCCTTAAATGGCAGCTGGGACGGTGAAGTTACCGCTCGCGAGAGCAGCCACACAAATAAGAGGAGTCCGGTGTTAGCCTGATATGATAGGAATTTTCACCGGTAAGATGGGAGAGGTACTTCGGGGTTACTCCACCCGGATGCACTCCGTAAAATGAACCAAGATAATGTTATGTTTGTTCAACCCTAACTGCTAACTTAAGATATTAATGACGAAAGGTTTATATATAAATGTATTGAGGAATAGGACAATTAGTTCCTAGTCATAGAAGTGGTCATAGGTTGTCCCCAAGACCACTGAGCATGAGATAAGTTAGCAAATGATGAGAATATTAAAGATAAGTAGCGATCTTAGGTTTTTCTCTCGATCGCGAAATAAGTAAAGATTGAGACTTGGCGATCATAGGTATCCCCGAGTTCGCCGAGGTAGGCACGGCAACCCTAGGTACCCCGAGGTTGCCAAACAGTAGGTAGGGTAGGAGCTCACTGAGACGTTATGTCTCATCCCTTTCCTTCTGGTGCAGGTTCCTCGCAGGTAGCACGACGAAAAGGTAAAGAGAAAGCTACGGACTGATCGTGCTGCTTATGTTTTATTATATGGACATTTGTATAAGAATGATGTATCATGATGTATATAATGAAGAATGTTTGTATCGGATTATGAGTTGTATGACAAACTTATGCTTTATATAAATAATACTAATCTTTCTGTATTGTATTTAATGTATCCGGTACGAAATTTTAATACTCGTGAGAGATCCTAGGCAATCTCTATATGGGTGTTACAATTTGGTATCAGAGCAGGTCGATTCAGACCGTGCCTTGGGTCATTAAAATACAATCCAAGTTTGTGGACCTCTTGGATCCAGGACATTATTCTAGATGTTATGTTCAGTTAAAACTGATCACTTTGACTTGTATATGACAGCTAGGATAAGATGTCTGGGAGAAGAAGAGGTAGACCTCGTACTAATCAAGCCAGTGACGAGAGTGGAGGACCCAGTCAGAATTCATGGGAACAGATGATGCAACAACAGCAGGCCTGGCAGCAGCAATACCAAGAGCAACAAGCTCAGAATGCGTTACAGTATCAGCAACTGATGCTGATGATGCAACAGCAATCTCAGCAACAGGCCCAAGCTCAACAACAATGGATGGAAATGATGCAACAAGGACAAGGTTTCCATCCACAGCCACCACCTCCTCCAGTAATTGGAAACCCCGTGTTCCGGGAGTATAACAGACATCACCCTCCGGAGTTTAACGGAGAAGGTGAACCACAAGAAGCCAGGAAGTGGATTAAACAGATGGAGAAGATCTTTAGAATGGCTGATTGTTCGGAAGAAGATAAAGTGGTCTATGCCACGAATCAACTCAGAGGCGCAGCAGAAGACTGGTGGGAATCTGCTCAGCGCAGGATGGAAGCCAATGGTGTAGAAGTGAATTGGGAGAACTTTAAAGGAGTGATGCTGGAGAAGTATTTACCTGTGTCTTACAAGGTAAAGAAGGAACAAGAATTCTTAGAATTGAAGCAAGGTAGTATGTCGGTTGCTGAGTTTACAAAGAAGTTTGAAGAGTTGTCCTACTATTCCACACACAATGAATATGCTGAGAATGAAGTGTGGAAAATGAATCAGTACAAAAGAGGTTTAAGAGGCGAGATTGACACTGCTGTGAGTCTCCAAAGAACAACCAGTTATGATGAACTAGTGCATGATAGCTTGGTGGTTGAAGCGGGACTTGCTAAAGCTTCAAAAGAAAGAGCGGCAGCTTATGAGAAGAAGAAGAGTAGAATGTCTGATAAGTATCATGACAAGCTTAAGCCAAGGGGATCTCCGCAAAGAGGAAAGCAACCTAGTCCGCCCTCAATATATTCTGCTTGCAGGAAGTGTGGGAAGTCTCACAAAGGAGAATGTATGATGGGTATGGGTGTCTGCTATGGGTGTAAGCAACCTGGGCACTTCATACATGAATGTCCGAATAGACGTGGTAAGGGATCAGCTGAAGGTACTACCACTAGTAAAGGAAGAGTGTATTCCCTCGATGGTGCAAAGGCCTTGGCGAATGAAGATCTGATTGCCGGTATGTGTTATCTTGGCTCATACCCAGTAAAAGTTCTTTTTGATTGTGGCGCTTCATGCTCTTTTATTTCATATAAATGTGTGGAGACGCTTCAATTATCTTTGTCTCCGTTGAATCCTCCAATGTTAGTATCTACCGCTACTGAAGGCGGAATTGAAGCGAAGTATGTTTGTGAAAACTGTCCTATCACTGTGTCAAGTAAGACCTATTATGTTGATTTAGTTTGTCTTCCGATGGAGCAATTAGATGTGATCTTAGGCATGGATTGGCTCTCCGCTAACCATGTGTACATCGGATGTTCTGAAAAGAGTATTTATATGCCGACCAGTGATACGGCGGAAGGTGTGGCTTTGTCTGAACTGATTAACCGCACCCATCAGTTAATCCAGTTTATTTGTGCTCAAGATAAGGGATTCTATGTTATGCTCACTGTGGCTTCGGAATCAGAATTAAGTCCCAGTGATATTCCTATTGTAAATGAGTACCTAGATGTTTTCCCTGCAGAAGTAAATAATTTACCTCCAGAGCGTGAGGTGGAGTTTTCAATTGATTTGATTCCAGGAGCGGAGCCAGTATCTGTGGCACCGTACAGAATGTCACCAACAGAGTTGAAAGAGTTGAAATCTCAACTCGAGGATTTAATCCAGAAGCATTTCATCAGACCCAGTGTGTCACCTTGGGGTGCTCCAGTTTTGTTAGTCAAGAAAAAGGATGGAAGTATGAGGCTGTGTATTGACTACCGCCAACTTAATAAAGTGACTATCAAGAACAAGTATCCTCTTCCAAGGATTGATGATCTCCTGGATCAGCTCAAGGGAGCAACGGTATTTTCCAAGATTGATCTTCGATCGGGTTATCACCAGATCCGTATCAAATCTTCAGATGTGTCTAAGACAGCGTTTCGAACGCGTTACGGGCACTATGAATTTCTGGTCATGCCTTTCGGTGTAACCAATGCTCCAGCTGTGTTTATGGATTACATGAACAGGATATTTCAACCCTATCTTGATCAATTTGTGGTGATTTTCATTGATGACATCTTGATCTATTCTAAGGATCCTCAGGAGCATGCTCAGCATTTGAGAATTGTATTGGATGTCCTTAGAGACAAGCAGCTGTATGCTAAGTTTAGCAAGTGTGAGTTTTGGTTATCTGAAATTAAGTTTTTGGGTCATGTTATTTCTCAAGGAGGAGTAGCTGTTGATCCATCTAAAGTCGAGGCTGTTCTTAATTGGGAAAGACCAAAGAATGTAGCAGAGGTCAGGAGCTTTCTAGGCTTGGCAGGTTATTATCGGAGATTTATCATGAAATTTTCTCAGATTGCCTTACCTTTGTCACGACTTACCAGAAAAGATGTACCCTTTGTTTGGGATGAGGAATGTGAAGAAAGTTTCAGAGTCCTGAAAAAGAAGTTGACTAAAGCCCCAGTGTTGGCAATACCAGATCCTGAAAGGAGATACACCGTTTTCTGCGATGCATCTTCCAAGGGACTGGGAAGCGTTCTCATGCAAGGGGAAAATGTCATAGCGTATGCGTCCAGACAGCTCAAGACTCATGAGGAGAATTACCCCACCCATGATCTTGAGTTAGCAGCAATAGTATTTGCATTGAAGATATGGAGACATCATTTGTATGGCGCGCAGTTTGATTTGTTCAGCGATCATAAGAGTTTGAAATACTTGTTTGATCAGCGAGACCTCAACATGAGACAAAGACGATGGATGGAATACTTGAAGGACTTTGATTTTGATCTGAAATACCATCCAGGAAAAGCAAATGTAGTAGCTGATGCCTTAAGTCGAAAGGCTTTAGTTAAAGCTGAGGTGATGATGCATACATGTGGATTGTATGAAAAGTTTAGAGACCTTAATCTACATGTTACAGAGTTAGAAGGTGGTATCTTGCTGAACAAGATGGATATTATGTGTGACCTACGGTTTAGGATTGCACAAGCTCAATCTGTGGATATGGACCTTCAGAGGAAAGTTGGCCAAGCAGGGTTTTCATGGGCACCAGATGGTGTGTTGCTGTTTGAAGGAAGGATTTATGTCCCGAACGATGAGGAATTAAAAAGGTTAATTCTAGAAGAGGCGCATAAGAGCAGTTTCAGCATTCATCCAGGAACCACCAAGATGTATCAAGACTTGAAAAGAGATTATTGGTGGCCTAGCATGAAAAGAGATGTTGCGGAGTTTGTGTCCCGATGCATTGTTTGTCAGCAGGTGAAGATTGAGCATCAAAGGCCCGCAGGGTTGTTGGTATCCTTGGAAATTCCACAATGGAAATGGGAAGATATAACCATGGATTTTGTGACTGGATTACCTCGAACTCAGCGAGGACATGATTCCATTTGGGTGATAGTGGACCGGTTAACTAAGTCAGCTCATTTCTTACCGGTTAAGACTACTTACCGAGCTTCTCAGTATGCCGAGTTGTTTATTTCAGAGATTGTGAAACTCCATGGTGTGCCAGCTAGTATTGTGTCGGATAGAGATCCTATCTTCACGTCCCACTTTTGGAAGGCTTTTCAAAAAGCTTTGGGAACCAGATTAAAGATGAGCACGTCTCATCATCCTCAAACGGACGGACAATCAGAAAGGACTATTCAGACGTTAGAGGACATGTTGCGTGCATGTATTCTAGAAGATGGAGGAAGTTGGAATGATCACCTACCATTGATTGAATTTTCTTACAACAACAGTTACCATTCTAGCATCGGAATGGCACCTTATGAAGCTTTATATGGTAGGAAATGTAGAACCCCGCTTTGTTGGGCTGAAGTTGGAGATAAAAGTATATTGGGACCTGAGATAATTCAGGAGACGACCTTAAAGATTAAGTCCATTCAGGATAAAATGAGAACAGCTCAAAGTCGTCAGAAAAGTTATGCGGACAAACGACGAAGACCCTTAGAATTTGAAGAAGGGGACCATGTATTCCTTAAAGTTACACCCAAGTTGGGGTTAAGGGGAGCATTCCGGACTAAGAAACTTTGTCCAAGATATGTTGGACCGTTTCAGATACTTCGACGTGTCGGACCAGCAGCTTATCAGTTGGCGCTGCCACCGGCCATGTCAGGTTTGCATGATGTATTCCACGTCTCTCAGCTGAGGAAGTTCATTCCCGATCCTTTCCAACCAGTGGAACTGGACAGTATAGACTTAAGATCGGACTTAACTTTTCAACCTGAACCAGATCAGATAATTGATCGCGATGTTAAGACTTTGCGGAACAAAGAAATTCCTATTGTTAAAGTTGTTTGGAAAGGCTCTCCCGACGGCGAAGCAACGTGGGAGCTGGAGTCAGAAATGCAAGAGCACTATCCACACTTATTTTCAGGTAAATTCTAAATTTCGAGGACGAAATTTCTTTAAGGGGGGTAGATTGTAATATCCCGCTTATATGTAGCGTTTAACTGTGCTAGAAACTTGAGTAGCAAGCAAGAAAACCAAGTGATTAAGTGTGATGGCAATTTCGTAAATAAGCCTAAGTGGGAGACTAATTAGAGTTATGGAACAAGATATTTATCTCTTGTTTCCATTCTTTCTCCATTCATTCAAAATTCAGCATTTCTTTCCCCTTCTCCTCCAAGCCACACGCCCTCCCTCACTTACCATCCCTCATCCAAAACTCCAATCTAAACCCTAGTAAGAAAACTTTGCAAGGCAAGCTTGAGTAGGAAGAAAGATCAAGAGAAGTGAAGAGGAGAAAACAAAGAGAATCAAGAGTTGGAGTTGGAGAGACTTAAGGCTTTGGGAATCAAGTGTAATCAGCACCAAATTGTGGATTAAGGTGAGCTCCATAGGGTTTAGAACCCGTTTAAGTAAGTCTGTAAGTTTTTAGCTTAATTACCTAGTTTAGGGTTTTTAGAACCTAAATGCCTTTCCATATTAATTCTTGATTATTGATGATATGAACTGGTTATATGCCTTAGAAAATGACCCTTAAACATGTTATTATGTCTGGGTATGTTGGATAAGCTGAATTGGTGAAAAATCACGTTTTAAACTTGCCAAATGCTGTCTAACTGCAGGTAAAATCGTGTCACGATTTTCCAATCGTGTCACGATTTCACAGGCAGGAAGCAACTGATTTTCTGGGTAGAAAATCGTGTCACGATTTCCAAATCGTGACACGATGTGACAGGGCAATACATACTATGTTTTTTCATCATTTTCTCGCACCATTCCGGCTTACCAACGCTACCTTGGACTCAATAACAATTAGTAGTGATTAAGTGATGTTTTAGGCATGGAAAGACCCAATCTTTGGGGAATGTATAGATGAATTATAAGTGAGTAAAGGTTCCATGAAAAGAGAGGGATTTATCAATCCATAAGTGATTATAGTGAAGGTAAGGAACTAGATTAGATTTAACCCTTACAAGCAATGTTATGAATTCGATTCGGTATTCGCGAATCTAAGAATAATATAATGATGAACCTATATAGGTTACGAATTTAAGAATGATGATTAACTATTAAGATGGCTTGATGTGTCTCTCGTATGCTCGCTAGTTAGTATACGAGGGGTTCCTGTGAAGTTACCGCCTTAAATGGCAGCCGGAACGGTGAAGTTACCGCTCGTGAGGGCAGCTACACATCCAAGTCTATAAAGTTAATGTGTCTCCTGTCTGCTCGTCAGTTAGTATACAGGGGGTCCCCGTGAAGTTACCGCCTTAAATGGCAGCTGGGACGGTGAAGTTACCGCTCGCGAGAGCAGCCACACAAATAAGAGGAGTCCGGTGTTAGCCTGATATGATAGGAATTTTCACCGGTAAGATGGGAGAGGTACTTCGGGGTTACTCCACCCGGATGCACTCCGTAAAATGAACCAAGATAATGTTATGTTTGTTCAACCCTAACTGCTAACTTAAGATATTAATGACGAAAGGTTTATATATAAATGTATTGAGGAATAGGACAATTAGTTCCTAGTCATAGAAGTGGTCATAGGTTGTCCCCAAGACCACTGAGCATGAGATAAGTTAGCAAATGATGAGAATATTAAAGATAAGTAGCGATCTTAGGTTTTTCTCTCGATCGCGAAATAAGTAAAGATTGAGACTTGGCGATCATAGGTATCCCCGAGTTCGCCGAGGTAGGCACGGCAACCCTAGGTACCCCGAGGTTGCCAAACAGTAGGTAGGGTAGGAGCTCACTGAGACGTTATGTCTCATCCCTTTCCTTCTGGTGCAGGTTCCTCGCAGGTAGCACGACGAAAAGGTAAAGAGAAAGCTACGGACTGATCGTGCTGCTTATGTTTTATTATATGGACATTTGTATAAGAATGATGTATCATGATGTATATAATGAAGAATGTTTGTATCGGATTATGAGTTGTATGACAAACTTATGCTTTATATAAATAATACTAATCTTTCTGTATTGTATTTAATGTATCCGGTACGAAATTTTAATACTCGTGAGAGATCCTAGGCAATCTCTATATGGGTGTTACAAGAAACGTCATGCTACAAGTTATACTATGAAGCCCGGATACGGATACGGGTACTGGTGCGGGTACAGGTAGTCGGATACACAAATTTTTTTAAATTTAGGATACGATACGACTAAGATACGTTAACAAAATTTTTATACTAAAACGTATATGTGTGTAAAATACTTGAAAAAAATAAACATTGATTACCCTTCATTATTATATGTATGTAAAGTTTTCTTATAAACCAGATTATATATAATTTTAAGTGGTTCATCAAGAAACAGTTATACTGATGCATATTTAAAATTGAATCATATACATCTCTACTGAATTTTTACAATATTGTCTCACTTTTTTACTCTTCATCTTTTCTAGGATACGTATATGTGAAGTATCTTATAAGTATCATTGTGTATCTATGGAGTATCCTGTACGTATCAGATAAAATATTTTTTAAAAATTAAAATAATTAATTCTGATACTTTGTAGGTACGTATCCGCGAGTATCCGTGGAGTATCAATATCCGATACATATCCAATACGCTCGACTCGATAAGAATTTGCTCGGCTCGAACTCGACTCGAGTTCGACACGAACTCTTTTTTCAGCTCGAGTTCGACTCGTTTAAAGTTCACGAACAGTTCGGTTCGGCTCGTTAGGTTCAATTTGTTTCCTCAAATCACATAACTTGAGCAACTCGGCTCGATATAAAAGTGTTCGCCTAGAAACTCGACTCAAATTAGATATTTTTATGAAGCTCAAACTCGACTCAAGTCAAGCTCACGAACAACTCGGTTCGACTTAATAGCTCGAATCAAATGAATCAAGAAAGAGAAAAATGGAGCAACTATAGTTTAAATGAGCAAAAAATAACTCATAAACCTTTCAATTGGTCTAAAAACCAATTAAGAAAATAACTAATTAATAACACTATAAACGGATTCCCGTAGTAAATAAGGAATGAGGCGCTGTTGTTTTATAAGATAAGTTGCTCAATGCCCTTATGTAAACTTCCAATGTGGGACTTGTGAACTGCAAGCTTAATAGTTGCTAGTTCTTGAACTGCAAAGCATTACCATCATATATTATCATTTTCTTTTCTTTTGACTCAAGTGGCCATTTCTTTCTCTATTGGATTTAATTCTTTTTTACTTTATAGTTGTTAATAAAGTAGCAACAAAAAACACTGATAAATAATATTTCTTTTAAAAATAGTGTAATTGATTTAACAATGGATTATATATATCAAGCTGACTCATAAACCAAACGAGTCGAACTATACTTAACTCAAGTTCAACTCTTTTGTTTGACGAACTTAATATTAAACTCAGGTTCAACTTGTTTGGATCATGAACCAAGTTCAACGAATTAATTACCAAATCGAGTCTCGAATTATTTTCGAGTTGGGTCGGTTCATTGTCAGCCTAGCCTATATTAGCCAGTACCTGCGTACATTCTCTACATAGTTTTTTTTGGAAAGGTCTCTACATAGTTTTTTGTTTAGGAGATCTCTACATAATTAATTACTTAATTTGACAGAGATAAATTATTTTTTATATTAATAGATGTTTTTATAGCGTTATATTATTTTCTTTTTTCTTTTCATAGGAGGGTTACATTATCTGTAGAACTATATATATATATACATGAATCATATATTTTTTTATAAAGTCGAATAATACATTCACTGAAAAACTTTTGCAGCACAAGGCGTAAAATATCATTATATCCTTTATAAAACGATTGTACTAAGTATCCATTACTCCTTTCCTACCTATAGGAAGAACCTTTGTTAACAAAAAAAAACCTTTGTTAATTGAAAACAATTGTTTTTTTAAAGGAACAATTGATTTTTTTTTTTGAAACCTAGATAATTATTTACTTATTTTTTATCTACTATTTTACTGAAATATATTTTTATTCCTTGATTTGTCCAATATAATACTTATAAAGTTTAAATTAAGATAATATCCTTATCATAAATAAAATTTCAAAATATTTTATTTTATAATTATATTTTATCATTCATAAGATATTATTTATTAACTAAAATTATTATTTTAATAATCCACTTTATAATAATTTTGTATTTGCAATAACTATACAATTTCTAGGTGCATTTTGTGATTTGGGCTTTCAAAAATTATTCAAATACAAATTTAAAAGTTATTAAAAATAAATTGTTGATATCATTTTATCATTCAAAAAAGTAAATTAAGTTAGCAACCACTATTTGATGTCAATTACCTTGATATTGAAAATTAATATAAATTTATTAAATCTTAAAAATTAAAACCAAACTCTTCAGATTCAAAATGTTTTTTTTTTCATAAAAAAAAGATTTTGTATTGAGTCTCATGTCTCACTTTGGCCAGATTAATCCTTAGTGTTTGAAAAATACGTACAAATATGGCTATATACGATCCACCAATGTTTCAAAAAGTTGATGGGTCAACAATAGAATTCAAACCTACACCTCATTATATATTATAGTCCTTATCAACTAAGACCTCACTTGGTCCAATCTTTATGCAAAATATTCAATTTTATTGTTTGGTGCAAATGAAAGTAAATAAAAAGCAATTATACAAATAAAAAAAAAGAGGCCATTTCACTTTCATCTGATTCGTAATTGAGACAAAAAGCTTTGGTTTGGTGTTACGTTACAGCCTGTGGGATGCCAAACTTGTCATTGTACTTCTTCTTCTTTTTTTTTTTCTTCTTTAAACCTACAATTTTTATTATTGCAAACTCAAACCATAACCAACCAATCTCTATTCTCTAGTACAAAACAAAGGCGTACTCAACTTACTGCATACGTTTTTTAAGGTGCATAGATAGAAAATTTGAGAAAAGCATTCAATTTCTTACTTTCCCTTCCCATTCCACCACTATGTAATTGCATATGATGTTATGTGCCCATACTCCTTTGCTTAGAGACTATGAGTCCTACAATTATAGTGCGTACGCACTATGAAGCATTGAACAAAGGGTCATAATATTCATAACACTCACTAGGCCGTAGCATTGGTTATTTTGAGAACTAGTCCTTGAATGAGAAATTAATAATCAAGTGTTTTCAAAAGTTTATTGCCAATTAATTAGTACCACAATTCGTATATAAATATAAGCTACCTAATAGACATTATAGACTAGTTT
This sequence comes from Medicago ruthenica, assembly GCA_018208015.1. Classification (NCBI taxonomy): domain Eukaryota; kingdom Viridiplantae; phylum Streptophyta; class Magnoliopsida; order Fabales; family Fabaceae; genus Medicago; species Medicago ruthenica. The sequence goes on along the minus strand of CM031377.1, from coordinate 6,122,092 downwards.
ACATATGGTGACATAAAAACTATTGTATATGAGTTGTAAAGGAAAATTGTTCACTGCAAACTCAGATCTCTATAAAACCTTACTTTTTTTCCAGCTCATAATAAAATTGGACTCCTCATATCCCAAACACACACAAAAAAAAAAAACACATTCTTTCTGTACCGTTTCTTTTGTTACTATCAGCAATATTCCATTATTAAAGAATTAATGAATAAAAATATACATAATGCAAGAAAAATTGTCAGATATTTCATCCAGCACATTGTGCCACCAAGTTTCAACAAGAAATCTAGTCTTAAGATAGGTCCCCAAAAACAATCCATCATTGTTTGGACGGCTAAGGGCACATGATAGAAGCACATGGTGGCCCTGATTTTATAACTAGGCACAACTCCCCTCATGTTCCCTACATTCCAACATCAATTGCTAACACCTCTGTATTTTGGGTTTATCTCAATTTCAACCCCAATTGATCCATAGCAATTATTACAAAATGCTTTTATCTTAGTCAAGCTCAAGCCCCATTAAAATTTCTCATTCCTTATTTTAATTTCATACTTTAAAATTTATACAAATGGTACACAAAATATATTAGAATTTCTAGTGGTGTCATCCACGAGATTGTACTGAAAGTTAATATATGAATCATTGTTTTAAAAAACACATTGGAGATGGAATAGATGAGAACTATGATTCATGGTTAAATGATTTTTTTTTGAAGAAGCTAAATTAGCTCATTCAAATTGACACCGAGAGAATCGGATCTGAGACCTTGAGAAGGAGCACACTCCCAAGTCCCAAGTCAATACCACAAGACCAGACCAACCCAAGTGGGTTCCATGGTTAAATGGTTCAACTATGATTGAACCAATATGTGGTGAAAGTGCCTTAAAACATGCGATTATTAAAATATGTTGAGAAAAAATATGGCTTTGTACTAAAATTGTAACGAATGTGATAATTTAAGAACTAAAACATGTGATTTAAAAAAGGTAGATTATTTTTTGGGAACATGATATAGAGTAGAGGATTAAAAATACAATTAAACCAAAAAAAGTTTTAATAAATGCACTTACAAAAAATGAAAAGGTAAAACTTATTAGGTTCAACTCAATCTTTCTTCGATTATAGTTCAACCCAATTCAAATAGATTATAATATAATACAATCAAGATAAAACCATCTCTAAAACAATTAAGTATCCGGTTCATTGAACCAACTTATTTGGTTTTTTAAAACATTGATATTAACTTAGTAGAATTTTTGTACAAAAAAGTGATCCTGATATCACCTAGCGGCTGGATTTAGCAAGTTTACGACTAATGTAATACACATATGCACACAGGAAAAAGAAAAACTAAGAAAAAGTGTTGCATAGATGCCTTGAAATATCTGACTACAGAATAAAGTCCTTATATTTATTAAAGAAATGGAGCCCTCGTGAGATGCACCTTAACTTTCGTCCCAAGGAATTAAATTATGCTGGCAAATGGCAATACGAATATGAATGCTTAATGTATAGGATAAAATAATATTGTGTCTTGTCAGAGGAGTAGTTCAAGAACACTACTTTTGCCAATACCTCTATTTAATCTTGTGCATTCGGCAGATCATATAGTAGATGTACTTTATAAATAAATGAATTATATTGTAGTTGTGCTGGCATGTTTTTCTCTTCTCAACCAATGCTATTCATTATTCCAAATCTTGCTCATATAAAAAAATACTACACATTTTTCTCTTTCATTTAATTTTACTACAATATAAGGAAATTTGTTCAGAGCATTCAAACTTCAAATCAGTTCAGTACTAGCTGTACAAATAGCCTTGCGAAGCATACAACACATCCAGCTAACATTAAAAAAAAAATCAACCAAACTTGTAGATTTTAACAAATTATTTAATGTTTGTTTCAAGTTGGTAGGGAAGAACTTTAGTGCAAGTAGATAACAAGGAAGTTGAAAAGTTATTGTAACATGTGTTCGGTTTCAATTTGCAAGGTTCAAAAGAAGTGCATAACGACTTAATTACAATATTTCTTTCCTTCATAGTGATACTACTACTTGAAATCAAAGGAAGATATGAGAATATTCATAAAATATGGTATATAATTGTGTAAACTTTTTTTACACTACTAATGTCTATCTTTTTTTTCCTTCCGAATCTACCGTAATTAAGGCTTTTGACAGTGAATAATTCTAGAGCAATGCTATATATCTAGAGGGGGAGCATCACGAAATCATCCCGAATAAGCGATCAACTAATCACAATTCACTGTTGGGCGGAATACATGGGAGGATGGCTGAAAACATGGGAAATCAACAAATAAGTGTGCAATGAAACAATGGCACATGTATCGTGAAGTTTTCGCTATGTGTAAATTCGCTGGCTTTAGCATTTTCGATAATTCTATCATGATACACCGACAGTTTCAGCCATTTTTGGACCATCTATGAAACTATGTTTTGGTTTTACAATTAAGCATAATTTTTCCTTAGTTCGAATTTTTCCTTAGTCCTTAGTGACTCCACTATAATTTGAATATGTATTTCCCGAATCATTTTTTTTCGAGGGCAAGATGATTCCACTTGACCTATAAAAACATTGATAAAGCATATCTTTTACTAAAATAATTTGCATTACTTTTTAAGGTTTCTTTATTTTTACATTACTTTCATATTCTCTCCCTTTTTATCTCTCTTTTTCTTTCTTATCACAACAATATTCCATTTTTCACTTTCTTTTCCCTCATATATTCTCTATATATTCTAAGTGTCTATGAAGGTATGGAGGGTGAAAAATATGCCAACATAATCATGGAGTAAGGTGGAAAAATAAAGTGGCGCTCTTCAAGGAAAAGGGATGTCATATCTTTTTTTTTTGGGGTTGCTTATTCTTGCCAAGGAGAAAAAAGGCATCGAATCCCTTGCAAGCAAGGAAAGGAAGATAATTTTTGATCTATTAGCCTATTGGGTAAGTAAGGATCATACGAGCATTGAATACTCGTAGCTAGCTAGTTTTTATTTTCTTTTTAGGGTACAACTCTTTAGCTAATTTTTAACTAGGAGCTAATGTTGTGCCCAAATGATGTGTGTTTTCGTGTGCGCACACCAAATGTTGTGCACAAATTATTGTGATCATATAAATAATAATTTCTTTATGGGAAAAGCTAATATGTATGTCAAAATAGAAATTATGTATCGAAAATCGTGTCAATTTATTTCTTTTAAAAGTTGAAAATCAATTTTTCTCAATAAATACTTAATAGAATCAACGTGTCATAAGAGCACCATGTTAGCATGACCCTTTCTTTATAAGTCTCCCATTATAACAAGTCAATTTCTTAAGGCTTTGTTTGAGAGTTTGGAGGGGAGGGCAAATAGAGGAAATATAAGGGAAAATTGAGAAATCTTTCATATTTTTTTAAAGAGTATTTTTTAAGAGAGTGATAAATTAATACTTATGATCAATATATTTTTAATTTTAAGAACATTATAACAATATATATTAAATTTGAAGAATTCATATAAACTCTCTCAAACCCCCAAAACCCTCATTCAATAAAATTTTTTAGTTCCCCAAATGAGAGAGTTTTATATTTTGAAGAAAAATAAACCCCCCCCCCCCCCCCCCAAAGCCTCTCCTCTCAATGTCCTCTATTTCTTTAATTTACTCCTTCCTTTTTTTTCCAAACCCTCCCCTCCCCAACAAACTCGCAAACAAAGCCTAAGAATAAATTATATGACATCAATTTAATTAAAAAAATTCCTACTAAAACATACTTAAAAGAGTTCATATTTTAACGATTTAAGCACCTTTTTGACCCCTTATCTTTATTTGAGGTTCATATTGGTCCCTTATTTAAAAAATGCAAATAAGTCCTTTAATTTGTTTAATTGGTACCATTTTAGTCGTTTTCATCCATCAAAGGCTAACGACGTTAATGGCAGTATACGTGACATGTGAGTGAGCATCTTCTTCTTTTCACTTTACCAATTCCCCTATAAATCAAAACAGGGTTCATTGGAACTCATTTTTCCCGAAATTCTTCACCCCAAATTAGGGATCACAACCAATCTTCTTCCCCGTGTCAAATTTACGAGTTTCCTTATCAACTTCTTTTCTGAAATCGTTGAACAATGGCACAAAGGGTGGATCCAACACGAATTCATATAGAAAGGACCAACATGGTACCAATTAAACAAATTAAAGGATATATATATATATATATACACACACCTTTTTTTAATAAGGGACCAATATGAACCTCGAAATAAAGATAAAGAATAAAAAATGTGTTTAAACCTATTTTAATAGATTGACCAAAGAAAGGGGCAGTTATACATCTACCTTCAACATTCATCCTTTCCTAGTCTCACAGTGGCTGAAAATTGAAAGCATTGAATTCCCTCTCACCACTATGTGTTGGATATTCTCAATGCATGTAGTTTGTTTTTTTCTTCATTGACAGAAGGATTTTGACCTGTTTATGTTATTGCATTTATTTGCTGGTGTTTGTATTTCACGTTTTACTTACATTGACATTTTAGCTTTAAAATTAGTGGATGCTAATGCAAGTCAGCATGTGCATTAAAAACTTTATGGCAAACAGGTGTATGATGTATCCTTCAATTCATCATCCAAAAGGGACAACCAAGGCATTACTGTAGAAACGCAATAATGCATCTTTTACATGAAAACAGAAATACAGAGTGTTTTATTGTATCAGAAGCCACGCCTCAAATCAGACACCATTATTACGCTTTGGATGTTGAAACCCTCATTGATTTCAAACTACTCCCTTCATAAAAAAAATTGAGTGCTACTATACATTGAACTTAATCTCACTTCAAAATCAAATTCTTTTTTGTTTATTTGCAAATTTTAAGGTGGTAAATACTCGACACCTACAATTTTGAGAAGATGAATAAGTGATTCTTTTTGTAGATAAAAAAAATGACAATAGTCACTAGCAATTTCGATAATTTTATCAATTGAACAAAAATTTGTGGAGGAATGAATTGATTATTTACTCCATAGAAAACTAACTTGGTCAATAAAATGAGACGATGGACTAAAATAAAATAAAAAACCTACTTCAATTAACAAAAAAATTATTTGCTCACTTTTATAATATTTGGTAGGGCAGATCATGTCAATACTACAACACCAACTCCTCCTCCACTGTTAACAGTGTGTTTTGTGTTATTGGAAAGATGGCAAATCTATTTCAACTAAAAAATGTAACGTGCAAAGGAAATGAAAGTTACTAATAAACGTGCATAACGCACTTTTAAATCCATTTGTTTTCTTGTATTGAGTGCAAGATTAAATCCTTTGCTTTCTTTCCTTTGTATGTATTGAGAGAAGGAAAACATACACTGACAACCCCTTTTCCTTGTTCACTTCAAAACAGGGTCCTCCACTCCACTACAATAACATGACCACTTTCAAAGAACCTCAAAAGTCATGTTCCATGACATAAATGGGTAGCAACTTGCACGGATATAGGAGTGACAGTATAGAGGATCGTATGTGGTGGGATAACTTCTTAAAATTAGTTTTATTTTCTTTTTCTTTTCTTTTCTTTTTGACAATTACAAATAATTTTTGTTAAAAATTAGTTAATTTATGTTAACTTATAAAATTAAGGTGAGTTAGAAGAAGAAAATAAAAAATAAAATGTATAGTATAATATATTTTTTTTGAGGGAATTTATAGAATAATATTGTGCAAGATGATTTAAATTTCAACATATTTAATGATTATTGCTAAGTCAGAATAAAACCAAGACAAAAACCGACTTGACCAGATTCTTGGAGGCAGCAAAAATTTTGGTGTATACAGAAATAATTTATTTTTAATACTAGTCAGTTTTCTGGATAGATTAACCACCAGAGGAAAATAATACTAATAATAATGCAGCAGGCAGATAAAGACGATGAAAAAGCTGAGGCAATCACCTCCAGTCCCTATTCCCGGCTTCTGCAATAACAGCAAAGCCTTTAACAGAAATATAATACTATATAGTACAACTTTTTTCAGATGGCCATTAGAAGCAAAAAATTATTATCGTTAATCATATTCATTACTTCAGTAAAATATATGAAATTTAAAGAGGATTTAAGGGAAGGGTTCAAGGCAAAAATCCAAAAGTAGTGTCTCAATACTGATAATCGATCTGTACATCTGATAGATAAAAAAAGAAGATTACTAATATAAGATATTCAAAAAAAAAAAAGGAAAAGGTGACAAAATTTTCCGGCAGTCTAAACTTTTTTTACCCTTTTGCATTTTGTTTGTACAATCATATCATAATGTGAACGAACGAACCAGAGATTCCCTCTGCCGGTAACATCTCCAACATAGCCCCTCCCACCAATTTTTCATCAAAACTTAGCAGCTCAATGCTTCATACTTCACCGGCATTGGTCGATTAAATCGTGCCTGTGTCAACAAGTTTCCTACCACCGCAAGATCACGGCAAAACACACCTTGAAACACCGCAGGATTCACGGTACATGAAGATATCAGAGACTGATCATTGTCCACAAAAACCTTACTCTTATCTTCAGCCTTATTTTTCAACAACTCAGCTTCATTTGTTTTCTTAATTACTTGATTTGCCACTGCCTGTGCTTGTGCTGCAGCAACAACATTCTTCTTCCTCTGTTTCTCAGCAGCTTCCTCGTCTAAAACATTACTCATCACACTTGTGTAACCCTTCTGAACCAATCTATACAACAACAATGAACACATCTTTGCTTTCTCCTTAACAGTATCAATATCACGTTCATCCGCAAACTCACACCTTTCAATGAAATTCGTAGCTTTATCTGGCTTATGGCGAAGACATAGCAACAAATGAGCTCTTTCCAATTCTGAACGGGAACACCCACGTCGAACTCCAATCAATGCATAGTAATCAACACTAGTGGTTTCACCAGAAGATAATCTTTGTTTCAATTCTTGAATCTTAGTGGTTAAGGCACCGAGTTTTCCTGGAATCTCTCTGTATCTTACATTGTGGCGTTTCCATGCCGGACCAGGAAGTTTACGATCACGTAAGATGGAGTTGTAGAGCAGCTTTAAATGTTCTAAATCATGTAGTGAATCAGGTAAACAACGAATTGCTTCGAAGAGTGAAGCTCTGGTTTCAAGTGCTTGAATGCAGGTTGGGTCTAGTGAAAGTGTGCGGTTACAATCGGCGATGGACTCTGCAATTCGACCAGCAGAACGGTGTGCAGATGCTCTGTGCATGTAGCATTCGGCGAGGAAGCCTTGTGGGGCAGCACGACGACCGTCTACTATTTTTGAGAAATGGCGAATGGCTTCTGAGTAGAGACCAGCGTCGAGGGCAGCGAGTGCAGCTGCACGACGCCGGAGGAGGAATTTGATGTGGCTGAGGAGGTGTGTTACACTTTCTGTTTCGTTGAGAGGGGCTCGTGGCGGTGTGGTGGGTTGTTGGTTTGGGGTGTCTCCGGCCAATGGGATAGTTAATAGAGGAAAACTGTCGTCGGACCAGCAGACACTCTCTCTCCGGAATGCTGCGCTTGCAATTCTTTTTCCTGTTTGGAGAAGAACCATTGCATCCTCCATCAGTCCTAAATGGCAGCATGCTTCACCCAAAACCAAGTATCTGCACACACAATCAAAATTATTTAGTAACAATAAACATCGAATTTGATTCCATTCAACAACAACAAAAAAAACCATTCACCAAGAAAAAACATTCAATTTGATTTATTTTTTTTGGGACAAATCTTGTTATTGCCATTATTAGTTAACCATTTCATTGAAGCTGTTATTATGCAAAATTCAGCAAGGATCAGTATCGTTGACAATGTTTGAGAACCATACAATCAAAAATAGTCTTTGAGATTTGTTGATGAATTGTATTGTTTATAATGGATTCCATTTTCATCCCTTCTTACCTCTTCGAGAATGCATTATCTCTTCGATCTTCCAGTGACAATAGAAGATGAAAGAGACAATGCATTGTAGAAATGGTAGTGAAGAGCAAGTAAATAAAAGAGACTAATAAAATCCAATATGAACATGTGAGACTCTATGATACAATGGTTCTCAAACATTGTCCACCATACAACCAAGAATTTGCCTCGGTAACAATTATTAACTGTGTGATTGACGGTAAAAAGCAATCCTCTGTGCACATGTGAATAATTTAAATTAAATTAAAAAAAAAGTTCAAAACAGTAAATTGTACTCCAATTTTTTATTATTGTGCATTGATTTTGATTAGATTCTTTAATTAGATTCTTTTTATAAACATAAAAAGCTGTAAACCATTTAGCCTCATTAACTAGCTGGCACTAGCATTTACTCAAACATGTATAGAAAGAGTAACAAATACGCTAACTTCGATCTCATCTCACACAAATAAGTAAAACTCATTAATTTCGTCAACGAAAAAACAAGTATAAGTCATTAATTAATAGCCAGAAACTCCACATTGAAGAAAATCAAATGAAATACCCTTAATAAAAAACTTCCAAAGGAGAGACAGATTTCAAATTAGCAATGCAAAAGCAATGAAACAGAACAGAATAATAATATAACAAAATATTAAAATAATGAATGTGAAAGTTGAAACACGGTTCAAGGGAAATTACCTCCATTGCCCTTCTTTCTCACAACTTTTACAAAGCCCTGCCATAACCTTCTTCTTAAGATCAGAAACAGAGAAGCACTTAAAACTATGATCTCGAACCGGTGAATCAGATGAAAGAAGCTTCACTCCTTCTCTAGAAGAACTATCAGAAGATGAAGAAGAACCAGAGGAAGGATCTTCATTCGCCATTCTCAAACTTGGAATGTAGTCTTGAAGCATATCAGCTACATCTTTGAATCTTCTTAGGTAAAGCAATGACCTAGCTCTTAGCTCAAGAGCTTGATCCAAACGCGGTGATATAGCTAAAGCTGCGTCAACAAGATTCAAAGCTGAAAGGATCTCGCTCTGTTCTTGTGTTGCTATTAAGTTTCGTGCGTCTTTAATGTATTTCTCCACAATCTGCAACAACAACAACAAAAAAACACAAAACATTAACAAAAAAACATCTATTGTTTCTCAGAAAAATGTTACTAGAAACTATAAACTTGGTTATTACCGAAAATGCTGTCTTCCGATTCGATCGGAGCAAGGAACTAGATATACAAACATTAGAAGAACAAGAAAAAAAAACATCATTAACTAGGATGATTTAAAGAGAAAATCATGTTGTGTGAAAATGTTACCTTACGGTTTGTGAGCCACCAATGTTTCTTTTCTGTAGCGGTTAGAGAGTGAGTTGTCACCGCCATTTTTTTGTGAATTTTTTTCAAACCCTGGTTTTCTTCTTTCTCTTCTCACTCTCCTCTAATCAAAACAAGCACATAATTTATGTACTGAAAAAATGAAGGGAGATGAATATATAAGAGGAGGAACAAGGTTTGTTCTAGAGAGAGAGAGAGAGAGAAAATTTTTGGTAAGGAGAAATATAAGATATGAGAAACGAATGGAGGATTTTATATATGAGTAGTAGTATTTAGTATATGGATTTTCATGTGCAAATAAAATGATGATAAAAATATAACGAAAATAATAATAGAGAGACATAAGTTAATTAAAAAAAGGGTTTGAAAGAAAATATGACAGCTTTGACCCTGAGAAAAAGCTTTCATCCTTCAAATTCATAGCTGGCAACACATTTTAGATTCTCCCAATACGTGGCCTTAGGTGGTATAAGTCTATGGTCCTAAAATTACTATTTATGATCACCGGTAAATGCATGATTTTAACTTGTTATAGCCGGTTACCCATCACGGGTCCTTGGTTTCATGCTTCAAGTTTCAACCACCGGTAAAACATAACTCCAGCTAAATGCCCCAAAAACAAGCAAAGTTTATGAGAAGCTTCGCTTTAATTACGAATTTACCCTTCCATCCGTTGACCCAATATTTGTAGTATTTTGTATGGCCTCTCTATTCAAGAAAAAATATATGGCCTCTCTCCTCTTTTTTTTTTTTTGCATTTTTTCCTTCCAATTTTTATTAATTTTAGGGAAATGTTAAGACGTATGAATGATAATTTTTTTAATTTTTTTTATAATCAATGCATAAAAAATTAAAATATTTAACTTTTTTTATAGAATAATTTCTTTTTTGAAATGCGTACACCTAAGACATCGGTTTACACCCTTGATTTTAAAATATAATCACTTTGGCTCTTATCAACATTGACTTTATGAAAATTGTGAAGCAAGAGGCGACGAAATAGTGGCTCCACATGTGAGCTTAATTCCAAGATAATCGATGAGATAAATTTTGTAAATTTAGTGTAAAAACAACCGTGATCATAGGTGATTTTAGCCTTTAGACATTCTTCATGTCCTAAAAAACAGTACTACAAAATTATGACCAATCAACAATTTACTTTGACATTATTAAACCCACTAGTGTTTTTTTCCTTCGTCTCTATTGAATGATTATTCTCATTTTGTAACTTTTCAATTTGCAATAATCACTGTGGATAAGACAGGCCCATCCATAATTTGGACAAACTACCATAATTCGATAATAAATATCATTACCTATTTATTCAACCATTATCATATCATGTTCCAATTTTCTAGTAATTATCATTTTTCCAACTCATCTCTAGCCAACTTTTTTGTTTTCAACAAACTACATATAATTTGTTTGTTTGTTCAATATTTTAAGAACGATAAATTCACATTGTAGTTGGATGATAAAAACGAGCATCCTCATTCTGCCAAGTTATGCTACATGGCTTTTGTTTTGTTTTGATCGTCACAAGAAATGGCCAAGTGAGGGCAAGTAGGTCAAAACAGAAGGAGCATATTTATTGGGAGGAAGAAAGTGACTCTTCTCTCGTAAGCCACAAGAATCATACAACTTTTTCTTTTGAGATGGTTTTGCTTTGCTTTTTATTTCATTTCGCCCACATTGATTAATGAATGCACATGAAATTGGATTAGATAGCCAGATGGGTTTGTCTTAAAGGCTCTCTAACTTCCCTTTCTATTGCCCCCACAGACCCATTATTATAAATGGTGCAAATGCAATGCCTATAGCCTATGTAGTGCTAGCTAAAATCTCGTGCATTGCAATTGAATTCATATTCCCTATCTTATCCCTAGACACCTATTCCCCCACACACTTGCCATGTCATCACATTCAAGCCAGCCTGTTTCCACGTGGCATTTCTGAATTTTTAGGCCCACTAGCCCAAAAACTCTACGCTCCCCTTTCACACCCGTATGTGTGTGTGTATATATATCCAACTTATCAAAGATAGATTTTGGAGGCTGCTCTTTTTTTTTTTTCTTTTCTCTGTTGCATTCTTCTTCTGGACCAGTACTATTATTGCGTTATTAGGAGGATCTTATGTAATTCTACACAACATGAATCCATGATGATAAATTATTGGCCATTGTTTTTCCCACTTCAAAGAAAGCTAAAACACACCAGTAATTTACGTTTTTACCCCGACGGCAGTTTGTTGCCGATGGGAAGGATCCGGCGGCAGTTTGTTGCCGACGGTTCCCATCGGCAGTTAGTTGCCGCCGTCCCCATCGGCAGCTAACTGCCGCTGCGATCTGTACATAACCAGAACAGTAAAACAGAACCTGCATCAGAAGCAGAAATTTTCCAACACTCAACTCTTTCAAATCTTCCAAAAATCTCAAAATTTTCAATCTCAAATCAACCAACACTCCAATAACAAGTAAGTTTTCATAATCAATTTCATTGTCATTTTATGCTTATATGTTACATTTATTATCTTAATTTAATTTTTTTTAGTTTTAGACTTTGTTTAATTTTTGATTTTTTTGGCAAGAAATGATAGATTGTTTACATGGAAATGACTTATGTTGCTTAAATGTTTAAATCTTTGCATGTTTATGTTGTAATTTTTAGCTTTAGGGTTTATGTATAATTTGCACTACAAGTGTTTGATGAAATGTTTGAATGAGTTTTTAATTGGATTGTTTTTAATTTCTTATGGTGTAGATCTGAAAAAATGGCTCAAGTATACTTTCATGTATCCTTCAACGGTGGTAACCAACATTTTTCAAGGTTCGCGACGATGTGACGTTAAAAGAATTGAAGGATTTACTTCATGAAATCAACCAACGAATCAACCACGGAGACACGAGGAGGGTGGAATACGTTTGGTATCACCGTCCATCGTTCGACTCAAACGGTAATTTGTCGTTCACTCGGTCGGAGTTAACGAACGACGACGACGACGTGAGGAGCATGTTCTCGATATTTGCTGAGCCGAACATGATCCCCCTCGAGATGGATGTTACGTTGTTGAGGTCGCCTGAAGATATTCTCGAGAGTTTGATTCGGCCGGATGAAGATGTTTAGGTAGTATTATTATGTTGTGTCGTTGTTTTGTTGGATTTTTTTTAATTCTTGAAAGTTTGCGGCAAATCTTGGCATTGAAGTGTCTTATACTTAGTATAAATGTTTGCAAGTCTTTTTGGAAACTCAGAAGAATGAAGAGAACACAGCATGTATTCTGCGGAATCAGCTATATAGGTTCTCACATCGAATTCATTTGTATAGGATGAGTGTGACAAAAGGAAACGCAGTTCTAAGATGTTGTTTTGTACTTGATCATGCTCCTCTGTCAATTGAAACTTTTTCAGTTGGCAGGGCAGTAGGATTAAGTTCAAAAGAATATATTGGAATGCATTCCTTTTTGTCATGACTCATCTTATATGAGGGAATTCGATGTGAAAACATATATAGCTGATTTCGTAGAATACATGTGTTGTGTTCTCTTCATTCTTTTGAGTTTTCAAAAAGACTTGTAAATTTTTACACTAAGTATAAGACACGAGAGCATATATATGTTTTCCGCAAACTTTCAAGAATTAAATTTAAATCAACATCATTGATGATGATACAACATATTTAGGGATAATGTAATGTAATGTAATGTAACGTAACGCTTATTTTGTGAATTTTTAGTTATGATTTAGTTCAGATCATGAATGAATTGTTGTTATTGTTGTTTCGAAGTAATCAAAATAAAGCAAAATAAACCCGAAATCATGTTAAAATTGTACCAAAAAAACTACGATAATGTGTCATAAATTTACAAAAAAAAATCTAACAAATGTAAAAAAAAAAACTAACAAAAATCCTAAAAAAAATGTCCTAATCCTGATCCTGGTCATCATGCTGCTGCTGTTGCCGCCTCCTCGACCTCCTAGACAGTATCGGTGTCATCATGTCCCTGATATGGCGCATCGCCTGATATAGCTGCTCACTGCTCATCGCCTCCTGACCCAAGTAGTTATCAGCCTGGCTAGCAAGTCCACCAACCATGTCAATGGTATCAGGCGAGCCTCTCTCCTGGTGCCGCTGCTGATGGCGTGCAATGATCTGCTCCTCATTTGCTGGCCTCGGAGGAGATCCATCAATAGGTGGCAGAATCTTTGGGTGAGACACATGTCCGTACCACCTCATGTATCCCTCCTCGTACTGTCATGGCTGATCAACCTCCCTACCCCACGCAGCCTGAGGAATGATGTGCACATGGAAGTCTAGGAAAGCCTGTGCAACGGCCTGATAAGGGAGAGGAAGCACAAACGTCGGAGCTCAGGGGATGTCCTGCACGTACCCGTATTGCCTTTTAACCCGCTCAGGCAAGTGACGGTAGATGATGTCACGACCACACATGATCCAGCCTGAATACCAGCATATCTCCACAAACTCCTGGATCTCCCTATGATCCTCGTATGGCATCTAGGTAACATCATCCATCTCCAAACGATCCAGCGCCAGACGGTATGGCTTCGGATTCGCATGACCCCTGTGTGGAATCCATCTGGCCGCGTAAGGATAGTTTTGCTTGTATTCATCATTATGGTCATGTGGGTAGACTTCTGGAAAATGTGTCAAGAACCATCCCTGCACTAACCAAACACATTTGTAAGTTATTAGCAAACATATTAAATTAAAAGGCATAGTAAATTAAAAAGCATAGTAAATTATTAAAAGACATAGTAAATTAAAATTATTACCATCAAAAGTGTCGTGCTTCCCCTGATCCTCTTTCCTGCAAGCGAAGAGGCCTCGGATAGAGTGTGGTAAAGGTATGTCAATGCCATTCCTCCCCACGAGTAGTCCCTCATCCCAGCAAAGGTCTCCATCGTATGCAGGTATACCAGGTCGATGTGTTTGTTGCTCAAGTCACTAAACAACGTACATCCAAGCAGGTATAGGAGGAAACACCTCACACAAGCATCCCTACGCCTAGCTAGCTCCTGGAGCCTCTCCCGTGTCTCAGCAAGCGCTAATGTGGTGGCCACACTCAGGTGATCCTCATAAAGCTCCTTCAGCGCCTTATAGCTAATGTAGCCACCATACTCAGTCTTGCAGTTTTTCACTGCATACTCCTGGGTGACACCTAAGTTCCTCACCATCAATTCCACCCCATCAACCTGAGACACCTTCTTCTTATGGCTCAGCATCCTTCCTTCAACAGGAACATGCAGCAGACACGCCACATCATCTAAAGTGATGGTCATTTCCCCAGTAGGCATGTGAAAGCTGCTGGTCTCGGAATGCCACCTCTCGCTTAGCGCTTGGAGCAGAGCATGATTAACAGTATAATACCCTGTGTACAACAAATCATGCAACCCACTCGCCCTTATAGGATCCCAAAACCAGCTTTGATTCGTATGTGGACGCCGGAGATCTGCCACCTTCGCCCCGTGATTTATGTATGTCATCCTACGGGTGTTGCGAATCTAAAATAATAAAAAAAACACCACATAAATCAAAAACATACAAAAAAAGCATATACTTCATATATAAAAAATTATGCGCGAACAATAATCGAAGATAAAAAAATAATCAGACAACGGCATGTGTTCATGTCATTTTTTTTAAACGTTATCATACAAAAAAAAAGCATATACTTCATATATAAAAAATTACGCACGAACAATAATCGAAGACAAAAAAATAATCAGACAACGGCATGTGTTCATGTCATTTTTTTTAAACATTATCATACAAAAAAAAAACATATACTTCATATATAAAAAATTACGCGCGAACAATAATCGAAGACAAAAAAATAATCAGACAACGGCATGTGTTCATATATAAAAGTTAAAAAAGAAAAAAGAAAACTTACATTATTTGCATTATACCACAACGGTAATGCAACGTGTGAAGCGTATGATGACAACAATGAGTCATCGTAAGGCCCTCCAGGAAATGGAGCCACATTAGGTAACTCCTCGGGGGCTGTCGCAACCGCAATCTCATCCTCATCTAGCGCAGCCGCATCGTCATCCCCACCCTCATCCGCAACATGCTGGACGTCATAGCCACCATCTGTGACATCATGTAAATGCTCCTGATAATGCAGGTACTGTGTGGGGTCCTTCACCTGCGACTGTGTCGGCTGTTGAGAAGAACTACCCTCACCCGCAGAATGATCAAGCCTCCGACCTCTTCCCCTCTTAGGCACATGAGGGTTTGCAGTCTGCCTCTCCCTACGGTAGCTGTCGGTCATCGTCTGTCTACCAGCTCTCAATCTATCTGCATTCTGATCAGACATATCTACACAAAAACAAAACAACATTGTCATCAACATATGCATAATGTTGTTTAACAGAACAAAACAACATTGTCATCAATTATTTTGACAAAACAAAACAACTTTAAAATGGTGACATAAACACATAAACATAACCCTTAACTATTAATTAAACAAGAATAGTAGATAGATAAACTCTAATTCTTCTTAATCTAAAAATCTTCATCCAATGTAACACAATTTAACAACATAAACTAACTAAAAATCTAAACAATTATCATTTAGGCATTTTATCAAACACTTTGAGTGCAAAGTATGTAACAACTCATCATTGTGTTAATTCAACTTCTACACATTCACATTGCACTTAAACTTAATCTAAATTACATTTACAACAACAACATTCATCTATAACATTATAAACTAACAAAAATTTCAATTTTTACATAAACCTTAACCACATAAATCTACCAAAATTAACAAAAATAAACCTACACAAACTAACATTAACATTATAAATGATTAATACTACTTACTTGTGGTTTTGTAGAGATGATTTGCTTGATTTTCGACAAAATGGAATTGGAGAGGATTTGAGGAAATTTGAAGAAATTGTAAGTTTCTGCTTCTGATGCAGGTTCTGTTTTGCTGTTCTGGTTATGTACAGATCGCATCGGCAGTTAGCTGCCGATGGGGACGGCGGCAACTAACTGCCGATGGAAGGAAGTCATCGGCAGTTAGTTGCCGCCGGATCCTTCCTGTCATACCCCATTTTTTGACTCATATTTTTCCTTGTTTATTATTCTTTTATTATTCATTATTTCATTATAATTTTTAATTTCTTACCTTTTATTATCTTTATTATTTCATCTTTATTTATTATTAATATTATCATTACTATTATCACTATTGTTATTATCAATACTATTATTATTATCCTTTTTCATTAACAATATTATTATTATCTTTTTATCAATGTTTTATCATTATTATTTATTATCATTATTATCACCATTACTACTATTATCATCTCTTTCATCATTATTATTATCTTTATTATTATTTTCATTATTTATTTTTATTATTATTTGTTTTATTGTTTTATTTTTAAAAAAGAACATAAAAAAGGGAAAATTAAGGATTTCGCAGAGCGATGTTCCAATCGCTCTGCGAACTCTGCGATTTTTTGCAAGTTTTTGATTTCTTTGATTTATCTTTCTTTTGTTTTCATTATGGTTATTGTTATTATCATTTATTGTTATTATTATAACTGTTATTGTCAATTTTACTGATTGGATTCCATAAAGAAAGAAATGAAGCATGTGCCATTAAAGATTGAGGTGAGAAGGTTTTTGTGCCAACCAAGCAAGTTGGCCGCCCTTGGGCAGCCCTCATCCCTCCCAATTGACCTGCAATTTGACCCTAAACTTTCCAGCAAGCAGCTTACTCATTTTCTTCTTCCTTTTCCACCCAAAATCAGTCAAAACATAACTGCATTTTGCTTGCCCAAGGACTGGTTTTGCTGCCCTGTTTCAGCAGCTTTTCTTCCCTTCTCACACCAGCCCACATGTTCCTTTTGTTTCTCCCAACCTCTGCACCTTGCAGCACACGTTTTTCTTGCTTGACCTCTCAAGATTGCAAGGATTAATCCCAAGGGGCAGCTCAAGTTGAAACAGCCCTGTTTTTCACACTTTTTCATCATTTTTTCTGTCAAGATCAGCTTCATTGATGGCTGGATTTGGCCAAAGTCTTGACCAAGATTGCAAGGCAATGTCACCTCTTCCCTTTTGCATTAAATGCAAAGCAAATAGCTTGGTTTTAGCCCACAAAACAGCTTGGCTCTAGAGATTTTCCATCATTGCATTTGATCCTCATTTTGCCTATTTAAGCAATGCTATGCATAAGGATTTCACAACAATTGAATACCATTCAAAGACAGATTTTGAGAGTATTATACACAAAATTTTAGAGAGCAAACACAGTTCATACATAGCAAAGAAAATCAGTGATTATCATCCATAACCTTCAACATTCCACACTTTACAAAATCACCATCATTCAAATCCTTTTCTACCCCTTGCAACACAAGCATTGGCTAGGAGTTTTGTAAGCATTCTTTATCTTTCATTTAGCATTTGAATCGATTCCTGTTGTTTAAATTTCAGTCTTTGCATTGCTACTCTTTGTTTAAACTCATTTTGTTCAAAAAACCACTTTTGAAACTTCAAAGAAATCACAAATTTGCAAAACACCAAACTAAGTTGTTTTACTCCTTTTCTTACTAATTTCCCAAGCTTTTCAATCCCCTCAAGGTTCTGAAGTTGGTTCAGAAATAGCTTCTGAACAGAAGTTCAGAAGCAGCTTCTGAGTTTCAATTTTTCGCAGAGTTCGCAGAGCAAAGTCATGGTCGCTCTGCGACCATGACAGAACTTGGGTTCGCAGAGCCAAGTTCAGGTCGCTCTGCGAAAATTGCAGAACTCAGATTCTTAGTTCAAGATTCTAAAAGTTAATTTTTGAGGTTCTAACCTAAAAATTCAGAACCTAAGAGGATTAAAATTCATTTTGGTCCAGAAACATAATAAGAGTTTTGCATGTTATTGGAAATTTCACAAGTTTGAGCTACAATTTTGGATAACTTGAGAAACAAGTTATGTTCATTAATTTCCCAAAATCAAACTTGAGCAATAAGCTAGGTTCAATAATTTTCAAAACTAAACTTGAACAACAACCTTGTTCATGAATTTCAATCAAACGTGAATTTGAGCCGAACTTGTTCTTTTTTTCAAAATCAAGCTTAAATTTGAGCCGAACTTGTGCATCTTTTCATGAACTTGTTCATTTTACAAACTTGAATAACCCTTGTTCTTGAGTTCCAATAACTTAAGCAACAAGCTATGTTCACTATTTTTCAACAAACTTGAACAACAAATTTGTTCATGATTTTCAACAACTTTGTTCTTAAAGTCCCAACACACTTGAACAAAGCTTGTTCATTTTTGCATCATAAACTTGAAACAAACTTGTTCATCCTTTCAAAAATTTGAACAACATTTGCTCATAGGTTACAACAACTAATTTGAGCAACAAAATTTTCTTAGGTTTTTAACCAAGTGTTTTGCTCTTTTGGGATTTCTTTAAGTTTCAACAAAAACTTGAATGAAAAAGGAATGGTTTGACGTATGTCTCTCCATTCCCCGGTTACACGAATGCTTGATGTATGTCTCGTTGTTCGGGCAATCGTCATTCTATTTTTAACACAAACCCTTTATTGGTCCTCCGTGACCAATTCAAACTTTTTGGCCCCCGTGGTCAATTCAAACCCTTTATTGGTCCTCCGTGACCAATTCAAACTTTTTGGCCCCCGTGGTCAATTCAAACCCTTTATTGGTCCTCCGTGACCAATTCAAACTTTTTAGCCCCCGTGGTCAATTCA
Source organism: Medicago ruthenica (assembly GCA_018208015.1). Taxonomy (NCBI): domain Eukaryota; kingdom Viridiplantae; phylum Streptophyta; class Magnoliopsida; order Fabales; family Fabaceae; genus Medicago; species Medicago ruthenica. The sequence continues at coordinate 6,103,068 of CM031377.1, read as the reverse complement.
AACTTTTCACGCCCATGCGCGTTTTCCAACGGATACCATCGCCCGAGCGCGAGTCCGTCCCTTTTTTAATCAAATCATTTTTACCTTCATTAAGCTACCATCATAACGGTAGTAGGTAAAAACTTTTTTTGGTCTTCATTAAGCTATCCATACAACGATAGTAGACCACGTTTCCGTTTAATCAAACCTTTTCGCCCGAGCGCGGCCAAATCATTTTTCATAATTAAAATCAACCAACACACAAACTTTTTCTACCAAAGAACTACGTAAGCTTTGAATTCTCCATCGCACCGGGAGATACGTAGGAGCAAGATTCACATCTTGTCAAGCACATTAATAAAAACTTTCTTTTTCCTCTTTATCATATTTTTTCCTTTTCCCTTTTTACATATTCAAGCATGCAAGCAAAACTTCGAAAACATTCTAGCCTTAGCTAACTAGGAGGTTCCCGTTGAGTACAACGGATGTGAGGGGTGCTAATACCTTCCCCTCGCATAATCGACTCCCGAACCCAAAATCTTCAACATTAAGGTAATTTCGAACTTTTTCCCCTTTTCCCCGAAAAATTAAAAGTTCAGTCGTGATTTAAAATTAGTGATTCAACGCTTGTCAATAGCTTGATATCCGAAATTCGACGCGACACTTCCCATCGGCAACAAACTGCCGCAGGGTTAAAAACGTAAATTACTGGTATGTTTTAGCTTTTTTTGAAGTGGGAAAAACAATCTTCTAAATTATTTGAGTCTTGTATAGTGTATAGACTAGAAACAGCTCAAACCTCATAATATATTATCTTGCTTTTATCATTTTGGCATGATAATACATATGGAATTTGCTTCAAATAATTGCATGCACCTAGGTTTTCCTTTATGTTCGATCGGGAAATTCTATATTTTTGTTCAAGCACATGACTTTGATAATCATCAAACCAGCTTATCAGAACAAAAATTATATCATCAAACCAGAACACGATTTGTAAAAACGTGATCTTGGATAGAAAAGAAAAATAATATTACCACAATTTTTCATGTAATTTTTTTTTTTGAAGAAGCTAAGCAAATATATTAAAAACCAACATAAACTCCTTTAGTACAAGATGTACCAAAGGAAGCTAAAGAATCCAAAAATTACAAAACGAAAATCCACAAGCTACCACAATGTAGCCAAGAAAAATAAAATTACGTTACAACCTGAAAACATAATAAAGGACTTAACCTCCAAACTAAATACTCAAAGTTGAAAACAACATAATAAGATTTGAGCCACCAAAAAGCTTGGAGTTTAATATTTTCCAATAAAGATGGAAGTTGTTCCGATTTATTGTGAAAATATCTCATATTGCGATCCTTCCAAATAGTAAAAACAGCTGAAATCCAAATAATGTTGAAAGCCCAAACGAAACTTATTGGAAAAACCCCCAAGACCTCCAAACTGAAGAAAATGCTGAAATAAGGAGCCTTGAAGAGTCGTTGAGATGCCTAACCGACCCGATATCAAAAGCCAAAGTTAACCGTAAAAAGTACAAGACAAGAACAAATGGTCCTGATTCTCTATCAATCCGCAAGCGGCCGAACAAAAAGAATCATTATAATCCAAGATATTTCTCCTAAACAGATTCATCTTTGTTGCTAATCTATTCATGAACAAATGCCAAATAAAAATATTGACCTTAAGCGGAATTTGCTTAAGCCATAAAACATGATTGCAACGGTCATCAATTGCCACATCTGATCTAGTCAAGTAAGTATAAGCACTTTTGACCGTGTATCTATAGGAAGAATGAAGCTTCCAAATCCACATGTCAGTCACTCCAACCTGCAAAACAACAAGAGAAAGCTGCTGATAAGTGCCAGAAACTAGTTATAAAGCATATTTATTTTAGGCACTTTTCTTACTTGTTTTACAAGTTATCTTGGTAAAAGCTCTGAAAGAAAAGATAAATGTCATTTCATGCTTTTTAGACCTAATCCCAACCATTTTTGTAGGTACATGTTATTTCCTTGGACTTAAAGATCAGACTCTGAAGATCAGCGTCTGATGAACAGTGTTTGAGCTTCAGAGTCTGAACAATTTCGCAGAGCAAAGTATAGTCGCGGAGCGAAGTCAGGCAGCAGGTTCTGAAGCTCCAGACTCACAAGTTCAGAAGCTGAGGTGGCAGAAACCTTCGCAGAGCAAAGTATTACTTCGCAGAGTGAAGTAGGGCGGTTTGGACTGTTCAAGGCTGAGGTGGCAGAAACCCAGTGGTGAAGAAAGGACTTCGCAAAGTGAAGTATGACTTCACAGAGCAAAGTCCTTAATATCAGAAAACTTATAAATAGGTTCAGAGCCGAAAAGTAAATATTGTATTATTAAGTAGATATATTTTTAGACAGAAAATAGGGATAAAAGTTCTGTTCTTCATGGAGCAAGAGTGATTGAAGTGTGGATTAACTAAGATTCTTTGGGAAATCAAGACTTAGCTTTGGATCTTCATCTTTCTTTACATTTTTGTATAGTTGTCATGATAGTGATCAACTAATTCCCCTTTGTTGGGATTAGAGGTACTTTATCAAGCTTAGATGTAATCTTTTGATCTTTCAATTATATGATTCTAGCACCTTATGTGATATTGATTTTACTCTTGCTATTCATTCTTATGCATGATTTAAATGTTATTGAAAAATACTTTTGAATCTAGGGTTAGAATAATCTTCTATCAAAACAATCATTCTAGATATAGATTTGTGTTTTGATAATCACATAAAGTATCGAAACATAATGCTATCAGATCGTTTAATAGATTGGGAAATCGTCGATTAAACGATACGATCGATCTCACGACGTCATTTGGACACGAATGATGTTGTCGAGTGATACGTGATAATTTCGCTAAAAAGCTAGAATTCATATATGCATGATCATTAGAATATATTTGAGGCTAGATTGACGAACTCCGATCTCAACGCTTTTACGTCCTATTACTTGTCGTTTTTATTACCGCTTTAAAGTCCAATAGTTTATAAGAAACAACTGATAAACCGTAACTTAAAATGATACCAGTTGTTGAATGGCTTACGGTATCGCGCTAGTCCCTGTGGAGACGATATAAAAATACTTACTTTTGTCTAAACAACAAAATGGCGTCGTTGCCGGGGACTGGTGTTTAGATATTTTAAGCATCGCAACAATTTGTATTGTTTTGAGCATCTGTATATATATTGTTAATATTCTTCGTTTCTTTTGTACATTGTAAAATTTTGTTTGTATTAACCCTCTTTGTTATACAAAGAAAAGTTTCTTGTTAGTTATACTCGTTTCAGATTCTCAACATAAACGAAATCATGGTTGATCATGGTTATATCAACTTCTATACTCCATTCGAGTACGAATCCTATCAACAGTATCAACAATATCCTTCTGAAGATGAACAAATGTCAACAATGGAAAATATTTTGAATGTGTTCATACAACAATCCATGATAAACACGCAAAATACCAACCAAAGATTGATGAATTTATCAAGCCTTTTGGAGATTTTGCAAGTTCAATTAGATTTGTTGGTTATTTAAAGGTTGGTTAAATGTTTGGTAAAATCAATTTGTTCAAGAAAAGCGTCCTCAAATGTTATTTTGAGTCTTCAGAAGATGGATATTGGTTTTGAGAAGTATCAGAAGCTGAAAACTAGATTTATTGTTCATCAGAAGCTGGAATGGCCTTCAGACGCAGAACTGGCCTTCAGACACAAAATTGTTCATCAGACGCAGAACAGGTCTTCAGACGCACTGTTCAGACGTTGGCTTCTGTTGACCTTCAGAAGCTGAACTTCAGAAGCTGCATTTCAAAAGTTGGATTTTCTGCATTCTTTCTGATTAATTCTGTGCGTATCTCTTGAAGATTTATTGAATTTTTATCCAGGCATATGTTTTCTAGAAGGCTGATTATTTTGGTGAAGATCTTGGTGAAGATTGGCTTCGTGTTTATGAATGAATATATTTGCTGAAGGGATCTTTGCTTTATATGATTCAGAAATATATGTTTCCTTTTTGAGCTTCTTTGAATTTCAGAATTGAATTTTGAAGATTATATGATTCAGAATTATGTGTGCCTGCTGAAGACTATATAAGGAGGACGTGCTGCTTTGAAGACTGGGAATCAAAAACCAGAAATCAGAGTCTTAAGTGTTTTAGAGTTTTTGAGTTTTGTAAGTTGTTACTTTATTTGTACACCACTCATCTGAGTTGGGTTAGTTGTTTTGAGTTGTAAATCATTCTAAGCTTTTAAGTACGAATGATGTCTTTAATGTCTTGAAGTGTATCTTCATTATTGAGTTGTTTTCAGAGTTGTTAATCACTGGGTTGTGATTACTTGGTTAGGAAGTAAGAGGGGGTTCTTATACCTAGGTGGTGTTCCTGGGTAGAAGTCTAGACAGGTAGAGATTAAGTGACAAGACTGGAACAGGGGTTGTGTCTGAGTCTTAGAATTAATTCTTCTTAGTGGATTTCCTTCCTGGATTGGTATCCCCCAGAGTAGGTGAAGTTTGCACCGAACTGGGTTAACAAATTCATTGTGTTCCTTTACTTTCTGCACTTTAATTTTCTGCTTCTGAACTTTAGTTTTCATACTCTGTTTTACGGTTCAGAACCAGGTCCTGCCAGGAATTTCAATTGGCATCAGAGCAGGCACCCTGCTTGTTTTTGGGTGAGCTCCAGGGAGATATTTTCTGGCTTTATGGAGAAAGAAGGAGGATTTGTTAACAGGCCACCTCTGCTGGATGGGACAAACTATGATTATTGGAAATCTCGTATGAGTGCTTTCCTAAAATCTATTGATAGCAAGACCTGGAAAGCGGTCCTGAAAGGTTGGGAACATCCTGTTGTGACTGACAAAGATGGTAACAAGACAGCTGTTTTAAAACCAGAAGAAGATTGGACCAAGGATGAAGATGATTTATCTCTTGCAAATTCCAAAGCCCTGAATGCTATATTCAATGGAGTGGACAAGAATATATTCATAATGATCAAGCAGTGCACAATTGCCAAGGATGCCTGGGAGATTCTCAAGACTACTCATGAAGGCACTTCAAAGGTAAAGTTGTCCAGACTTCAGCTTCTGACCACAAAATTTGAAAATCTCAGAATGCTGGAGGATGAGAACATACAAGGTTTTTACATGAACATTCTGGACATGGCTAATTCTTTTGAATCACTTGGAGAAAAAGTATCAGATGAGAAGCTTGTAAGGAAAATTCACAGATCCCTACCCAAGAGGTTTGATATGAAGGTGACTGCAATTGAAGAAGCACATGACATCTCCAGCATGAAGGTTGAGGAATTGATTGAGTCTCTTCAAAACTTTGAAATTAGCAGGACTGATAAGAAGGGGAAAGGTGTTGCCTTTGTAACAGATGCTGAAAGTGTGGATGATGAAACCTCATTAGAAGCTATTGTGATGCTGAGTAAACAATTTAAGAAGTTTCTGAAGCAGAAGACAAGAACTGATGACAAGAGCAATCAATCAAAGAGAGTTCAATGCTTTGAGTGTGAAGGATATGGACATGTCAAGTCAGAATGTCCTACTTATCTCAAGAAACAGAAGAAAAGTCTGATTGTGACTTGGTCAGATGAAGAGGATTCAGAAGGAGAAGTGGAGAGTAAGTCTGCTAAGCATGTTGCTGCTTTTACTGGAAGGTGCATGACTGATGATGAAGTTATGGGTTCAGAAACACTGTCTGTATCTGAAACTTCATCAGAGTCTGAGTGCAGTGATGAAGATCTGGCTACCTATAACAAAGATCCTGCTGAGTTTTGCAAGAAGGTGCATGTTCAATTTGCAGAAGTGTGCAAGCAGCTGGAAGAACAGAAGAAAATTAACACTCAACTTCAGATTGAAAGAAGTGAACACTTAGAGAAAATCTATGTTCTCAATAGTGAGGTAATTCAACTGAATTCTCAACTTGATCAGATGAAAAAGCAAGTTAGAATGATGAACTCTGTTACTGATGTGCTGGAAGAGATTCTGGAGAATCAAAATCAAGGAAAACCAAATGACATAGGATTTGTTGATAAGAATCTGAACATCAAACAACAAAATCCTGCTAAGAGGTTCATACCTGTTGCTGATACTCATGTTCCAATGATAAGGAAACCTAAGAACAAACCTCAGGATACTAAAGACAAGAAAGCTTCTGATCCTTGGGTATGTCATCATTGTGGTAAAAAGGGACACATTAAACCTTTTTGTTAAAAGCTGCATGGATACCCCAAGCATTTTCACCACAGAAAAGTGGAACCAACTGTGAACAAAAACAAGATCAAGAAAGAATGGAGACCAAAGTGTGCAAGTGTTGCTCAGAGGCTGAACAAAGGGAAAGGAAAGGCTGTTGTTGCTAACAGCAAGCCCATTCCTGTAGCACAGATGAGTTCTGGTGCTGGATCATCTAAAGTCTGGAGCAAAGTGTTGGTTCCTTTTCCTGTTCAGAAAGCACTAGTTTCTTGTGAGTCTGAAGATGGTGTGTCCTGTGTTCAGAAGAGAATTGCTGATCTTGAGAAGCAGATTGCTGGGAAGAAGGTTCTGAATGTGCCTGAGGCACACATCAATTGAGAAGCTTCTGATGATTGTGTCTAATGAAGACTAAGCAACTTCTGATGCTGAGTCTGAAGACTGGCTAGTTGGTGACTGATGTTCTGGATTTTCTTTGTGTTTCTGGTTTGCAAGTGTGCTGTGTTGGGTTCTTTGTGCTCTGTGCTGTGTTTCTTTCTCCTTGTGGTTGCTGGTTGTGTTGTCAAACTTGTTTGGCTAAAAAGGGGGAGAAATATGTGTGCTGATCTGTTTGGTTCAGGGGGAGTGGTCCTGAGTTTGTGTGTTCTGTCAGAAGCTGAGCTGTTCAGGGGGAGTTCCTGAGTGATGTGTTTCAGGGGGAGAGAAATTGTTGCTATGTGTTGAGGGGGAGTGTATTTGTGCCAGAAGAGTTGTGGTATTTGTGTACTTCAGAAAATGAGAAGTTGGTGTGTGCTTCAGGATGTGATGTGATTTTTCAGAAGCTGAAGCTGGTTATGTTTAACATAGCATTTATCCGCTGCTGACTCTATGGCTATGTTTGGATTTGTGTAGTTCTTCATGGCTGAGTACATTGTGTTGAGTGAAGAACTTGTTTTTATGAAGAATTTGATTTTAGCCAAAAATTTGCCAAAGGGGGAGATTGTTGGTTATTTAAAGGTTGGTTAAATGTTTGGTAAAATCAATTTGTTCAAGTAAAGCATCCTCAGATGTTATTTTGAGTCTTCAGAAGCTGGATATTGGTTTTGAGAAGTATCAGAAGCTGAAAACTGGATTTACTGTTCATCAGAAGCTGGAATGGCCTTCAGACGCAGAATTGTTCATCAGACGCAGAACAGGTCTTCAGACGCACTATTCAGACGTTGACTTCTGTTGACCTTCAGAAGCTGAACTTTAGAAGCTGCATTTCAGAAGCTGGATTTTCTGCATTCTTTATGATTAATTCTGTGTGTATCTCTTGAAGATTTATTGAAGTTTTATCCAAGCATTTGTTTTCTAGAAGGCTGATTATTTTGGTGAAGAGCTTGATGAAGATTGACTTCGTGTTTATGAATGAATATATTTGCTGAAGGGATCTTTGCTTTATATGATTCAGAAATATATGTTTCCTTTTTGAGCTTCTTTGAATTTCAGAATTGTATTTTGAAGATTATATGATTCAGAATTATGTGTGCCTGCTGAAGACTATATAAGGAGGACGTGCTGCTTTGAAGACTGGGAATCAAAAACCAGAAATCAGAGTGTGTTTTAGAGTTTTTGAGTTTTGTAAGTTGTTGCTTTATTTGTACACCACTCATCTGAGTTGGGTTAGTTGTTTTGAGTTGTGAATCATTCTAAGCTTTTAAGTACGAATGATGTCTTTAATGTCTTGAAGTGTATCTTCATTATTGAGTTGTTTTCAGAGTTGTTAATCACTGGGCTGTGATTACTTGGTTAGGAAGTAAGAGGGGGTTCTTATACCTAGGTGGTGTTCCTGGGTAGAAGTCTAGACAGGTAGAGATTAAGTGACAAGACTGGAACAGGGGTTGTGTCTGAGTCTTAGAATTAATTCTACTTAGTGGATTTCCATCCTGGATTGGTATCCTCCAGAGTAGGTGAAGTTTGCACCGAACTGGGTTAACAAATTCATTGTGTTCCTTTACAGTTTGCACCGAACTGGGTTAACAAATTCATTGTGTTCCTTTACTTTCTGCACTTTAATTTTCTGCTTCTGAACTTTAGTTTTCATACTCTGTTTTACTGGTTCAGAACCAGAATTGCCAGAATTTCAAGATTTTACACCAAGAATCATGGATGTTCAAACCAACAATCAATCCACTCTTGAATTCGGAGAGGTTGTTGAAGAAGATGTTGATGAAATTGAGGAAGAGATAGTGTTTGAAGGATGTGGTATAATGAAAACAGTGGAAGAAATATAGATACCACACGAAGTAGAATTTCCTCAATAAAGGTCATTTACTGAAGAGGCCGATATTGTTGATAATGAAGAAGTGATGGATATAGAGAAAAAGGAACAGTTTCCTAACAAGGAAGAAATTTATGAAAAGAAGGGGATGAAAGTGACAAGGCAGAAATTGATTGGGTAATAGACCACATATGTTCCTTGTTCAGCAAACTCTGGTTAGGGAGGATATGGACTCCACATCAGCTCTACTTCAAGTTCATGGAATTCCTCCCAAAGAAAAGGAATACAAAGAGGGATGTGTTGTCCGTCTCATTTTGGCCACCCTAACGAAAAAGGCGTCGAGCTAACGACGTAAAACAAGCGCTTGTTGGGAGGCAACTCAATTTTGTAAGTATTTATGCTTTATTACTGCTTTTTAGAAACCATAGGTGAAGATAAAAATGACAAATCTGTTGAAAAGTTGCAATTTTGAAAATGCCAAAACCTGTCAACTTCGCAGAGCAAAGTTTCCCTTCTCACTGCGAAGCTTCAGAGTCTGAGCTTCGCAGACCAAAGTAACTTAGCAGAGCAAAGTTTTCGAATTTTGTCAGGTACAGTTTTCAAAGCCATCAACCCATCCTTTATTCCCCCAACCACTCCTTTCACTTCTTACCCAAAATCATTTCAAAAGCCTGACAGTTTCTTTTTCTCTCTCTAAATCCTTATCCTTCTCCTCCAAAACAACCCTAAAAATATTTTTTTCACATACCCATTTACACAAATCCTTCCTTTTTCCATTAACATTGTGTCAGTAGCTTCAAATTCTTTCCATTTTCGCAAGCACACAAGGTATTATTTCTGGTTTTCCTCTTTTCTCATTTCTTCTTCAAAATGGTAGGATTGTATGTGACTTAGGGTTTAATTTTAAACTTCCAATTTGGGGTTAAGTTTTGTGTTAAATTTCGTTTCATTTTAAACATTCAATGTTGGGTAGATGAAATAGAATCATAAGCATGCTATTTTCATGAAAAAAATTCGATTTTACTCACTTTCTTTTGAAAATTACCCATTTGTAAATTTTGAAATAAACGGGTTTGTTAAGTGATTTTATGCCCTTTATGATTCTAAATCATCTATGTGAACACCCATAATGTTTAAAATGAAACAGAGCCAAAAATCTCAAGGTTTAGGGTTAGATTCTGTGAAAATTTTCGTTTTTTGGGTTAGTTGGCAGAGCAAAGTTCTTGGTCGCAGTGCGACCATTGTTCTGGAAAACCCAGAATCCTTCGTTCAGACTTTGCTCTGCGACCTCAACTTCGCAGAGCGACCCTGACAAAACAAAAAAAATTCTGCTTCTTTTCAATTCATTTTGCTTACTTCAATCTTGCCTAATGTACTATATATATGTTTTGTGTGTTATTTTCTTTTGTTGTAGATGACACCAAAAGCAGCTGGAAAATGACCGCGAGTGGAGACCGGTTCGTCTAGTGCAAGGCCACAAGAGGCCTATGACGAGTCTCGATTCCTAAGCCTCCGCAACCAGCAGAGGTACACAGACCTGCTCAAAAGGACATTTTGGGCCGAGAGGCAATTTATCATCGATGAGCATGACACATACCGGGAGATCGCTCACTTGATCAAATCCCGAAATTGGGGAATTTTGGCCAACCCTCCCTAAACCTCAACTATGACATAATTAGGGAGTTTTACGCCAATGCCATCCCTGCTGACCCTGAGGAGGAGTTCTCCTATCAGACCATGGTTCGCGGCCGTGTCATTAGATTTGACCGCGAAGCCATCAATGACTACCTTAGGAACCCCCTCCAGCTGGATATCGATGAATTGTGTTGAATTGTGTGCCTTCCATAGGCACCAAAACAGAGGAAATTGGAATCACCATCAAATTGCCCAAACCATCTTCCAACCTGGGAAATATTACAAGCTCAACTCCTCCGGCCAACCAATCAAAGCCATCAAAAACAATCTCACCACACCTGCCCAAGTCATATTTCATCTCATTGTCCATAACATCCGCCCCAAGAGCCACACCTCCTCCACTACATTAGATGTCACCCCTTTGCTTTACTACATCCTCACCAACAAACAAGTGGATGTCGCAAGGGTGATTGCACATTAGCTGAGAATAGTGGTGGAGAGTGGAATTAAGCCACAAGCTAAGAAGATGTGCCCTCTTGCATTCCCGGGCCTAATTATGGGTCTCTGCCGGGATGCACGCATAATGATCCCTCCCCAAATCCATGAAACGATTAAAAATCCAATCATTGATGACTATATTGGGAGGCACTGCACAGGCAAGAGAGCACCCAGAGCACAACAACCACCTCCCCAAGCCCCACCTGCACCACAGGGCCCACAGTTTTCAGCATGGGACCTGAGAGACAGAGCTGCATGCACCTTCACATGGGATGCACTGGAGGAAAATAACAGAATGGGGCTGGGAATCCAGGAGTCTTTGTATAAAGTGCAGCTGCAGCGGGGACTTCCATCAGATCCTGCTCAACATTTGATGACTCCAGAGGCTTTTCGGTCATATGTTGCATATCCTGAGGACAAGCCTTTTTTCTCAGAAGAGGGTGGCAGTAGTGCAGCTGCTGGAGGACATGATGATGATGATGGTGATGATGATGGTGATGGAAGTGAAGACACTGAGGAGGACGATGCCCGTACTCCATGAGTCGCTTCCTTTTAAAGCTTTTGCTGATTTTTATGTTTTCTTTGTACTTTCTAGACAATTGTCGTGTTTAAGTTATTTATATTTGTACTCTTTTTAAATGTTATTTGTATTATTACTCTTTTATTATTTGGCTTTTGAGTTATAATTATAGTGACTGTTATTTATATGAATATGCTTTTAATGTTAAAAAATTCTGCTTTGGCCATGGATCATTAGTAAAAACAAAAGTTTCTCAAATGCTGATTGATCCAAAGCTGAATGATTCAGCAACAGATGTATGATAATGATAGAAATTGATTGATTTGCTCAAAGCCAAGGTACATGTTTACTGTTTTTCTAGGATTAAACTTGAAGCGTGAATATGTACTTTGTACAAAGGTTATACCATACTGTTTTCTTCATTAATATGTTTATTCTGTGAACCGCTTAGAACAAACCTAAATGTGATGAATCCTCAAGTTCTATGTATATATGCAGGAGACCGGTATTTTTGTCTAACTCAGTTGTTTTATGTTAAATCTGAAAGTTGTTTTTAACTGTATGAAAGCACAGAAATGATCAAGGCATTCTTTTTGAAATTGAGAAGAAACACTTGACCACAAAAAGCCTACCCAGTGAGAAAGTGAGTATTTGATAACCCCTTTTGAGCCTAATGAATCAGAATCCTTAACTATGAACTGTCAATATTCATAAGCACAATGCTTAATGAATTTGCCCAAGTTTTTCAAAATCCAGTTCATAGTTAAATCACTATTGGATTCTGATATTTTTACGTTCATTTTGAACCCTTAACCATCATGTATATTTGTCCCTTGCCTATTGATAAGAGAACATTCAATTAGGGTATCATTTTGTATAAGTTGGGGAGAAAAGGGAGGTATTACATTTATGTCAAGTAATGGTGAAATTTGAAAATTGATCTTGACAACAAAGAAAAAGAAAAGAAAAAGAAAAAGAAAAGAAAAAGAAAAAGAAAAGAAAAGAAAAAGAGAAAAATACAATAAATCGAAAAAGTTGTCAAGATCAAAGTACTACTTGTATATCACCAAGGGTTGGTAAAGAGAATTTGGAGGAAGTGAGTTCGTTATTTGTTTTGTGTAATTAGAAAGAATGTTCCTCTATGCTTGGTCTTTTGAATTTATTTTTCCCACATATGACATTTCTTTTGAAACCAAGCCAAATTACAACCCTCAAAAACCTTTTGATCTATACTTTTGTGATTTTTGAGATGATAATTGGATGGACACATAACTAAATCAGGATGTTAGCAGATTTACCGGATGTGTGTTCAAAACCCTCACGACATGATTTCAATTTATTTCATTTACTTTCAAAGAAGTGTGTTAGGTGCGGTCCACTTATAACTGTGTTCATGACTTGAACTGTGTGATATAAATTTTGTGTTTAGGATTATTTCACATTCATAGTGTAATCTTAGATTAATGGGAGCATCAGAATTGCCTGAGCAAATCTCAAATGAATCATGCAATCTGAAATTTTGTTTAAATCTCTGCCTTTGCTGTTTTGCGTCTTACATGTTGTTTAAAGCTTGTATCTTATTTGTAAAGTCCTTTGTTTGAGGACAAACAAAGATTTAAGTTGGGGAGTGTGATAAATGCCAGAAACTAGTTATAAAGCATATTTATTTTAGGCACTTTTCTTACTTGTTTTACAAGTTATCTTGGTAAAAGCTCTGAAAGAAAAGATAAATATCATTTCATGCTTTTTAGACCTAATCCCAACCATTTTTGTAGGTACATGCTATTTCCTTGGACTTAAAGATCAGACTCTGAAGATCAGCGTCTGAAGGTCTGAGTCTGAAGGTCAGCGTCTGAAGGTCAGAGTCTGAAGGTCAGCGTCTGATGAACAGTGTCTGAGCTTCAGAGTCTGAACAATTTCGCAGAGCAAAGTATAGTCGCAGAGCGAAGTCATGCAGTAGGTTCTGAAGCTCCAGACTCACAAGTTCAGAAGCTGAGGTGGTAGAAACCTACGCAGAGCAAAGTATTACTTCGCAGAAGTAGGGCGGTTTGGACTGTTCAAGGCTGAGGTGGCAGAAACCCAGTGGTGAAGAAAGGACTTCGCAAAGCGAAGTATGACTTCGCAGAGCAAAGTCCTTAATATCAGAACACTTATAAATAGGTTCAGAGCCGAAAAGTAAATATTGTATTATTAAGTAGATATATTTTTAGACAGAAAATAGGGCTAAAGTTCTGTTCTTCATGGAGCAAGAGTGATTGAAGTGTGGATTAACTAAGATTCTTTGGGAAATCAAGACTTAGCTTTGGATCTTCATCTTTCTTTACATTTTTGTATAGTTGTCATGACAGTGATCAACTAATTCCCCTTTGTTGGGATTGAAGGTACTTTATCAAGCTTATATGTAATCTTTTGATCTTTCAATTATATGATTCTAGCACCTTATGTGATATTGATTTTACTCTTGCTATTCATTCTTATGCATGATTTAAGTGTTATTGAAAAATACTTTTGAATCTAGGGTTAGAATAATCTTCTATCAAAACAATCATTCTAGATATAGATTTGTGTTTTGATAATCACATAAAGTATCGGAACGTAATGCTATCGGATCGTTTAATAGATTGGGAAATCGTCGATTAAACGATACGATCGATCTCACGACGTCATTTGGACACGAATGATGTTGTCGAGTGATGCGTGATAATTTCGCTAAAAAGCTAGAATTCATATGCATGATCATTAGAATATATTCGAGGCTAGATTGACGAACTCCGATCTCAACGCTTTTACGTCCTATTACTTGTCGTTTTTATTACCACTTTAAAGTCTAATAGTTTATAAGAAACAATTAATAAACCGTAACTTAAAATGATACCAGTTGTTGAATGGCTTACAGTATCGCACTAGTCCCTGTGGAGACGATATAAAAATACTTACTTTTGTCTAAACAACAGCTGCTCCGCACACTCCCTTACCAATTCCTCCTCCCACGCAAACAATCTCCTTCTCCACTTCCACGCCTCACCATTAACCTCCCAACCCAAAGAGAACATCTTTATTTGACTTTTTTTTGTTGCTAAACTACATTTTTTTATCCTTAAATTATTTTTAGGTTTCTTTTGGTCCCTTAAACTTTTATGTTCATTTGGCTCTCTTAAATTACAAAGGTTAGACAATTTGGTCTTTTAACTGTTTTTTTTTTTCACTTTGGTATTTTAAATTGCAAATATTAGATACCTAGTCTTTAAGTTACATATATAATCACTTCGTTTCTTAAGTTACAAATATTATACATTGTTATAAAAGATCAAAGTGTTTGACATTTGTGATTTAATGTATCAAAATATCTAATCTTTGTAACTTAAGAGACAAAAATATATCATCTTTCTGACTTTAAGGGGTCAAAAAATATTTAAAGAATGAAAATGTTTAATACTTGTAACTTAAAATACTAAAATGAAATATAAATTATTTAAAAACCAAAGTGAAACTCAAAATAACTTAAAGGATAAAAGTATAATTGACTTTTTATTTTTCTTCTAAAGCACGCGTAGAGTAGAGTGACATGGTAATCCGAGTAATGCAAAAGTTTAATAAAGACTTTTTTTTAACAGATGTTAAATAAAATCTTGCTCAAGATTATTTCAAGAAATCAAAGTCAAATACTCTACATATATTAAATCTTAACTCTGCTAAAAAAATAATCTTAATTCAACTTTATTAAGCACTAGAGTGCAACAACTTAGTTAATAATTTTTAAAGTCTTTTTCTGTAACGGATAAAGGAAAATTTTGGATCCTATTTTTATTGGGCTCAATAACAACTCATATAGTTATATGATGAGGAAAATTGCTCATCTCACATAAGATTTTGCTCTTTGACACCCCGAAATTATCTTAATATCCAGTGGCAGTTAATTGCCGCACGCTACCAACCACAGTTAATTGTCGCTCGCTAAATGAACCAGATGTAGTACAACCAATAACACCCTTTTCTTCCATTACATTCAAAACACAAATCAATCTCTAAAATTCTTTCAAATCAACAAACATTCAATTTTTTCAATTTAAATCACACATCACTCCAATAACAAGTAAGTTTTCATAATCTCTTACCATTGACATTTTGTGTTTTATATGTTACATTTTTTTCTCTTAAATTAGTAATATTTTAGTGTTTAGGGTTTATGTTAATTTTGATTTTTTAGTAGTAAATGATTAAATATTTGCATGCTTGCATTATGAATGCTTTTTAGACTAGGTTTAAGTTGAATATGGTAGTTTAAAACTTGAAATGACACAATGAACCAAGTATGTATATTTTGCACCCCAAGTGTTTGATGAAATGTTTGAATAAGTTTTTCATTGATTGTTTATATTTCTTATGTTGTAGATCTGAACACCAAGTTAGCCGCAATTTACTACAACGCTGGAAAATTCAATTTGTTCAAGATTCGGGTCGATGTCACACTTTTAGATCTAAAGGATCAACTGGATCAGATCAACCGTCAATTCAACCATAGAGACACCAGAAGGGGGCAATGTTGAGTATCGTCGTCCATCGACTGACTGAGATGGAAGCTTCCAGTTCACCCAAATGAAGCTCATGAATGACGACGACGTGAGAACCATGTTCTCGATATTTGGTCAGCACAGTACTAAATGATTGATCAAGTTGAATGCTTCGTTTGTCAGATCTTTTGAAGATACTCATAAAAGTTTGATTCAGCCCAAAACCTAAGAAAAAATCAGGGCTCTCGTGGAGGAACCAGATGAAGATGTTAGGTTTTTTGATATGGGATGTATTATTATATTGTGTTTTATTATGTTGTATTTTTATGTTTTTTTAGAGGATGTTGTATTATTATAATGTATCGTTATTTTGTTAGATTTAAGTTTAATACATGGTAGTTTTTGAAAATGATGGCATTGAAGTTTCTTATACTTGGTGTAATGATTTGCTAGTCTCTTTAAAAACTTAACAGAATGAAAAGAAAATGTTTTCTATTCTACATGATGAGCTATATAGGTTTTCATATCAAATTCATCCATATAAGATGAGTGTGATGAAAGGAAATGCATTTCTAAGAAGTTGTTTTGAGCTTGATCGTGTTTCTCTATCAATTGAAACATAATATGAAGGAATTTGATGTGAGAATTTGCATAAACTCATTAGTAGAATACAAAACATGTTCTCTTTATTCTTTTGAGTTTTCTAAGAGACTAGCAAATCATTACACTAAGTATAAAACACTTCAATGCCAACATTTTCATAAAGCTGCCATTTATTAAACGTAAATCCTACATCATAATGATACAACATCCTTAGGAAGAATGTAATGTAAGACTTCCTTAATTGTGTTTGTATATAATTGCACGATTTGAACAAACATGAAATAAAACTATAAATTATCAT
This sequence comes from Medicago ruthenica, assembly GCA_018208015.1. NCBI lineage: Eukaryota > Viridiplantae > Streptophyta > Magnoliopsida > Fabales > Fabaceae > Medicago > Medicago ruthenica. Next base: position 6,086,560 of record CM031377.1, on the reverse strand, counting down.
ATATGGTTTTATATTGTTTTTCATGCATACATTATTTTCTTTTGTATTAAACAAATGACATGTTAAAGGAAAGAGGATAGTTTGTGTTTTGGAGTACTGTGGAAGGTGTTGTTTCTATTCTGGTGCAAACCAGAAAGCAACGGCTGTTAACTGCCGTTGGGAGAACAGTAATTAACTAGTATTAGGAGTGTTAAGGTAATTTCAGGGTGTTAATAGAAAAAACATGATGTGAGATGAGCAATTTTCTATGACGACCCACCCATTCCTCTTTCTACAAACCCAGAAAACAGGAAACTCATTAGACTGTTCAACATATGTGGACATTTTGCAGCAACCTTTCCCAGTAACTCCGATGAACCTTGCGGTTGTTAATTGATTCCGCCATAAACTTTGAGTTTGATTTCACCATGACATTCCCCAGTCGACACTCACTAATTCATATCAAAGCTTCATGAATATCTCTCGCTTCTGCATGTCCGCTTCATGGAAGGTAGCAATAACCTTTGTAAAGGAACCTTTATGATGTTCTAAACATGTCTGCATAATATCATTAAAAAAATGTAAAAGTTTAAGGGTATTTAAATAAGTTTGAATTTAGCAGAGACTAAAACAACAAGCTGAAATTTTTCATAAGAATGCAAACATGTCGTCTCTTTTTATGAGGACGAAAAAATGAAATTTGATAATTTCTTAAAAATGAAAAAAAAAAACTCCTCTTGGTGTTCATATCTTTCAGAAGATTTTTCAGAGTTTTTTGTTGTGTTTTAAAACAAATGAACCGAGCACACTAATTTATAGAAGTTCCTGTGCGTCGTGGACCACAGAAACTGTCGGTGCAATGTACCTGTGCTGAACTGGTTCGGATTATATAATCCGAACCTGACTTGCACCCTATAAACCATCCAAACCTTGGTGAAACACATTAGAAACAACTCTGAGTGTTGGATGATTACAGCTCTGAGTTTTTGTTATGTTTTATTTTATTATGTGTTTTACGTTCTTGAAACCTTGGGTGACTCGCACCCTATTTATATTCGTATCTTTTCTATGTGTTCCTTCAGTGTACACATTTATCTTCTTTTGTAATGAACGGAAACAAACACATTACACAAACTGAAATGTGTGATTAAGAGAATTTTAACACACATAATTTAAATTCAGCGACGTACATTAAATATAACAATTTCAAATACATCAGATACATAATTCAACAACATAAAACACCTAATAAAATAAAACATAACATATCACAAATCGGTTAAACGTAAAACATCTTTTTCTCCTTCCCGCTCCATCTTCTTGCACCACTAGTTTTAACTTTAGGTTTTTAATATTTCATCTGTTCCTTTTTAAGTGTCGTTTAACTACGGATTTAACGTTCTTATTTAACTGTCATGATTTGTCAATTATAACTTTTCTCAATTACTCTTATCTTTTTCAATAAAACTAATTAATGCTATGTATTTAGAAAACTAAAGTTTGTTTATTTAAACAAAGTTTTTTTTTTAAAAAAAAACGCTATGTATTTGGAAAACTAAAGTTTGTTTTTTGTTATCTTCAACATTCAACTCTATGTCACATAGTGTGAATCTAGTATTGGTTGAAACCATAGTTGAAGCCTTAATTTTGATTAAAAGTTAAAAAAAAGTTAAAATTTTCTTAACTTTTGATTAGTGTGAAGTTGGAATAACTTTTATTTTGCTTCACAGTTATTAAAATATATGTGTACAATATTTAGATTAGTGATTTTTTTAGGGAGTTTAGATTATTGATAATTGTTTGTTATGACAGAGAGAGAGAGAGATAAAGTATGTACAAAAAAAATATAAAATTGTTGGAGAAAGAGAGTAACTAACAATTGTTTGTTATGAGGGAAAAATAACACATTAAATTTATTAGAAAGAGAAATTTTGTGCAAAAAAATAGGAATTTATTGGTGGATTGAATTGGGTATAATAGGAAAAAAATGTGCAAAAATCTACTTCCTTAATTTAGTGTTACTATTCCAAAACGATACTTAAAAGTGAACAGATGGAGTAATTAACATTAGGTGTTTGACTATTTTATGTAATATGTTTTAAGCTTCAACTTTATTGTTAATGTATTGATATATTAATAAAATGAGAATTTGTATCATCTTTGTCCTTTTAATTTTGTTTATATTTACATTTATTTTATGCTTTTGTCATTAATAATTATGTCATTGAAATAATAAAAACCACTATTTCTTTAAAAATTTGGGCAAAACATATTTCAGATTATATAATCCGAAAATACCTAACAATTTATTTCGGATGATATAATCCGAACAAATGATATTTTTAGAAAAAAAATAGGGCACATGAGAAACAGATAGGGTGAAAAAAGTAATAGTTAACACATGAACCGTGTTGGGTTGGGTTTTTACCCTCGTTTGTTTATCTAACTAAGTTTATATTGAAGGTGAGAAAAACACACAAGAAGGGGGGGGGGTTGAATTGTGTGGGCTGTTTCTTTTCTTTCTCAAAAGCTTTGGTTAAGTTCAGAATCAGATTCTGAAACTTTTTCAGAGTTATTTAGTAGCGGGTAATTTAAATGAGAGAGGGAAAGAGATAGACACAGCAGATTATCCTGGTTCCTTCCACAACCCGGAAATAGTTCAGTCCCCTTGTTACTTACAAGAGATTTTTCACTATAATCAAACGATTACAATTGCTCAAGCACAAAGCAAGAGACTTCCTATTGCTCAAACACAAAGTAAGAGACTTCTCTGCTCAAAGCACACAGCTAAGAGACTTCTAATTGCTCAATACACAAAGTTATGAGACTTCTTTGCTTAGACACACAGTCTAAGACTTTGAATCAAACAGATTTTACAAAGAAATGAGTTTGAGATTGAACACTTGATATACAATCAGTGGTGATCACAAAATACAACACAAGTTTAAGACTATAAACTTAAGAAATTCTAAGATAAGAAGTTTGTAAGAATTTCTAAGTGTTTTTGGTGACTTTCGAATTTGACAGCAAAACAGAGCATAGAGTTTTTCAGTCTTTGAGTTTCTTGAGTCTTAGTTTTTCTTCTTCAAATCTTCAATCCTTTATAGAGGATAAAAGAGCTGTTGAGATTACCCAGTTTTCCAGCAAAGAGTCGTTGCAAAATAGAAGCTATGTCAAGCTGACATTGTGTGCGAAAGTGCAGAAAACAGAGCACACAATTTTCGAATTGTTTCCTTAAAAGCTGGAGAATGTTTTGGCCAAGGAGACAACTGTTCCATTGAGCTGTTCTGACTGTACAGTGCTTTACTGTTGACAGTGACAGTTGCTTTTCCTTAAAAGTCAGACTTCAGAAGCTTCTTCAGGAATTGTTCATCAGAAGCTCTCTTCAGACGCAGGTCTTCAGAAGCACTGTTCAGACGCTGACTTTCGTTGACCTTCAGATGCACTGTTCAGACGCTGAGTTTTGTTGACCTTCAGACGCACTGTTCAGACGCACTGTTCAGACGCAGCCTTCAGAATCTGCTTTCAGATGCACCTTCAGAAGCTGCCTTCAGTAGCTGCCTTTAGACACATATATGCTTCATACTTGCAACACAAGCTTCTATGCTTTCCTTCTTGCTCTTAGCTTGTTCTTTCATAACCAATGTTAAATACCAAACTTTAAGTACATGGTTCTGCACACTTAGAATCAAGCATTAGCAATTCCAATTTTCTTTTTAACACTTTGTTATCATCAAAACCCAAAAGAGAGTTGTTCATACATTTTGTTCCAACAATCTCCCCCTTTTTTATGATGACAAACACAAGTATTAATAGAAAATTGTTGTTAATTTAATTAACAAGTTGACTGCAGGGTATGAGGTTTGCAAGCTCCCCCTGAGTCTGATCCAGGTTAACTAAATTCAGTTTAAATCAAAAAGGTGATTATTTCAGAATTGTTGTTAACTTTAATTAACAAGTTGACTTCAGGGTATGAGGTTTGCAAGCTCCCCCTGAGTCTGATAATCCACAAGGTGAGGTTTGCAAGCCCCCCTTGATTCTTATCCATGTTAATTAAATTCAACTTAAAACAATAAGGTGAAATTATCACTCAGAATTATAAATAACAAGCTGACTTTAGGGTATGAGGTTTGTAAGCTCCCCCTAAGTCTGATACTCCACAGGATGAGGTTTGTAAGCTCCCTGAGTCTTATCCAAGTTATTTAAATTCATTTCAACTCAATTAAGAGTAATTTATCTCACAGAATTTCAAAACAGAGGCTAAGAGATTATAACTGTTCTCATAAGTTAATTTTAATCAGAAATTAACTTATGTTATTCTGAGCTCAGAGCCTTAATACTTGTTTACTTTTACTCCCCCTTTTGTCATCAACAAAAAGAAACTTTCCAGAATTTTAAGAAACAGAGAGTTTAAAACGTGAGATAAAAATGTTCAGAGCATTTTTGTTTAGTACATTCAGTTTAGTATCACTGAACTATTTTAGACAAAATTGTTCAGACCATATAGTTTTAGTACAACTGAACTCTTTTCAGAAAACTGAAAAACATAGCATTTAGTTCAGTGCTTCTGAACCCTTTCAGAAAGAACTGTTCAGAGTTTTTTTTAAATAGGTTTGAAAAACTGAACATGTCTGATACCAAATTGAACATGTATGATGAAAAGATGAAAGTGTGTCTGTGTTTTTGTTAATACATTTCAGAACTGAAAACAGAAAAACACATTTGCATATTGATGACCTTAGGAGGGACAAAGTGTAACTTTCAAAGCTTAATTCATCATTACCCAGAGTTATAACTTATCAGATTCTGACCAAAAGTTAGATAACTATGCAGATTCAGAAGTCAAAAATTCAGATTCTGAAACTCAGACTCTGATGTTTTCAGAAACTGAACTATCTTCAGACTCTTAAAGTGAGTGTCTGATAAGTCTTAGCTTCTGATGAACTTCAGAATCTCAGTTTCTATTCAGAGTCAAGCAATTTTTCAAGAGATGAAATGCATGTTCAGATTCTTTTTAATAAAATTAAATCTGTCTTCTGTGAGGGTTTTTTTTTAAATATGTCACCCCATTGATGATCAATATCAATGAATTGAATATCCAAAACACCCTTCTGAACATAATCTCTTATAAAATAATGTTTAATTTCTATATGCTTGGCTCTAGAATGTAGAATTGGATTTTTAGACAAACAGATTGCAGCAGTATTATCACAGAAGATAAGAATGTTGTTTTCATGAATCTGATAGTCTTCCAACTGATGTTTAATCCAGAGCATTTGTGTGAAACAACTTGCAGCTGAGATGTATTCTGCTTCTGCTGTTGACAAAGCAATAGTTGCTTGTCTTTTGCTGGCCCGGGATATCAGATTCTCACCAAGGAATTGACAATTTCCACTGGTGGATTTTCTTTCAATCCTGTCCCCAACATAGTCAGCATCACAGAATCCAACTAGCTTATAATATAAGGATTTCTTGTACAAAAGTCCAAGATTAGTTGTTCCCTTCAGATACCTGAAGATTCTCTTGACAACAATCATATGAGATTCTCTAGGATCTGATTGGAATCTTGCACACAAGCATACACTAAATAAAATATCTGGCCTAGAAGCAGTTAAGTATAACAGAGAACCTATCATCCCTCTGTAGAGCTTCTGATCTACCTTTGAGCCATTATCCTCTTTGCTTAAAGTGCAGGTTGGATGCATTGGTGTTGTCATCAGTTTACAATCTTCAAGCTGGAACTTCTTCAGAAGCTCCTTTGTATATTTAGACTGATGAACATACACTCCATCTTTGCATTGGTTGATTTGAATTCCAAGAAAGAATTTCAATTCTCCCATCATGCTCATTTCAAATTCATCCTGCATTAACTTGGAAAATTCTTTGCAAAGAGTGGAATTATTAGAACCAAATATGATATCATCAACATAAATTTAAACAATTAAGATGTCTTTCTTAAGAGTCTTTCTAAAGAGTGTATTGTCAACTTGACCTCTTACAAAATCATTTTTAAGTAAGAAATTACTTAGTCTTTCATACCAAGCTCTGGGAGCTTGTTTCAGACCATATAAAGATTTCTTAAGTTTAAAAACAAAATCTGGATGTTTTACATCTTCAAAACCGGGAGGTTGTTTGACATAAACTTCTTCAGAAATAACTCCATTTAAAAAAGCACTCTTAACATCCATTTGATATAATATGATATCATGATTAACTGCATAGGAAAGAAGTAACCTGATTGCTTCCAGTCTTGCAACTGGAGCAAATGTCTCAGTGTAGTCTATTCCTTCCTGCTGACTGTAGCCTTGAGCAACCCGTCTTGCTTTGTTTCTGATCACTTCTCCTTCTTCATTAAGCTTGTTTTTGAACACCCATTTTGTTCCAATAATGTTCTTGTTATTTGGTTTTGCAACTAAATCCCAGACATCATTTCTTTGAAACTGGTTGAGTTCTTCTTGCATAGCTACAATCCATCCATCATCTGCAAGTGCTTCATCAGCTGTTGTGGGTTCAATCATTGACAATAGTCCAACCAAAGATTCATTCTGACTGAATGCTGATCTGGTCTTTCTTGGACTGTCCTTATTCCCAATGATCAGCTCCTCAGGATGTGAAGACTTGTACTTGAATGAGGTTCTGGGTGGATTTGCTTCTGAAGAATCATCAAGGGCTTGTTCAGAACCATTTTGATCTTGATTGGCTTCAGGAGGAGTGTCAGCATCTGAGAGTTTTTCAGCTTCTGGACTTTCTTCAGACTCAGAACTCTGTTCAGGTTCTGAAGGGTCCTCTGAGAGCCTTATGTCTGCAAAACTCTCAACCAGCTCTGGTATTTTATTACCAGACTTCTTATCATCAAATCTAATGTGTATTGATTCTTCAACAACATGTGTTTCAGAATTATACACTCTGTATGCTTTAGATCTCTCTGAGTATCCTAAAAAGATACCCTTTTGAGCCTTAGCATCAAATTTCTTTAGGTAGATCTTATTGTTCAGAATGTAACAAGTACAACCAAACTGATGAAAATAAGAAATGCTTGGTTTTCTTCCTTTAAATAATTCATATGATGTTTTATTCAGAATAGGTCTGATATAGATTCTGTTCTGAATATAACATGTCGTGTTAACAGCTTCTGCCCAAAAGTACTTTGCAATGACTCATGGATCATGGTTCTGGCCATTTCTTGCAAAGATCTGTTCTTTCTCTCTACACCTCCATTTTGTTGTGGAGTTCTAGGAGAAGAGAACTCATGGAGAATTCCATGATCTTCACAAAAATTTTCAAATGGTTCATTTTCAAATTCACCACCATGATCACTTCTGACTTTTAAAATTTTCAAATCATTTTCATTTTGTACTTGTTTGCAGAATTTGTTAAACACCTTCATTTTTGGTTCTAAGGAATTTAACCCAAGTCCACCTACTGTAATCATCAACAATTACTAACCCATACTTCTTCCCATTGATTGAAGCTGTTCCAACAGGACCAAACAGATCAATGTGAAGCAGTTCTAAGGGTCTTGAGGTAGAAACAATGTTTTTAGATTTAAAAGATGTTTTAGAAATTTTTCCTATTTGGCATGCTCCACAAAGAGCATCTGAGTGATAGTCAATGTTTGGTAAGCCTCTGACCAGTTGCAACTTGCTAAGCTTAGAGATGAGTCTCCAGTTAGCATGTCCCAACCTTTTGTGCCATACCCATTTCTCATCACTCACAGACAGAAGGCAAACTACCTTCTGTTCAACCAGTTCTGAAAAATTAATTTTATAAACATTGTTTTTCCTATTTCCTTTGAACACAACAAATTTATCTTTGTTGTTGATTACAGTGTAAGTGTTCTTATTAAACAGGACATCATAACCACTGTCACATAATTGACTTATGCTAAGTAGGTTATGTCTTAGTCCATCTACCAACCAGACATCATCAATGAACAGGGAAGAATTATCTATCTTACCAGTACCAATGATCTTTCCTTTCTGATTTCCTCCAAACCCCACAGTTCCTCCCTCTTTCATGATCAAGGTTTGGAACATAGACCTTTCTCCTGTCATATAACGCGAGCAGCCACTGTCCAGGTACCAAGACCTTTCCTTTTCTTTGGATGATAAGCATATCTGCAATAGAAATTATCTCAGACTTAGGTACCCATATTTTTATGGGCCCTCTATGGTTAGTCTTGAATGGATAAGGTTTCTTTTGCACCTTTGGTCTGACATTTTGAGGTTTGAAAGGTTTTGAATAGACTGGTTTAGTATTTTTTTGAAGATTTCATAACCACAGTCTTATTAAAATTTGAGTTTGAATTTTTCAGACTCTGAGACTTGCTTGCCTTAGGTTCTGAACTCTTCAGACTCTGAACATTTTCAGGTTTAGAATCTGATTTTCTCATAATCTTAGGCTTAGGACCTTTTGGTTTAGACTTTGGCAAAGTTTTAAATTCTGCCTTCATCTTTCCCTTAGGTTCAGAAGCTTTAGATTCTGAGCAGTTCAGAACTTCAGACTTAGCAGTCTCAATTTCTGTTAAATTCTGTTTCTCAGAACTGTCAGAAGCAGGCACAAAGCACACCTCAATGCCTTTCATAATACTTTCAGAACAGGATGGTATTTTTGATTCATTTGAATGATTGAATGAATCATTATTGAAACCTATACCTTCACCTCTGTTTCTGTTAATGTTATAAATCATAGAAGCAACCTTACTTCTATTGATTCCAATTAAAATAAAATCCTGAAGAGCAATTTCTTGTTCATTTGGAATTTCTTCAGGTTTCTTATGAGCCACTTCTCTGAGTTCTCTAACTTCTTCATCAATCTCATTGATGTGATTCTGAAGTTTGAGATTCTCCTCAGTCAGCAAGTTATGTTTATTTTTCAAAGATTTTAGTTGACTTAACTTGCTTTTGAGGTGGTTCATAAGATCTTTAACTGTTTCAATCACTTCAGAACGTGTAAGTTCAGAGTATACATCATCTTCATTATCTGAGTCTGAACATGATTCTGCATCAGAGAATGTTGTTGCCATTAAAGCCAGATTTGCTTCCTCTTCATCATCAGACTCAGAATCATTGTCAAGATCATCCCATGTTGCCATAAGACTCTTCTTGAGTTTGTTTCTGAAGTTACTTGATTTAGAGCTGGTCTTCTTTGATTTCTCCTTTGACTTGTCCTTCTGAAGTCCAGGACAATCAGCAATAAAATGACCAGGCTTCTTGCAATTGTAGTAACCCTTCTGATCTTCCCTCTTGGAACCAGATCCTTTGAAGTTGCTGCTTCTGTTAGAAAATTTCTTTTGCCTTTTCATTAAGTACTGAAATCTTTTGGAAAACATTGCAAGCTCCTCAGCATCTGAATCTTCTTCAGAATTTACCTCAGGAAATTCTTCATCAGATTCAATAGCTTTTAGAGCTTTTACAGACTTTCTTTTGGATTTCAGTGCTATTGACTTAGACTCTCTAACAGATTCATCTTCATTGAGTCCCAGTTCATGCACTTTGAGTGAGCTTATAAGATCTTCAATACTTAGAGTATTTAGATCTTTAGTTTCCTCAATAGCAGTCACTTTGGGTCTCCATTTAGATGGCAGACTTCTGAGGATTTTATTCACATGATCAGCAGTAGTATAGCTTTTCTTCAGAATCTGAAGTCCAGAAACCAGAGTCTGAAATCTTGAGAACATAGTCTCAATATTTTCATCCTCCTTCATTCTGAACAGCTCATACTGCTGAACCAGGATATTTGCTTTTGCTTCTCTAACCTTCTTATTACCTTCATAGTTAGAGCAGAGGGAGGTGAAGATGGCTTTGGCTGTTGATTTATCACTCAACTTCTGATACTCACTGTGAGGTAGAGAATCCATGATACCTCTAACATTGTGATGCTTTCTGTAGATCTTCCTCTCAGCATCACTCAGGCCTCTTCTGTTAACAGCTACTCCTTCTTCATCAACTGGAATAGAAATTCCATCTTCTATGATATCCCATAAGGAATCATCAATTCCAATGATGTGGTTGTACATCTTGCTTTTCCACCATGAGAATTTCTCTGGATCACCAGTAAACATTGGAGGTTTATTGTGTGAACGAGATTTTCTTTCATCTGTACCATAGTCATATGATACAGAAACACCACCACTTCTTTGATTTCTAGGAGAGGGTGAAGGGGAACTATTTGATGACATGTTTTTCTCAGGATCTCACTGACTCACTGTTAGGTGATTGAATATCAGAACCGGAGCTCTGATACCAACTGAAGGTGAGAAAAACACACAAGAAAGGGGGAGTTTAATTGTGTGGGCTGTTTCTTTTCTTTCTCAAAAGCTTTGGTTAAGTTCAGAATCAGATTCTGAAACTTTTTCAGAGTTATTTAGCAGCGGGTAATTTAAATGAGAGAGGGAAAGAGATAGACACAGCAGATTATCCTGGTTCCTTCCACAACCCGGAAGTAGTCCAGTCCCTTGTTACTTACAAGAGATTTTTCACTATAATCAAACGATTACAATTACTCAAGCACAAAGCAAGAGACTTCTTATTGCTCAAACACAAAGTAAGAGACTTCTCTGCTCAAAGCACACAGCTAAGAGACTTCTAATTGCTCAATACACAAAGTTATGAGACTTCTTTGCTTAGACACACAGTCTAAGACTTTGAATCAAACAGATTTTACAAAGAAATGAGTTTGAGATTGAACACTTGATATACAATCAGTGGTGTTCACAAAATACAACACAAGTTTAAGACTCTAAACTTAAGAAATTCTAAGATAAGAAGTTTGTAAGAATTTCTAAGTGTTTTTGGTGATTTGCGAATTTGACAGCAAAACAGAGCACATAGTTTTTCAGTCTTTGAGTTTCTTGAGTCTTAGTTTTTCTTCTTCAAATCTTCAATCCTTTATAGAGGATAAAAGAGCTGTTGAGATTACCCAGTTTTCCAGCAAAGAGTCGTTGCAAAATAGAAGCTATGTCAAGCTGACATTGTGTGCGAAAGTGCAGAAAACAGAGCACACAATTTTCGAATTGTTTCCTTAAAAGCTAGAGAATGTTTTGGCCAAGGAGACAACTGTTCCATTGAGCTGTTATGAGTGTACAGTGTTTTACTGTTGACAGTGACAGTTGCTTTTCCTTAAAAGTCAAACTTCAGAAGCTTCTTCAGGAATTGTTCATCAGAAGCTCTCTTCAGACGCAGGTCTTCAGAAGCACTGTTCAGACGCTGACTTTCGTTGACCTTCAGACGCACTGTTCAGACGCACTTCTTCAGACGCACTGTTCAGACGCAGTCTTCAGACGCTGCCTTCAGAAGCTGCTTTCAGACGCACCTTCAGAAGCTGCCTTCAGACACAAATATGCTTCATACTTGCAACACAAGCTTCTATGCTTTCCTTCTTGCTCTTAGCTTGTTCTTTCATAACCAATGTTAAATACCAAACTTTAAGTACATGGTTCTGCACACTTAGAATCAAGCATTAGCAATTCCAATTTTCTTTTTAACACTTTGTTATCATCAAAACCCAAAAGAGAGTTGTTCATACATTTTGTTCCAACATATATGTCATCTCATGGGAGAGTTAAGCATGTGTTAAAACTTAACATATGAACCCAAACTATGATAAGGGTAGTGCAACCTCTCATAATTGTTCTCATTGTCTATCTCCATAATCTTAAAGGTATGTCGCCGGTCTTGATCTATCTCTATCATGTGCAAATTTGCACATGTTAAAAAATTTAAAATAGTAACTTTGTATTGGAACTTGTACTTGTGGTATTACATATATAACTTTTTAATAAATAATTGTTGTTTTTCAATAAAAATTTGCTAGTTTTAGTTGTTTTAACATATTCAATATTACACACGTAGACAAACCCATAAAGTAAAGGATCAAATTAAAACAAAATAATTGATGAAAAGCATAATCTTGACTATTAAAGCTACAAAAGCTTGCAATAAAAGATGATGAGCACAATCTTATTACCCATCTTATAAAATGATAGAAAGCAGGGGTTATTACAACTTACAATTACAAAGCCAAAAGTCATCATAGTATTCAATATTGATAATCCAAAAGCTAGAAGTTTAAAAAAAAAAAAATCCTAAACAAGCCAGAAAGAAATGGGAGAAGACAGAGAGCAATACATTTCCTTAATCTCTCCTCTCCCAAAAATTGCAAACAATTTTATCAAATTATTTGACAATAATGGATGAATCAACCTAACATGTCTTCTCTTCAAGACATCAACCAATATATATCAACAAATTACTCTTTGAATGGACAGGCCTAAAAATTCAAGACTTGATAATCCCAAGTGCTTCTGCTTGAAGTGAAACCGAATGTTTAACATCACCAATGTGAAGACTATGTTCTCCCATTGGAATTCTCCTAATCCCAGATTTATCAATTACACTAAGCAACTTACAAACATGAATATTCACTCTGACCCTTTGCTTAGTCTTGGCAGGAACATGAACTTTCTCAAAAGCAACTAGTTGTTTCTGTGGTACCCAATGGTTACCACCATTAGGTGGAGCAGAGAACACTAACAACGTGTGAGTACCATCTCTAGATCCCACATTTTTAACATCAACGTGAAGGGCAATGGAGAGTTTGCCACATCTTGCATGTGTCACTCTAATTGCTTTGTTTGAAATGTTTGTGTTGTTGCCATGTCGGTGACCATTCACTGGAACTGACACCACTGTGGGTGCACTAGATAATTCGTGAACAAAATGTGTGTATGTTAGTCCATGTCCAAATGGATATACAACTGGTCCCTTGTAGAATCTATATGTTCTTCCTGGGTACCCTACTTTGCTTGGTCTCATTGCCATATTTGTCATGGCCAAGTTTTTTAGGTACTCTTGTGGGTACCATGTCACTGGTAGCTTGCCTCCTGATAGTAAAACACAATGGTGTAATAATTGTATTAGTTTATAGGCTATTTGCAATTGGGAATTCATTCAATTTTTTCAAGTTTTATGACAAACCTGGGTTAGCAGTTCCAAATAAAATGTCAGCAATTGCAGCACCACCAGCTTGGCCCGGATAACCCGCCCACAATATCCCAGCAACTTTGGGGTCATTCTTTGCAAAAGTAATGTCAACAGGCCCACCAGACATCAAGACCAAAATAGTAGGTCCCTTTGATGCAGCTGCCACCTTTGAAACAAGATCTTGTTGATGCCCAGGCAAAAGCAAGGCAGTCCTATCGACAGTTTCAGCTTCAATAGATTGGTCCAAGCCTATCACTAGAATAGTTGCATCTGCTTGTCGAGCTGCATTTAGTGCAGGCCCAAATTGTTTATCATCTCTACAAGCTACATTTGAACAACCCTGTTGATGAATAGTCTTAGCATATCTTCCTATTCCTTGTAAGGGGCTGGTATATCCACATGCAATACCTATTAAACATGATAAAGCATATAATCAATTCAAACGACTTGACTGACGCAAGTGGTTGAGGCGCAATGTGTGTGATTGTTGTAAACTCTGACTGAAGTACCAAGTTCAATTCACACCATTAAAAAGAATCTATTTGAGCTTGGGCTTATAATTGGGCCTGGAAGAATTTGGGCTTACCAGCATAGTTTCCAATCATGGTAACCGTGACATCGGAATTGGGCCCAATGACAGCCACAGTTCGGTGGCGTTGTGGGGAGAGAGGCAAAGTAGGACCAGTGTTTTTGAGAAGCACAATTCCTTGTCTAGCAGCTTCAAGGGCTAGCTCTTGATGAGCTGGTTTACACACATCTTTAGGGCCTAATTTTCCATAAGCTTGAGCTGATGGCTCTCCATCAAACATCCCTAATCTCATTTGCACCTTCAATGTATTCACCAAAGCATTATTCACATCTGCTTCAGTTAGCAAACCTTTTTTCACTGCATCCTGCGTGTGCACTCCTAGGAAAGGCCCACAATCCAAATCCAAACCTGTAACATCATTTTTAAAAAATCAATAAAACATTCATTTTATACTTCTTGGAAAGCTTGTAAAATCTTTTTAATAAGAGGGTCACACATTCGCACAATAAGGATATCAGTGTTTGTTGGATCTTTATTAGACGATTCAAATTACAATCGGTATTTTAGTTAAAAAAAAAAATCTAAATTTGCGTTAAAATTTGTATCATCTCATCTTGATCCAACTATCATTGATTTGCTGAATGTGTGGGATTGTGAAGACATGCATCCAAATATTAAAAATATCATCCAATCCCAATTTGTCATCACATTCATCAATTAGTCCTCAACACCAAAAAATAACAGCTTATATAATTTGGCTCGAAACAATTTAATATGATGACTGAATAACAGTTAATATGGTTTGTGGAACTAGCCTGCTTTGATGGCATCAGCAGCAGCTTCTTCTGGCGTTGATGTATAATGTTGGCTATTGTAAAGCACCCCGACAGAGTCACAATCAGATACAATGTACCTAAATCAACCCCAAGTAAAGCAAAAGATAACATTATTTTTACTTGAGAATGAGATAAGGCAATTGTCCAACGTGGATTTGATAATTGTATACTATTGAGCTTACCCATCAAGACCCCATTGTCCACGAACTGTTTTCTTTAAGAGGTTGGGATCAGCACATGTAGGGACCCCATTCACTTGGTTGTAAGAACACATGACACTAGCTACTTTTCCTTCCTTCACACACATCCTAAATGGTACATCAAATGTGTCTTCTATGTCTTGCTTACTCACCTGCACATTAAGTTTTAAATGAGGTTTTACTTTTGCCCATGCTCATAGATAACATAGATGGACATTTGTTCAAAAGTGCTATGCAAAATTGTGAAGTAAAAGGCATCCATATTTCTATATGTGGCCTAACAATATGATAAATCCTCATGAATATGTTGCAACAAAACAATTCATGTTAGCAAAGCCATTTTAATTCAATTGAAGAGCCATAATTGAATTGTCACCCCGCAAAAATCGTGCTGTCCGCTTTCTCCCATTAATGTTATGTTTCTCCCAATTCACAAACACTGCAATTTTTATACAAGTACAGGTAATAATAATACAACAGTTAAGTATTTTATACTATCAATCATGTTTGCATATTCATTTTTGCCTTTTCAAAAATAAAAAACATGTTTGTATATTCAAGGGTGCAAACTCAACTGACGTTTAAATTCCCACATGTGTGGGACACATTTGAGTAACTTACATAATTTTGCTTACCAAACCATCTCCAACTTGATGTGAGTGCAATAATTTAAGTCTCAAGAATTCATTACAATGCACATACTATCAAGTTTCATTTATAAATTAATTAAGCTATTTTTTTTAGAAATGATTTTTCTACAACCAATTTTTTTTAAGTGCTTAACACAACTACAGTACTACTATCAACCTAAATTCATTAAAGAATTAAAAAAGATTTGTATGTAGATTTGAACGCCAAATCTCCAAAAGTAGGTATCAGAGCTAATAACCGCAAAGGTAAATTTAGGTGTAGATTTGAAGAATTGAACATTGTGGTTAGTTATGTCCAAATTCAGACTAATAAATTTTGACACACCAAGATATATTCATTAATCATTAACTAATTTAATTGACCACTATTCAAACTACATAAGTTGATGTGGCATAAGTTTCTAATTTTCTAATTTCTCAAATAACACAAACGTTTTTGTTTATGTTTTTGGTACAGGTGATAACTTGATTTGTACCTCTAAGCAAAACCAGGAAAGAAAAAACAATATTACCTCATGACGGTCCACTCAGCTGAGTCATAGTTATTCCTTATCCAAAAACAAACAGATAAGATAAAAGATGCAAAGAGGACCCACAAATCCTACATACCAACTTGGCCTATACCGAAAGTACTAAACTCGATATTTTTTCAATTTGAGAATGAATAAATGGATTCAGAAGATTCCCATTTTTGCTATAATAACATCCAATTCCCCCTCCAAAAAAAAAAAAAATCATATTCAATTTCAAATGTTCACCGATAACAAACCTAGAATCAATGTCACATGCATTGGCTTAAGGTAATTAGGAGGTGCCGCAATACCAGTACCCATGTGACTTTGTATCTATTGATCTTTCAATAAAATTACTAGTATTATTTAGCCATCAACGGCTTAATTACTAGTTAATATAATAAACTTTTTGGTCAGGCAGGGCACTATACGATTTAATAAAGACAAATTCTATGCAATGCAACTACTTACCCTGTAATCTATTAAAATAATAACATTAAAATGTTCTTAATCAAATAGTACTATAGTACACTTTTTTTGGGAAAGGGATGGTACTATATTACTTATGATTTATCTTTCAAACACTAGTGAGTAGTGAGCAAAAACTAATTAAAATTGAACAGAACGCACCAGTGCATTAAAGTGAAAGCGATCTACACCATTCCAATTATCAACATCATAAGCTGTGAAGTGTTTGCAACAAGCAGCCACCTTCAACTTGTTACCGTCTGTTCCCTGTAGCCCTTTAACATAACTAGCAGCATATCTACCGGCTAGCATAGGATCTTCACCGGGAGTTTCCTGTCCACGACCCCACCTAGGGTCTCTGAAAATGTTCACATTTGGACTCCAATAAGTTAACCCTGCTGCTCCTCCATTGTACATTGCCCTTGCTTCGTCCGAGACAACCTGCGCCATTACCAACCCTCGTTGATTTTTTTTACATTTTGATGAAAAATACAAATATTTTGCTAACTTCGTAAATGTTTTTTTTTACTTGTTAGTTATCTCAAATTTGGAAAATTGTGACTGGCAAAGATGTGCAAGTTGCTCAAGAAAGTGGGGCAGTGAAAGGGTCCCACTAAAATTATAGGCAAGTTGTGAATTTGAACCAATAAGTGAGCATAACAAAATCAAAAGAAAGAAAAAGATACGAACCCATCATGATTGGATTGGGTTCAATTCATAACACTACTGGTACCTGATTAATTTCTCACAAAGCAAGTGATAAAAGCCATTCAAATGCATGTAATGGATATGTTTTTTACATTATCTTTTTTTCTCTCTAATCCACCTTTATTAGAGTTTTTGACCTCCCTATAGACATTTCAAAGTATCCATCATGAATATGGTCTTGAAAATGTTGGTAACACGACTCTACTAAAAAAACATGAATTCGATTTTTAGAGTAGTTAGTTTTGAGAGTCCATCCAACCCCGTATAAAACCCTATATAAAAAAATGGATGTACGATCTAGTCGCTTTTAAATGTCATTTTATATAAAACCATTAATTTGCAAAGATTCTCATATCCCAAGCCCATGATCACAAAAATTAGGCGACATGTATAATTAAATGAATGGCCATCTCTCTCGTGCAAAATGTAAGATGATCCATAAGTGTGAGCACAAGTGTGCCCAGTTCACACGCCTTGACTATTATTGCTAGCAAGCAACTACTGATGTGTTATGTGTATCAGTACTTCTAATTTCGTATTAAACATTGAGTAATTAATTAATCTATCCATAGCTATGTTTAGAACTTTTTGTGTATGGTATTGGTAGCTAAATATCAATTACTCTGCCCATACCGCAAAACAAAAATTAAAGTACCATACCACTATCCTATCAACTGTACAGAATATCGGTAAAAACAAAAAGAAAAAACAGATCTTGACAAAAAAAATCAAAGCAAAAGTCAAGTACTACTTTATTGTGGATATATATAAGTATAACAGAAAAAGACTGACACATTTTATATTGTTAATCTTATATATATTATTTTCTTTTAATATTGTCCATTGAAAAATTAGATTCACTCAACTTAACCACACGTAACACTTTGTAAGTAGGAAGCTTCTGGGGTACCTTAATAAAAATTCAAGAATTTTGGTACACTTTTTTTTAACTATCAAAGTAAATGATCTTTTTTGAATTAACCAGCTATTTATAAACTCTCGTTCTTTAAAAAAAAAATACTTTTTCATATAGAGAAACATGATTTTATTATCCACAGTATGCTAATTTTTTATATTTCTTTAAAAAAATTGCATTAACTACAAACTTATATTTTTTTTTTGATAGACTCAGAAATTGTTTTATATGTTATTTTATTCATAATATTATAACTTCTAAAACATTTTCTTCATATTTTTAATGATACTCACTGATTTAAAGAAGAATGATACCAAAAATGTTGATTTTCCAATTTCTCTATATTAATTAACTTCTGCATCATTCTAATTATTTGTGCTAATGGTTCATACAAGTTAGTTGAACGCAAAATAAAATCTCACCCGTCCAATAGCCTCCCACAAAGAAGCATTAAAAGAAGCAGCGGTTGTGATAACTTGAGGAAAACTAGTAGCACCAGGAAACACACCACCGAATCTAGTACCAGGACCCACATTTGAAACACCATGAAGTGCCTCCGACCACCACTCATAACCTTTCATTCCAACTCTAGGAACCGCCGCAGCATCATTCACTAACAGATTAACCTTCTCTTGCATCGTTAATCTTCCAATGAGATCCTTCACTCTCTCTGGTATTGCAAGTTTCACATTGCAAAATGGCAAGTTCTTTGTTGTGCCGTCTTTTGCGTCGCACGCGAATGAATCACGTGCGTCGCAGGTGCTGTGGAGGAGGAGGATGATGAAGAGGGTGATGAGAGGTGAGAGTGAGAATGTGGGAGACATTTTGGTGAAAGAAAGAAAAAAAAATGAAAATGTAACTGACTTGAGAAGTGGAGGAATGGAGGGAACGTTATTTATATAGTAAACTATAATTTTTTTTAATTATTTTTGTAAATTATAATGCTTATCTAGTAGCCACTTTCATCATTGAGTTTTTTCTTTATTATTATTGCTTTTTCTTAACTGTTTTATTATGACAATGTAGCAACTTGCTTGGCTGCAGGTGAGATTTCAATAAAGTTGGTTGAGTAAAATTTTTAAAATAGTAGATCACACAAATCACAATTAATGCATATAATTTAACAAATTAACAACCAAATAAATTTCATATTATTGGTTTGTAGTAATAATCCAATATTTTATATTCATCTCTCATTTTGTTGTTGCATATATGTCTGGCAAGCACAAAAACTACTTTGGCCAAGATAATGATTAAGTGACATTAGGGTGCGGTTATGTGTGAGTTAGGGTGGGAGGAAGGAGGGACAGCTTGGCAGTGGCGCCGTCATTTGTGAGCGTGGGAGGAGGAGTTGTTAGGGGAGTGCAGGAGTTTACTCTATGTTATTTCTCTGCAGTCTAACATTTCAGATAAGTGGTTGTGGCGGCACGACCTTTGTAATGGTTACTCCGTGAAGGGTGCCTACAATTTACTCACTTTTCAGGACCCACATGTTGTGGAAGCTACTTCCGACTTAATTTGGCACAAACAGGTTCATTTGAAGGTTTTTGTTTTGGCTTGGAGGCTTATTCGTAACATGTTACCGACTAAGGACAATTTGGTGATGCGTAACATCATTTCTCATGACTCCCAATTTTGTGTGACTGGCTGCGGCGGATTGGAAACAACGCATCACTTGTTCCTTTCTTGCCCCATTTTGGCCCCTTTGTTGAGCATGGTTAGGTCTTGGATTGGTATATCTTCAGC
This sequence comes from Medicago ruthenica, assembly GCA_018208015.1. Lineage (NCBI taxonomy): Eukaryota > Viridiplantae > Streptophyta > Magnoliopsida > Fabales > Fabaceae > Medicago > Medicago ruthenica. Next base: position 6,067,033 of record CM031377.1, on the reverse strand, counting down.
TAATCCGGATTTGTTACAAGATCATCTTGTACAGTTTATTAATTCTTCTAGAGGATTGCGAGCTCGCCGTTCATTTTTGCAGCTCATTTGGTTATGTTGTGTTTGGGTAATGTGGAACGAGCGGAACGACAAAGTTTTCAAGGCTAAGGAAATCACAGTTCACCAGATGTTAGATAAAGTCAAAAGTCATTCTTTTTGTGGTTGAAAGCTTATAACGTTAATCTTAGTTTAAACTCTCATATGCGGTGGTCGAACCATTTTGTTTGTATGGACATCAACTAAGTTTTCTTGTTTCTTTTGTTTTGGTTGCTTGTTGACTGTATACTTTTGAGGTTCTTTCTGGCACACCTTGTGCTAGTAAGGACTCTCAGTTAGTGTTAATATAATTCATTTTGGCTTGTTCAAAAAATGATTAAGTGACATAAGGTATTAAGGTTCAGTCAAATGATATCTTTAGAGGCCAAAAGTTGGACTTGCAAAAAGATAATGCTGATAGTAATTAATATATCTAAAAAAAATATTTCAAATTATAATATTTGATATTGTTGAAACTTGAAATATCCAATAGTTTCTAATTTCCTAACCTGTTGTTCTAATGGACGTTAAATTATGTATCACAATATTTTCTTGTGACAAAAATATTATGTAGTGAGCTGAATATCACCAATTTATAATAGCTAATGTTTATCGAAAATGTAATTAACTGAGTCATTTATTCTTCTCTCGGCTAAATATCTCAAATGCAAACAACTTTTTAGGTCCAGCTCATTAGATTAGATGTATCAAAAGAGTGTGAATGAAGTCTGTTTTAAGTTTCTCTACCTCAACTAGATTATATGTCAGATGCAAACATTCTATACCACAACTTGTGGTGTTGTCCAACACCTCATTATTTTCAATTTTGTATATTAATAAAATGATATTTGTCTTATAACAAAGAGTGGTTGTAAAGCTAGAAACCGAGATTCAGTTGCTTCATAGTTTTCAATTTAAGTTGTTTGTGAGGAAATTCTATAAAATAGATTGAGTACAGCACACGTTATTCAAAGAGCTAATTAACTTAAAAAATAGAGAAACAACTAACAGAAAAAAAAAAAAAGGTCATCAGTCAAGTCTCAATTAGTGTAACTAATTTTGAGTCGAGAATTGATGTTCAAATCCTAAACTATCCATTTATTAGTAGTATTACATTTCCCTCAAGAATGCAATAATTGATTTGGTTGAATTACTAGTAGTTATAGTTAATATTTGAGATAATCAAGTTAACGACCCCTCTATCTAATTTCAGATATCTGTAGAGAAGTGTTTGTTGTAGGTTAAGAGTAGCTTCACTTAGAAGTGAGGTTTCAATCGTCAGATATTCAAATAAAGAGTATATCTCACATCAGGTCGGTTTAAACTTAGTGTTGCATTAGAAAAAAATAGAAAAAAGAAAAGTGTTGCTTTACGAAAACAATAAGATAGGCATCAATTAACACAAATCAATTTTGTTTTCCATTCCTTCTTCTTTTTATAAGTAAAATAAAAAATAATTTGTCTAAGAAAGAATGGAAACAGAGGAGGGCTTTACTAGTATCATCACCTTTCGGTGGCAAGGAACAAGTATCTCCCTTGGAAGGGTAAAGGCCAATTAATTTTGTGCTTGATCATGTTCAATACCAGTATCAGTTGACCAAAACCTTATTATTGATATCATGTTTTACTACATAGAATCAGAGCAGGCATTATTTTTATTTTTTTTATAATTTTCCAATTGGGTAATAGTAGTATCAAAGTTTTCATAAAATAAAATAAAACAAAGACTTATATATGCATTTGGTCCCTGCATATAAAAATTTTAAAAAATATTCAGAATTTTAAAAATGATTTTTAAAATTTAATATTATGTGACATGCCAAGTCAGCGTCACATAACAAAAGTTGAACCGTCAGTAATTGTCACGTGGGCGAAACCATGTCATCTCACCTCAAAAGTGAGTCCAAATGCTTTTTTAAAAGACCGAAAATTTTGCAACAGCATTTTTTTTAAAAAATTGCGAAGACCAAAAGTGAAACAAGCCCTATTTATGGCCCGTTTTGATTAACTTATTTTAGAGCTTATATAAAACAGTTTATGCAAATAAATAAGTTTTTATGTATTATTTATAAGTTTTTAAAGTAGTTTATGAAAAAACAGATTATAAGATACAATTTTCGTTAATGAAAGCTTATAAATTAAAATAAAGGTTAATTTATTTACATAAACTATTTTTCAAAAGCTTAAACCAAAGGGGACCTTGGATAGACAAAAATGCATATTTAAGCCTAAAATGAATTGTAACAACGTTATGGTCTGCACGTGTTGTGATGGCCGCGAGAGAGAAAAATTGAATTATGAAAATTGAAAATTAAATCCGCTTGTGTGTGAGTGTGGTCAGTTTCTGACAAAACATACCATTAATAAAATAAAAGGCTTTGTTAGGTTTTCTTGGGAAGGCGCCCATAATGTCTTGCTCTTGCAGTTTGCACAAGTTTTGTCTGTTTTCTTCACCCACTTGGCCCATTTCTTTACAAAATTAATCTACTAGCAACAATTATTTTATTTGATGTTTAAGTTTAATATAGAATTTGAGTCAACACAAAAGTTTAATAAATTTCTGTACAATGACAAAAAAAATAATAACTTGTGAAGCCTTTTCCATATTTTGAAGGAAATGAATGATTTCTGAATTACACTATGCACATATTTATATTCACTATTAGATTAATAATTCTCACGATGTGATGAATGATGATGTTTATTAATATAATGGTGAAAAACAAACTTATGCATTGTGCAAGATTAATTCCCTTGTGCAAATTAGAAAAACATTTCTCACCATGTATAAAGTACTAGTAGTATTTGTGTTGGTTCAAGTGGCCCACATTGTCATAACACTTTTATATTAGACAATTTGTTCTTTAGGCACCTCTAAATTGCTTAAAATGGCCGAGAGTTATGACTCAATCAGATTATTCAGACAAAAATAATTGATCGGATGTTACGACTAGATCTTGAAAATGAACAAACTTGAGGTGACTAGCAATTGTTTTTATATTGGATGCATTTGGGCTGATAATACCACGATTCACCGGATCCATTTAAAAAGTGGCCCAAATGTCTGACTCAGTTTTTTTTGGTGAATGGTGAATCACAGCATGGCGACTAATTTTATTGAAGTGGACTTCAGTCTGTAGCTCAATCACTCATTCATTGCAGAATGGAATTGCAGATATCTAAAGTTGGAATATAGAATGAAAATTGCCACGAATTGGAAGCCTGCACCAACCATCATGGTTCATGGTCAGGTGTGGGCCAAATACGTGCCCAATCTCATAATTCTAAGTGATCTATGAGTATATGATCATATTTTTGGATGCCAGTCTCTAGTGTTTATTTTATGAGGATGAGGATGTTAATTTTAGGCCAATCTTTTTGAACTCTGCATCTGATTGGTGTATTTAGCCGGTGAGTCGGCAGGGAGGGCCGGTCCAAGGGCTACGTGGCTCAAGTAAGAGCTTTAAGCATCAAAATTATGGGTTGGAAAAAAGCCGCAAAATATTTTAATTTACTTATAAATATATAATACGAAAATTTATGAATGAATGTTTTCCAAGTTGAGGTGATTGAAATAAAAGTGAAAGACCTCAGATTCTTTTTGTCTAAGGTTCAACTCTTATCTAGAATTTATTTATTTTCATAAAACTTAATGTAATTTTTTTATTGTAAAAGACCTCACAATAAAAATTGTTGTAGGCCTCAAAACTTGTTGGGCCGGCCCTGTAAGTCGGTTGCAGTGACTTTTATTAATGGAACCTCATTATTTTTGACAAAAAGCAAATTAATCAAATTCAACATAAATAATTATCCTATGAAAATACTTCTAATTTTTTTACAATGAACTTCATCCCGAAGGTAGAAATGAATGCAAATGGATTTGAAATCTCCTAAACATACATTTTGAGAATTATCAAAATAACAAATGCACATGACGTCTCACAAGCAATTACATGAGTAATATTACATGTGACACTACAACATTCTTAAAAATTCAAATTTCATTATACAAGAAAGCAATTATATTATCATAAATCAGTGATCATTATATCTGGCAATTTTAAATTTGATTGACCACCATCTAATGCCATGAATATACATGGTTCTGAATAAATGGATAGAAAATTATTTTTTTAAAAATCTTTTAATTTGGATATTGATACGAAAATTGAAGGTGCTCATGATTTAAAAAAAAAAAGTTAAAAAAATATTTTAGTTAGTTATATGTATGAAAGTGAATTAGAGGCCAACGCATGTAAACTAAAAATTAGAAAATAGTTAACAAATAGACTATATGTACTATTTTCTTATATATGTGACCGTAAAAAATTCTTAAAATTATTATTGGATAATCACACATGAGAAGAACACTAAAGAACTACTTGAAAAACAAGCCCAGAACATGATGATTTAATTTATTATTTTTTATGCAAAAATGAAAAATATAAATTAAACTCAATTGTTCATTGTACTCCCTCTGGTCTCATATATAAGAAAAAAAAATTTTAGGTTCATTGAATAATTAATGTATATGATTGTAAAACAAATACATGAATTATTCAATGAACCTAAAAAAGAATATTTTCTTATATATGAGACCGGAGGGAGTACAATGAACAATTGAGTTTAATTTATATTTTTCATTTTTGCATAAAAAATAATAAATTAAATCATCATGTTCTGGGTTTGTTTTTCAAGTAGTTCTTTAGTGTTCTTCTCATGTGTGATTATCCAATACTCACCGACAAGAGAGAGGGATCATGCAGATAACTAAAAAAGTTGAAAGAGGGGGTGATAAGGTGTGTAGGGTGCATTCTATTATCTTAGAAAAGTATTGGATCTATGATCAAAAGTACTCATGCACTGACAACACAGTGCAAGACATGTCACACTCTCGCATGGTAGAAGGCGCCTACCATGTCACCCAAACACACTCTAATGAAAAATAAATGGTTTTCAAGTATGAAATATAAACACAATACCATCAAAAACCTTTGAAATACCATGGTAACTTTCCTCAAAACATAAAATAGATCTCTTAAATTAAATTTTAATGTAATCATATTGATTTTGTGTCTGTCTACCTTCAATTCATAAATTTTGCAAACATATAATTTTCACTTCACGTTAAAATTTTAGTTGAAATAATTCAATAATTCAAATCTCTAGTTATCCTACTTTTTTGAATGTTGTCTTTTGGTTTATGGCCCGACCTAGTCCATACATATAACTCCTCTGAAATGAAAGAAACTTCATAGACCATCACCAGGTGATGGGATATCATGTGGCTTTGCAGAGCTCGATAAGCTCTATATATGCTCCACAATATTCCTTTTGCAACTGCAATACCAATCCCCAGAAACTAATGTTTCCCTGAGGTTTCGGCATATGCTGGATATCCAAAATGTTTTCCTCGCGCTAAATGGTTATACTATATGTTCTATAAGAGTGTGTTTGGATGAGGTAATTGAGAAATTTTGAAGAATTTAAAATTCTACGCAATTCAAATGATTCAATTAAATTGACTTCATTTCTAAATATTCTTGTTTGGATGTAGTAATAAAAAATTTCATTGTCGTCATTTTTGGGCAACTTTTATAAATTTTAAATTTTTTTGCCAAATTTGAAAATTGAAATTATAGGTTAATTTGTAAATTTCAAAAATTTTGAGGGGTCAATTTATAATTTTGAACAAGTTGAGGGGTTAATTTGTAATTTCCAAAAAATATTAGGGGTCAAATTGCAATTTTTTGGGTCAATTTAAAAACTTTGGAAAATTTGAGGACCAAAATGCAAAATTTGAAAAATTATAAAAATGAAGAAATTTGAAATTCTTAGCTTTTAGGTGTCATTTGAAATTCTCTAAATTTAACTTAAACAAAATACTTCATAGATTTCCATCATTTTAAAAATTCTTCATATTATTATCCAAACAATGAAATTCATCTAAAAGTTTTTGAATTCCCTCAAAACATTACATTACCTCAAAACATTCTCTCATCCAAACACACTCTAAACTTAAAAATCAATAATAAAAAGAAAACCATCTTTATGAATCTAAATCAATGAATCTAAATCAAAAATAGAATATTGGTTTTTTCAACAAGTTTTAACCATTTATTTTAGACACATTTGATAGGTTCTCATCGGGTTTTAAACTAATAGTACGTTTTATACGTTATGATAATCTAACTCTCAAGGTAGCACAAATGATATAATCAGGTGGACCAAGGGTAACTCATGATAAGAAAGATTTTTTGGATGTTCGAGTCCTAGCAAAGGAAGTTTATATTGTTGTATCCCAAATGAAGAGCCCTGCAATACCTGGGTCGGATGGTCTCCCTGCCATTTTTTTAATTTTTAATAATAACGAAGGCCGGAGCCCTCTCCTTGCCATTTTCGGATTAGGATTCTCTTCCGTGACAATCTCATTGGAGAGTGTCCGGTGTTATTATGGACCATTCAGATTCCCTTGATCTGACTTTGCTTTGTTTCTGCTAAGAGAACAATGGTACCAACCCCCTGAGCAGTCGATGAACTCAAGAGCTTGGTTCTAGGTTTTTCTGTATAATGAATGTCCTCTCCTCTGAGGGAAGTGGCTCCGGCCCCTTTTATACATCCCCTGACCTAAGGGAAATGGGGACGATCTTTTCGGGATTCCCAAGCCACCTGGTGATGTGACTTAGTCTTCCTCCCCGGGGATTTCGGCCCACGATGGGAACGTGGGGGGAGACTTAGCAAACGGGTCAAAATAGGACCGTTAGTTCGGGTTTCTACGTGGGCAGCCCGCCCCGGATGCGCTATCGGGGCCCTTCATCTATCCGAAATGTTACAGCGGGGCTTTGACCACGCCCACGTGGCGAGCACGTGGGGAGCGGGATCCAGCTTGTCGGGGAAGGCTGCCGCGTGTCCTGAGAGGAATAAGATGACGGTACACAGCCCCCCAAGCACGAGGCTCAAAGAGGTGAAGTGATTAATGACATGGTCTTCCGTCGAGGGCGCCAGGAAGATATCGGTACACAGCCCCCCAAGCACGAGGCTCAAAGAGGCGAAGTGATTGATGTAATGTCGCCACACCGATGTCGCCAAGAAGTTGGTGGTACACGAAAGCATTCAACTTCGCTCACTTCTATTTCGCCTTTTATTCGACTTGAACTCTTAATCTTAGTCCAACATTGTTCCTTCTAATGATAACGCCTTTGAGTGAGCAATTCATGGGCTATTTAAGCCGAATGGTGATCTCAGTGAAATGCTTTTTATACATTTACTTTTATCGCGAAATTTAGCAGGCGAGAGCTTAGGTGAAGTGTCTTCACTCTGAGCACTGTTTCAATCTCGAACGTCCGATGGCGTGATTTTGCGCTACCTCGACAGGCCACTTTGGAAAACCTGTACCGTGTCTATGCCACCTAGGGCGCGATATTTGAACTTAATCAAGGAACTCAGTGGAATCTTAACCAAGCTATTTTTAAAGACCTAAAGTCATTTTACGGTGGTAGGGCATCGCCTTTTAGTGATAGGTCTTAGCGCCACCGGGGTCTTATCGCCTTAAGTTGTAGGTCTTAGCGCCACAGGGGTCTTATCGCCTTAAGTGGTAGGTCTTATCGCCACATGGGTCTTATCGCCTTAAGTTGTAGGTCTTAGCGCCACAGGGGTCTTATCGCCTTAAGTTGTAGGTCTTATCGCCACATGGGTCTTATTGCCTTAAGTTGTAGGTCTTAGCGCCACAGGGGTCTTATCGCCTTAAGTTGTAGGTCTTATCGCCACAGGGGTCTTATCGCCTTAAGTTGTAGGTCTTATCGCCTTAAGTTGTAGGTCTTATCGCCACATGAGTCTTATCGCCTTAAGTTGTAGGTCTTATCGCCACATGGGTCTTATCGCCTTAAGTTGTAGGTCTTATCGCCACAGGGGTCTTATCGCCTTAAGAGCATGCAGTCAAAATAAGGTAAATATGCATATATTAGACCTGAGGCGCCTCGTTAAAAACCCCTGCTCTTGCAGAGGAAAAGAGTGCAGCTTCGGAACTTTATTGAAAATGAAACTGATGTCTTTACATAATAGTCAAGCGGGAAAAGACGCTCAAACTTTTAAACGTAAACAAAGTACATCAACTGTAATACTGTCGCAAATGAACGACGTTCCAATTATATCATGTGTAGAGGGTGTACCACAATAACATAGACACCAAGTAAATCTAACCGTTAAGATCCTGCAATAAACTTTAATAGTTAACATCATCCAATTTAATGTGAGAATTAATTTATAACGCAGATATAGAAAAGCTTAATTAACACCAAACATTCTACTAATAAATAAAATGATTGTGTGCTTAAAGCCCACATTATTGACCAAATCAATATCTCTTATGTACTGAGTGTGCTCCCCAATTTTAGCTTCACGCTACAACTTATCTTTAACTATTTATTGATGTTTATCAGTCAATTGGTGGCTCCTACATACTAGGGGTGAATAGTTTGTTTTTTTAGCAAACTGTTGGCAAGGTGGGTGGTTTTATCGTTACTAATAAAATGAGAAAGAATAGGGGAATACAATTCTCATTCAATAGCTTCTAACTGACACACATTTAATATGGGTCATTTTTATTTTATATTTCATCTAATGACTTGGTCCTTTAGGCTCACTAGCACGATTTACCGTGTTGGCGTGTACATAGAAACTACTCCTAAATAACAGGAGAACTTTTAGAGGTGTGAGCTAACTCGTCCCAGTAGTTACCGAAACTATAGGTGTGGAGAGGAATTGACTCTTTATAAAATTTGACCACTTAATATACAAACATTTCCTATAAAAATAACACCGACACTTGTATGGCTAAGTTATTAGATTTACCCTCAAATCATATATACTTGAATGGCTGATATTTGGTTTAATCCGTGCATTAATAATTCATTGTTGATGTATTGGTTAATATGCATATTGTAAAGATGACTAAATTAATGTTCCTCAAATTATGGCGTCGTGATAGAAACTTTCTCCACAATATCAATGTTCCTCGAATTATAACCATAAATTGATAAATAAATTACCCTGCAAATAGAAGCCACGTAACCCAAACTCCTATGTTCCTCTACTCCTAAATAATAGGATCACTAACAAAGCACTCGGTGCACAATCTCAAGTTGGTGATTTTAGTGGGATCATAGGCGGTGTTTACACTTACAAGAGGCATGGATATAACTAATAATTAAAGTAATATTATGGAGAAAAGTAATTCTTTGTCATTTAATGAATCTCTATCACTACCTCTACTATGTCTTTTATGATCCTTGCAAATACAACTTAAAATCACTTGTACTTCAATACAACATGTAAACAACAGTGTAATAATAACATTTACGAAAAATCAACAAGAACGTACTGAATAGTAGAGCAATATAACGAAAACACCTGAGATGACTCCGGAGGGAGAATTGTTTAAGAAGACCGAACGGTTGCCGTTGAGAAACCATGGCTGACATGCTTTTTGATGATCTTTCAGGCAAAATTTGGGATGAATCTTGAGGCCTGGGTTAGTTTTAGCGGGCCCCACGGTGGGTGCCAACTGTTCCTGCTAAGAGAACAATGGTACCAACCCCCTGAGCAGTCGATGAACTCAAGAGCTTGGTTCTAGGTTTTTCTGTATAATGAATGTCCTCCCCTCTGAGGGAAGTGGTTTCGGCCCCTTTTATACATCCCCTGACCTAAGGGAAGTGGGGCGATCTTTTCGGGATTCCCAAGCCACTTGGTGCTGTGACTTGGTCTTCCTCCCCGGGGATTTCGGCCCACGATGGGAACGTGGGGGGAGACTTAGCAAACGGGTCAAAATAGGACCGTTAGTTCGGGTTTCTACGTGGGCAGCCCGCCCCGGATGCGCTATCGGGGCCCTTCATCTATCCGAAATGTTACAGCGGGGCTTTGACCACGCCCACGTGGCGATCACGTGGGGAGCGGGATCCAGCTTGTCGGGGAAGGCTGCCGCGTGTCCTGAGAGGAATAAGATGACGGTACATGCTTGCATATGGTAAACACAATGGATGATTGAGTTCTTACTACAGAAAGATGCCATTGCCAAGAATCTTTTCTCGTCATTTTTAATCACCGGTTTTTGGACATGATAGTGATGTCATAAATTGAGTGTTTAATATTGATAATACTAATTAGGATCTTAGTAGTCTTAATAATACTTTAGTTTGTATTATTTCAAGAATTAAGAACCCAAAATTTCTCTTTGATTATAGAGTTAGGAACCTCTCTATTTTATATGTCCATTTATTTTCTCCATTACTAAGATTTTTAAATGTTTTGGGGTGTACAAAAAAGATTTAGATACACTTAATGTTACACTTTTGTATTGGTATTTCCAAAACTATAGTAACAGAGGAAATGAAAATAATAGAAAATGAAAAGGATCCTAACCCCGGATTTTAGGTCTATATCATTATGTGAAGTGATTCTCAAAATCATTACTAAAACTACAGTCAACAGAATTAAAATCATTACTAAAACTATTCTCAAGAAACAAAAGGCGACAAAACATAACGACGCATTTTGCTATACCAATTTTTTATAAGGAGTATTTTGCTGCACCGTTACATTGTGGGAGGGAGAGGATCTTGAGTTTGAAGTCGGAAGTAAAGCTGGCAAAGTGAAGTTATGTAATGAAGCCTGTTCCCTTGTTTGATGTCATTGAACTTAGCAATTAATAAAGCTAAGGAGGATTAGAACATTCCTCATGTTCCTTTACCTTTCTTGAGACAAAATAAAAAAAGAGAAGTAGAAATAGTGTTGTCACAAGTCATTAAATTAAGCTTGGCTCATTAGAGATATACAGAGTAGAAAGTGAAAAAAAAAACAAAAAACAAGATAAAATAAAAAAGAGGTGACAATATAACATTACTAACAATTAAAACACACTTAAACCAACAACTTTCACTAATTTGAACATATTATTGATCAAATCTTTGCACCAATAAAACTTCTAAGGAATAACCAACCAGATATCTTTCTCTTAACCTTCTTTTCATTAATAGTATCCAAGCTAGGCTTCCACCCTTTCCCTGATAATTGCCTACTCAAATTCAAATACTCTGCTCTCTCTTCCATCATTTCTGGCAAAAACTCGCAAAAATCAAACCTCTCTTCTTCATTTATCTGCAAACATGTTTCAACCTCTCCAATTTCAACTTTCTTTTTCTTCAAAAACCTTACAAGCCAAGGAACAAAGCCTTGAGATCTCATGAGATAATTATCGGTATTAAGAGATGAATTAACGATGGAAAGAATTCGACGACAATCTTTGGCGCTTAATCCGACAGGCTTCCCTGGTTTCATTGGAACCATGACGTATTTTTTGTTCATCTCTAGGTTCTTGTCAGCTGGTAAAGGTGTTGGTTTTTTCTGGTTCATTGCTGAATGAAATTCAACAACAACATGTTTTGGGTGATCTAACATGAGCTCTGCTACTGTTATTGGTTGATCAAATTCTTGAACTGAACCATCATAGTAAATGATTTTGGTTTTGGCATGAAATGAGATATGGTTTCCCATAAGAGGATATTGTTATAAGTCAATACAAGGTGTTGATGTGAATGTTGTGAAAAGAGAGGTGTGAAAAACAGGGTAATGTATGCAAGGAGAAGTGATGTTTGTTAAACCGCTCCATCTTGTGAAGAATATAATGGTGGACTTGGTAGTTTTGATTTGGCTCGGTTGTTGGCTATGACATGAGTTACAACTACAACAAGTACACTACTTAACCAATTTTTGACTTTAGAATTGTATCAGTGTATCCTTCATTTTAGGCTTGACTTTTTCTTTTTTAGTCTTAAGTTGAATTTTTAATGATGTAACTTATTTTTTGAGGTATAATCTAACATTTTTGAACGTCTAATTGACTTAAGAGTATTTTATAATATATCTTTTTTTTTACTTGAGCTAAAAATTATTTGAAGGAAAAAACAAAAAAAAACAAATTGGGGACATAAACTTAACTGAGGAAAAAAATAAAATCAAGAGTTCCTCATAATACGTAGGTTTTTTGTTCTTAGGCGGATATTATATAATGGGGTTTCCTTTGATATATTTTTTTCTTTGCCTTAAAGATCATTTTTATAATAAGCTTTTTACTTATGGTATAACGATTCTACAAAGTATTTTATAGTCGTCACTGTCTATTTCTCGTCTGTATATATTTTATGCTTAGTTTCTAGCATCTATATCCTTCAAATTCTGAGATATCTCCAAATTATGAGTGTCGCGGTGATTTTCGGAGATCAAGCTATTGATTAGCGTTGACTCACTAATTTTATTTCGCGACTGAACTTTTAATTTTTTAAATGAAAAAGTGGAAAAAAGTTCTAAATTACCACAATTTTAAAAATTAGGGTTCGGGGGTTAGTTACGTTTAGGGAAGGTATTAGCACCCTAAACGTTCGTAGTACTCTACGAGAACCTCTTGATTTTATTTATTTATTTTGGGCTATAACTTGCTTATATTATTTTTTTAAAAAGAAAAGAATGAATTATAATAATGAGAAAAAGATAAAAATGTTTTTTTTGTATTTTTTATGATTTGGAAGGACATGGTCCTCTGCCTACGTACCCGTGAGGGATCAAAACCTCGTAGTTCGGGGTAAGAATAACGGTTGATTTGTTTGGTGTTTTTTATTAGTTTTTAAAAAAGTTTTAAAAATAAAAAGCCAAGTGGCAAAATGGAATTGGTTTGTGTTTTTTTATTTTTTGAAAATGATTAAAGTGTAATTAAAGTAGATTAATGGTTATTTAAAGAAAATAAAAAGAAAAAAACGGACACTTGATTGAAAATCAAGGTTTATTAAGAAAAGATTTTTTTGATTTTTGATTTATGCATGTTTTTGTTTTTTTTTAATATGGACTAAGACTAAAAATATAACTAAAAAGCTAAACGCGAGGAAATTCCGTGGTGACGTTGGATCACCACGAAACCCTTTTGAAATTAAACTAACCTAATATTTTTGTATTTTTTTTTTATAAAGCGAAATAAATAAAAAAAAAAGACGTAAAGCAAAATAAATAAAGTGCGAGTGTCGGTGCATATTCTCATTTATATTTACATGGGTCCTAAGTACATTCTAATAAAATAAAAATAAAAATGACCAAAATGATAAACTAGAAAAAAAAAACAAAATTGCAAATGCATTAAAATAAATATGCTAATAATAAAACTAAAATGAAAATGCATGAAATAAAAAGGAAAATAAAAAAATAAAAAATAAAAATGCATGATGTGTTAAAGAATAAAAACAATAAAATGCATGATAATAAATAAAGACTAAAAACTAAATGCAAGGAATGGTAAAAAAGAAATAAAAAAAGGAAAAGGGGTGCAGTAGTAAAAAAGGGAGGGTTGTGCTGCTGGAATTGACTGAGATTGAGATAATGTGCACAATGTTGGAGAGTTGTGGGAGGTTTCATTGGATGAGGAGGGCGTGTGATTTGGAGTAGGTGTAGAGTGTAGGTTCGTGTTTGGATTTGGAGAGATATTAATGGTTGGAGGAGGCGTTGGTGTGTATGGGAGTGGAGAGTGTTGTGGTGTGGTGAGGGAAGTGTAGTGGTAAGGGTTTGTGGTGGTGGAGGCGTGGGATGATGTTGGGAGATGGATGAATGGCTGAGTGTTAGTGGAGGAGTGTGTTGTGTTTATGAGTGTAGAGAGCGCGGCCGTACAGTTGTGGTGGAGGAGGAGTGGAGAATGGTTCAAAGTTTTGTGTTGTGTTTTTTTTGGAGTTAACTTTGATTGAACTTTTTCCGTTTCTGATGCAAATTCCCCCCTCCCTTTCTGACTGAAAATTCCCCCTTTTAATCCTAATTGCTACCACTAATGCTCAATAAGACACAAGTTGACAAAATAAGTGGCCATAATAATCAATAAATAACAACTTAAATGTCAAATTAAAAAGCAAATTAAGTCTGCATCAAAAAGTCTCCTCCACCAATTTAAATGTCAAATTAAACAAATTAAGTCTGAGCAAAAAGTCTCCTTCATCAATTTAGAGACAAAAATTAAAAAGGAAACTAATAAAATAAATAAAAAAAAGATAATAATAAAGATGTTAAATGAAATAAAAAAAACATTTAAAAGAATAAAGATAAAAGTGAAAAAAAATAATAAAAACAAAAAGACGGACCCGAACGAAACAAAAAATGAGGTATTTTAAAATACCTCCCTGCCGAAATTTCGTCTGAGACGACGAAAAATTCCGCACTAAAAAGATGAGTAAGAAAATTAAATTTTAGGTCAAAAATTGGGGTATGACAGATGCCCCTATTTAAGTCTCTTCGCCCGGAAATCTGAAGAGAAAATCTTGGATTCGACGGGTCGAAGGGACTTAAATACACAGTACGCCAATTTTGGACCTAAAAGAAAAAATGTGAGATGCTCGTGATGCAAATGCAAATGCAAGACGGCGAAGCTGACCCGACTGGGGGTAAAACAAAACCAAAGGATACCCGAGTTTGTTAAAGCAAGGGATCCGACTCCACTGGGGGATAACATAGTTTCACTGGGGAAGGAGTTGTCTACTATCAACAAAGATGACAGCTTAAAGAAGACAGATGATATGTATTACCTACTATCGTATATTGATAGCTTAAAAGAGGTAATATAAAAAGGAGACACCGTCCACTATCGTTGTATGGATAGCTTAAGGAAGACAGATGACATGTATTACCTACTATCGTGTATTGATAGCTTAAAAGAGGTAATATAAAAAGGAGACACCGTCTACTATCGTTTTATGGATAGCTTAAGGAAGACAGATGACATGTATTACCTACTATCGTGTATTGATAGCTTAAAAGAGGTAATATAAAAGGAGACACCGTCTACTATCGTTGTATGGATAGCTTAAGGAAGACAGAATATTTTACCTACTACCATTGTGAGGGTAGCTTAAAGGAGGTAAGAGATAAATGTCAGCTGCTCGGGATGTAGCCGAACTTGCCACTGACGACAGGATAGATGATAAAATGCCAGCTGCTCGGGATGTAGCCGAACTTGCCACTGACGACATGATAGATGATAAAATGCCAGCTGCTCGGGATGTAGCCGAACTTGCCACTGACGACATGATAGATGATAAAATGCCAGCTGCTCGGGATGTAGCCGAACTTGCCACTGACGACATGATAGATGATAAAATGCCAGCTGCTCGGGATGTAGCCGAACTTGCCACTGACGACATGATAGATGATAAAATGCCAGCTGCTCGGGATGTAGCCGAACTTGCCACTGACGACATGATAGATGATAAAATGCCAGCTGCTCGGGATGTAGCCGAACTTGCCACTGACTACATGATAGATGATAAAATGCCAGCTGCTCGGGATGTAGCCGAACTTGCCACTGACGACATGATAGATGATAAAATGCCAGCTGCTCGGGATGTAGCCGAACTTGCCACGGACGACATGATAGATGATAAAATGCCAGCTGCTCGGGATGTAGCCGAACTTGCCACTGACGACATGATAGATGATAAAATGCCAGCTGCTCGGGATGTAGCCGAACTTGCCACTGACGACATGATAGATGATAAAATGCCAGCTGCTCGGGATGTAGCCGAACTTGCCACTGACGACATGATAGATGATAAAATGCCAGCTGCTCGGGATGTAGCCGAACTTGCCACTGACGACATGATAGATGATAAAATGCCAGCTGCTCGGGATGTAGCCGAACTTGCCACTGACGACATGATAAAAGGATAAATGTCAGCTGCTCGGGATGTAGCCGAACTTGCCACCGACGACAAGAAACAAAGATAAATATCAGCTGCTCGGGATGTAGCCGAACTTGCCACTGACGACAGGATAAAAAGGTAAATGTCAGCTGTTCGGGATGTAGCCGAACTTGCCACTGACGACAGGATAAAAGGATAAATGTCAGCTGCTCGGGATGTAGCCGAACTTGCCACTGACGACAGGAAGGTAAAAGGTATGCACAAGCTGTTCATTAAAGAACTGTCACTTGGCGAAAAGAGGGTGACATCTTTGGATCAGACACACTGGGGATGACACTTGGGGACAAAGAGAGTTAAAAAATGTTTATGACTGATTGGTATGAAAAACAAGACTCAGGGTGGTTAATGCAACCATGTAGTAGATGATGTTGTTTGTATGTTGTATATGCATGAATGTGTATATGCATGAATGTATGAATGTATGTATGACAATACGACTTGTATGACTGTATGGAGGATTGACTTGTATGATGGTATGACCGATGAACTTGATGAGACAAGACTAGACAGGTAAGATGGAAAGTGGACCGACGGCGCAGTACAAACACTCTGCAATCTTCATTGGGAATGATGCCATTGGGGACACATCAAAACATTGACGGGGTAAGGCCCGATGTATGCAACAATTGGTGGGGAGTAAACACTTCCTGGGGGAGACGTGTTAATCCAAAGACCTGGCAGAAGAACTGGTGTTTCTACGGTCATGCTTTTTGTTTTTTTCTTTTTTGAGTCCCTAACTTTTGCGTGGACCGCCCTTTCGGGTTTTCAGTCCACCGGGAATATATTCTTTTTGTATGCCCCTAATTTTTGCCTGGACCGCCCTTTCAGGTTTTCGATCCACCGGGAATATGCCCCTAATTTTTGCCTGGACCGCCTTTTCAGGTTTTCGATCCACCGGGACGCTCATTTTTGCCTAAGCCGCCCTTTCGGGTTTTCGACTTACCGAGCTCTTTTCTTTTTTTTCTCTTTCTTTTTTCCAAGCAATTGACCATGTTTAACCTGCAGAGTTTGTCCGTTCTCAGGATAACTGTTGACGCACACTTCACTTATTCATGAGTTCAGAGAGAATGTGTTTGTTGTTTATGCTTTCCAAAAATAAAAAGATTTATGATTTTGAAAAAAAAGTTTTGCTTCAAGTACTACCATCAAAAATAGAAGGAGTTTTATAAATAGAATAAATGGGAGTTCCAAATAAAAGGCACAGGCTCAAATTTGTTTAAAAGAGTGGTGACCCGCCAACGGCGTTGCCCCACGGATCTCTCAAAAGTTTGGAAAATGGTAAATATAAGGGGAAGGTACATTGAACACAATAACCGCTATTCTCCCTAACAACTTTGAATTCCACTGTTTGGATGCTTCAGATTTAGAGTCTCTTTGACAGCTACTGTGCCCCAAGTGAGTCATGGCCAACCTGATGCAGTTACTTTGTCTTTTGATCCTTAACTTTTGCATAGACCGCCCTTTCGGGTTTTCGATCTATCAGGATGATTATTTTCTGTTTCATGTCTCTAATTTTTGCCTGGACCGCCCTTTCGGGTTTTCAGTCCACCGAGACGCTCATTTTTGCCTAAGCCGCCCTTCCGGGTTTTCGACTTACCAAGCTGTTCTTTTATTTTTTTAGACAAAGTATTTCTTGACTGCATCAGCATTCATCGGACGGGGAAGCTCATCACCATCCATAGTCGTAAGAGTCATTGCACCACCGGAGAAAGCTCTCTTGACGACATATGGGTCTTCATAATTAGACATCCATTTGCCCCTGGAATCGGGTTGAAAAGATTGGATCTTCTTGAGCACAAAACCTCCTTCTTGGAACACGCGGGTACTGCCCGTGACACAAAGCATTCATGCGTTTCTCTGATCATATTTGTTTTGACATCATTCAGCCTCTGATAACTTAGGTTCCATTAAAACTCTCATTGATGAAATCTCGATCTCCACAGGGAGTACTGCTTCCATGCCATACACTAAAGAGAAGGGGGTTGCCCCTGTTGAGGTACGCACTGAAGTACGATATCCGTGTAAAAGCATTCTGTAACATCTCATGTAGGTCCTTGTAAGTGGTTACCATCTTCTGCACCATCTTTTCGATGTATTTTCTTTCTTTTTTTTTTTGCTTTTGTTCTTTTTTGATGTTTTTTGTTTGATTTTTTGTAGCCTCGATGGCACCACTCATCTGGGATTTGGACAGGGATACTGTGATGACAGTTCTTCGGAACCCAAGTTAATCATTTCGAGTGCTTCTTCCTGAGGCTAAATGATGTTTTTTATATTCTAGTAACAGAGAGATCTTTTCGGGAATCTGTTCATCCTCCTCCTCTTCAGCTTCGTGAACAGGGAACTCAAAGTCGGGAGAGAGCATAGGGTTACAGTGTTCAACAGGTTTATTGATGTTCGGTCTACATATGATTGATGATTGTTTTTAGAAAATGAGTGAAAAATGCAGACCTTTTGAAATAAAATAAAATAAAATATTTTTCTTTTGGGTTTTTTGTGTTACCATTTTTCCAGAAAAAGCACTAAAATAAAAATAAAAAGTCGCGAAAGAAACGACAATTTTTCATTGATAGTGGTAACTTGAAGACAAAAGTAGAGCCCTACATGATTTCACTTTCGTATCGGGCGAAACGAAAGGATTTTTTTAAAAGATAAGACAACTAAAACACATTCCTTGGACCCATGAGTAACTGAGGGAATGTCAACAACGATCCAATTGCAGTAACCTTTGCCATGTGTTACAAAATTCACTGCCACCTTCTTCACCAGGGTGAGCTTCTGAGCAATCTTGCACCAAATCAACAGATGGGGTCCCATGTCCAGGTAGTAGATTAGCTTGCACATCGGGACTCGTCCCTTTGAAGGATAGGATGTTGGCCTGGATCAACTTTTGGACTTCGGCTTTCAAGGCATAACAATGCTCAACGTCATGACCGGGTGCCCCTTGATGGAAAACACAAAAGAGATGAGGTTTATACCACTGTGGCAACCTTTCAGGTACCTTAGGAGGTGCCCTAGTTTGAACAAGATTTTTATCAAGCAAAACGGGGAGCAACTCTGCATATGCCATGGGGATTGGATCAAAATGGGAAGTCCGCTGAACCCGATTCTGTCGTCGAGGCTGTTGTCGATTCTGTTGCTGAGGCCTTTGTTGGGGTTGGAGCTGATTTCTGGATAGCCGGAGTCGGGGTTCCAAAAGAGGTGGGATGAAAACCTTCGTCTGATAGGAATGACATCCCCATGGGTAAGCTCTAGACGCGCCGGGCGGTGGAGTAAGTATGGTAGAAGTTGGTAAAGCAAATGAGATTGGCTGCTCAAGAGTAGTGACAGCAGGCTGAGGAACTGACGTCTGGGCTTGGGAAGCCAACAGAGCGTTCATCATGGAGGTCAACTTCTCCATCCCTTCCCGGAGATTGGCCACCTCTTCCCGGAGGTTTTGGTTTTCTTACTCTAACAGACCCATTCTTTTCTGATTAGCCATGGTGTTGTAAATGCGAGTAGGTTTGTAATGAATACGCCGGGCCACTTTCTTTGGACTGCGACTGATTGACCTTTGGAAAAACAAGACGTGAGACTCGGCTTGAGAAACTATGAATGCGATATGATGCATGATTATGCTTATGCAAAAAGAAGAAAGATTTGTTATCGAAGGACTTTGTTGAAGTATTTGTAAACATCATGGTTTGAACATTTCATTTGAGCATCAAGGCAATACAAAATAATTCTTTTTTAGAAACTAAGCCAAGGGACCAATTCAAAAGTCCTTTAGTGGAAGCTAGATTTTAACAGGAATTTTTTAAAGACTCCTAGCTTCCTTAAATTCAACAAATCAGGGCTCTTGAAGGTGTACTTCCTAGTGCTCCTCTATGATGTTTAAAAAACTTGTTTAAGTCCTTCGATAATTGGATGAAAAAATGTTTATGAATGAATGCATGCATGCATGATTATGCTAAAGAAACAGAGAAAACATGGTGAGGTTAGGTCCAAAATGTTGGAGTCAAGGGTAAACACGCCATTTGGTAAGGACTATGGTTTCAAATGTACCTGTATCACGGGTTCTACCAAGTTCCCAAAGTAATTGACCACTTCCGAATATTGTCGGATTACGGGACTGACTCCCGGTCCAACGACATTCGTAGGAAAGTCTCGTTTGAGTGTAGTATCGCGTATCAACCAATTCAAGACTACTCTTGATTAGCCACCGCACTACGTCCTAAAAGGCCAAGATGGGTTAAAGGTAACTAAAGGTCCTCAACTTCATAGGCCACTTAAAAATAACAATGTCAAACACGACTACTCATGTTGACACGGTATTACCTTTAAGAGTCCTCCATTGAGCGGGGTTATATCACATGTACCAACACCCAAGACTACTCCTGGTATGGCACTTTGATTATACCACCATCCTATCTTATGTTTCCCTCAAGCCCGGGTATAGGACTTATCTCACCACTCACGTAAAAGGAAAAAACACATATGCACATATTTACATTTTTTATTTAAGCAAGTTATAGCACAAAATAATTAAATAAATTCAAGTTAGGCTCAACCCTCTTAGGGAATCCCCAGTGAAGTCGCCATTTCTGTCGCGGTGATTTTCGGAGATCAAGCTATTGATTAGCGTTGACTCACTAATTTTATTTCGCGACTGAACTTTTAATTTTTTAAATGAAAAAGTGGAAAAAAGTTCTAAATTACCACAATTTTAAAAATTAGGGTTCGGGGGTTAGTTACGTTTAGGGAAGGTATTAGCACCCTAAACGTTCGTAGTACTCTACGAGAACCTCTTGATTTTATTTATTTATTTTGGGCTATAACTTGCTTATATTATTTTTTTAAAAAGAAAAGAATGAATTATAATAATGAGAAAAAGATAAAAATGTTTTTTTTGTATTTTTTATGATTTGGAAGGACATGGTCCTCTGCCTACGTACCCGTGAGGGATCAAAACCTCGTAGTTCGGGGTAAGAATAACGGTTGATTTGTTTGGTGTTTTTTATTAGTTTTTAAAAAAGTTTTAAAAATAAAAAGCCAAGTGGCAAAATGGAATTGGTTTGTGTTTTTTTATTTTTTGAAAATGATTAAAGTGTAATTAAAGTAGATTAATGGTTATTTAAAGAAAATAAAAAGAAAAAAACGGACACTTGATTGAAAATCAAGGTTTATTAAGAAAAGATTTTTTTGATTTTTGATTTATGCATGTTTTTGTTTTTTTTTAATATGGACTAAGACTAAAAATATAACTAAAAAGCTAAACGCGAGGAAATTCCGTGGTGACGTTGGATCACCACGAAACCCTTTTGAAATTAAACTAACCTAATATTTTTGTATTTTTTTTTTATAAAGCGAAATAAATAAAAAAAAAAGACGTAAAGCAAAATAAATAAAGTGCGAGTGTCGGTGCATATTCTCATTTATATTTACATGGGTCCTAAGTACATTCTAATAAAATAAAAATAAAAATGACCAAAATGATAAACTAGAAAAAAAAAACAAAATTGCAAATGCATTAAAATAAATATGCTAATAATAAAACTAAAATGAAAATGCATGAAATAAAAAGGAAAATAAAAAAATAAAAAATAAAAATGCATGATGTGTTAAAGAATAAAAACAATAAAATGCATGATAATAAATAAAGACTAAAAACTAAATGCAAGGAATGGTAAAAAAGAAATAAAAAAAGGAAAAGGGGTGCAGTAGTAAAAAAGGGAGGGTTGTGCTGCTGGAATTGACTGAGATTGAGATAATGTGCACAATGTTGGAGAGTTGTGGGAGGTTTCATTGGATGAGGAGGGCGTGTGATTTGGAGTAGGTGTAGAGTGTAGGTTCGTGTTTGGATTTGGAGAGATATTAATGGTTGGAGGAGGCGTTGGTGTGTATGGGAGTGGAGAGTGTTGTGGTGTGGTGAGGGAAGTGTAGTGGTAAGGGTTTGTGGTGGTGGAGGCGTGGGATGATGTTGGGAGATGGATGAATGGCTGAGTGTTAGTGGAGGAGTGTGTTGTGTTTATGAGTGTAGAGAGCGCGGCCGTACAGTTGTGGTGGAGGAGGAGTGGAGAATGGTTCAAAGTTTTGTGTTGTGTTTTTTTTGGAGTTAACTTTGATTGAACTTTTTCCGTTTCTGATGCAAATTCCCCCCTCCCTTTCTGACTGAAAATTCCCCCTTTTAATCCTAATTGCTACCACTAATGCTCAATAAGACACAAGTTGACAAAATAAGTGGCCATAATAATCAATAAATAACAACTTAAATGTCAAATTAAAAAGCAAATTAAGTCTGCATCAAAAAGTCTCCTCCACCAATTTAAATGTCAAATTAAACAAATTAAGTCTGAGCAAAAAGTCTCCTTCATCAATTTAGAGACAAAAATTAAAAAGGAAACTAATAAAATAAATAAAAAAAAGATAATAATAAAGATGTTAAATGAAATAAAAAAAACATTTAAAAGAATAAAGATAAAAGTGAAAAAAAATAATAAAAACAAAAAGACGGACCCGAACGAAACAAAAAATGAGGTATTTTAAAATACCTCCCTGCCGAAATTTCGTCTGAGACGACGAAAAATTCCGCACTAAAAAGATGAGTAAGAAAATTAAATTTTAGGTCAAAAATTGGGGTATGACAATGAGCAATATTGAAATTTATATATCATCGGTAAACCTAACTTAGTCATGATTAAATTTAGCTTGACTTTGACTTGTACATAATATAGGCCAACTGGCCAAGTATTTGACCCTTTCTCATATGTAATTGATGTACATGCTATGATCTCATTTATATTTAACTTCGGGTTGATGTTTAATACACAAGAAAAAAGAAGAAGGGTTGAAGTAGGATGGCCTTAAGTTAGGCTAGTCCCTATTAGAGTTTCTTTTTTATTTTGCCAAGTCTAAATACCTCCTAAAAGGAATTCATGGAACCGTTCAACTACCACTTCATTAACTAATTCAATTGGATTATCATGTGGTATGTAATTCCAGTGGTAAAATCATATTGAGCTCTCCAATTTTTCTTCTTTCGTGTATTTTTCTCCCTCTATTAATTTATTACTCATGAAAGACAAGGTCCAGCTTAGTTAAAAAAAACAGGTTGCTTGTAGTTGCATTAATTTTAACATGACCTTTTCTTTTGGGTATCAAAAGGGAAACAAACTGAGACACCCATGACCCAACACTGCACCGTTTTATTAATCTCATATGAACCTTGGAATCAATTAGGAAGAATTAATTTGTTCACCTTAACTTCATGAAAGGTACTGTAGTGT
Organism: Medicago ruthenica; assembly: GCA_018208015.1. Classification (NCBI taxonomy): domain Eukaryota; kingdom Viridiplantae; phylum Streptophyta; class Magnoliopsida; order Fabales; family Fabaceae; genus Medicago; species Medicago ruthenica. The sequence goes on along the minus strand of CM031377.1, from coordinate 6,043,920 downwards.
AGACGATTTGCATGGCAAACCTCGTTGAAATTTTATTTTTCTTGTGAGATTTTGCGGTTATGGTGGATAATAATTGTAAGATGTAAAAGAGCACATAGATTTAGATTGATATTCATCTGTCATTAGGCATGGCAATGGGGCGGGGCGGGGGCGAGTTTTACCTTCCCCGTCCCCATACCAACTCTCATATACTTACCCGTTACCCTACCCATACCCAGCGGGGATGAAAAATCGAATCTCATCCCCATCCCCGACGGGTTCGGGTATCCCCGCCCCATTCCCATCCTTGCAGTGGATACTTTTTTTAATAAAAATAAAAGCATTTTTCAGCCCCGAGCGCAATGTTGTAATGCTTTATCCAACAAAAAGATGATGACGATCAATGACTATATTGAAGGAGAAGAGAGAGGCCGAGAGTGTGAGATATGGAAGGAGAAAAAAGAAAACTATGATAAGTGAGTGTCGTCTGAAAGGCTGAGACTCTGACTGTGTGAGTGAAATGTTTAAGGGTTTGAGTTTCTATTTATATAAAAGGGGTAATAAATTGATTTTCTACATTCGGGACGGGTTTGGGTATGGGTTCGGGGTGGGTACCTATATCCCCGTTAACCGTCCCGTACCCGTGTTTTAAAATCGAGGAAAACCCAAACCCAGTCAAAGCGGAGAAAACCAGTCGAATTGGGTTTGGTTCGGGCGGGTACCCGCGGATATGGGTTTTATTGCCATGCCTGTCTGCCACTACTCCAAGAATAAGGAAGTAAAAACCTACTACAGTTGGTCACTGTTGAGATTATTAAAATTTTAATTTATAATTTTACCTCTCTTTATAATCTTACTAATAACAGTTTTTTTCTTTATCAAATCTTACTAACATTTGAAGCAACTGAAGAATGATGAAAATCATTGCAAATTATTATGGTCATAAGGACATGTCCCATGCCTCCACTCAAAGAAAAAGGAAAAAGATTTTTAAACACCCAAACAATTAATCTAGATTATGAGAGAGACAAAGAGGATGATGTGATAGATTAATAAATGTGATAAGAAAATAATGATAAATAAATAATGAGGTGTTGAATGAGCGGTTGGAAATATGGGGTGTCCATATATAACTCCTAAAAAAAAACATGTCCCATGCCCATCATTTTGTCCCATATTTTAGTCATTGTGTTATATGTGCAACTAAAATGGGACAAACCAATGCAACAACCTATAACATTGTGAGGTGTACAAAAATCGAGGTCGAGTGAAATATATTTAAAAATGTCTTGCTAACGAGTGCTTTAAGAACATTGTTTAATGAACCACAAAAAAAATTGTCTTGAGAATACAAGTCAAACACATGTAAAAGTCATAACTACACAATTTTTAAGATAAAAATACTACTTTTGAATGCTTAAATAATGCTCTAAGGACATTTATTAGCATTTTTCTATTTAAAAATAGTGAATAAGTTGTTGGTTGTACAAATTAATTTCTTTTGACATAGCTTGTAAAAATTGGCTGTTCATAAATCACTCCTCTTTTAGAATTACCATAATGTCTCCATTGATAATTCAATTAGTAGAAATTGTTTTGTAAAAAGTTTGTATTGAGAATATTGTGAAAGAAACCGTGTTATAATTATTTTTTTAACGAGTCCTTAAAATTCATAAATTTTTTTGAAATCTTATAACATCTATAAAATAATTTCAAATCCTTTAAAATCTTATGATTTTAATCCATTGAAATCCAAATTGTAAATCTTAATAGTCCTTTAAAATCATGTAAAGTATTTTAAAATCTTAAAGACTTTTTTTAAACAAAAACAGTTTTTTAAAATTATAATTCAATACACCCCAAGTCTCAATATTTCCTTTCAAACAAAGTATGTATGTATGCATATGCTCATTTGAAGCAGCAAAATTTGTAGGTCTCATCCAATTTGCAAATACCTCATAGGAAGCACCTAAACAAATATGGTCAACACTACTAGGAGTAGTTAAAATATATCGAAGAAAAACTAAAAACAAAACCATAACATGATTGATGATTCTATGGCAAGGTCTAAAAATCGTTCGCCAAATTCCATTATGGCTGCAATCAAGAGGATTCAAAAATTGGATCCAAAACTGGATTCCATCGTCTTTGACGAACAGAGATAACGCCTCCGTTATCATTTTCCGTTAACTTCGTTACTGGTGAAACTTTCGCCGCTTTACTTCCCTTTCTTTTTCCACTTCTTTTCTCCGCAATCGAAATCTCAAACTCCGAAGCCTTACAATTCACCCTGCTCACCGCCACCAGCAGGTAAACCTTCCCGGCTACAAGCTCCTCGTCGGCTCGTAAGGCCGTGATCCGTCGCGTTCTAAGAAGTTCCTCCGCCGGAGTGATGACATGTCCGATTAGTTCAATCATGAGCTCCGCCGATTTCATCGGTAGCTTGATCTCTCGAAGATTTCCGTGAGTGTCCAACAGTGTTGCCGTTTTCTTCTTACTCTTTATTACTTTCTCATCAATAATATCAAAATTAGCACAATTAGTAGGGATGCAAGAACAAGAACTTGTGTTGCCCATGGAGTGTGTGTTTCTTTCTTTCTTTCTTAAAGAACAAAAGTCAAATTGAGGTTATGAAGATGCTTGTTTATGTTTATGTGTTGTGGTTGTTATTATGGAGTATGAGAGTGTTGTGTGCGTATTTATATGATTTTAAGGGGAAAAAATAAATAAATGAATTGTCGAGAAGGGAATATTGAAGTGGATTTTGGCCACCTTGTAGAACTAGTGTTAATAACGCGGATCTTGGTTTTCTAGCTGCTTAATTCTACACCTTTTCTTGTCATCCGAGTACTAGTATATGATTTGTTTGTTTATTTATTTATTTAGGCTTAAACGCACGCACTTTTGACCCTCTAACTTCTAAAATGTAGCGATTTTGGCTCCCTATTAAAAAAAATAGTCAAAGTCGCCCCTCATATCTAACCCATTTTGCAATAGTAGTCATTTTGCTCAATTTTGACCAAGTCAACGCCTGTGTGGCAGCTCACTTAACTGAGTGGCGTGCCACATGTATAATTATTGATTTAAAGAAAAATAAAAATGTCATACATGTATATATTAAATTAAAAAAAAAAAAAAAAGGAAAGTAAGAGTGGAGACACGCACAACAACAACAATAGCCTCGTCGTTTATCTTCATTCACAGAATATGTTCATGGCAACAACAACTTAACAATATTATTTAACCAATAACCACAAACCATCATCACATATATTGCAATTCAATCAAATCCATTTTACAGATTTATGCTTCCTTCCTTTTATCCCCATTTCACATATTCAATCAAACCCATTTTTCTTCTCAACTTTTGGGTTTAGATCTCTCTCAACCATGTTCATCTTTGATCGGTTCTATGGCATTCTAGCATTCCTTGGTCTTAATAATGCCGGCAAAACTACCCTTCTTCACATGCTCAAACATGAGGTCGTTTCATCCTATTTTCTTTGACCCTTTTGAATAAAAAATCTATTTTTATAATAAAGATTTGATTTTTGACATTTTTATTGGGAAGATGAAGAAGTAATGATGATTATTTATTTTGACACTTCGGAGGAATTGAGTATTGGGAAGATCTGATTTATGAGTAATAATGATGATTACCAAGATTCATTCTGATTTTGGTTTGAGCAGTTACGTTGGAGAAAGAATCGGAGTAGAAAGGGCGAGAGGTGAAAGGGAAGGTGGAGATGGTACAGCGGATGCATGAGTTTCTGGGTTTGAAGCATTGTTGTTGTGTGGCAGAGGAGTTGTATTCATTATTTCTGGGTTCTGGGTTTAAGAAAAGGATGAAGAATATGAAGGATTTAGATGAGGAAGATGAATGTCATGTGCTCCCTTTAATTAATCCTTTAATTTTTTTTATATTTTTTTAATTCTGTAAATACACACGTGGACTTTCCTTTTTTTATTCAAAAAATACACAACCGGCAATTTTTTAAGTTATGTGGCGTGACACGTAGGATTGACCAAGTCAAAATTGGTGTTTTGCAAAAGAGGTTAAACATGAGGGGGGGACTTTGGTCATTTTTTTAATAAGGGGCAAAATCGCTACACTTTGAAACTTAAAGAGTTAAAAGTATGTTTAAGCCATTTATTTATTTGAGACAATGACAATGGTGTTATAAAATACCCTGAAATTCTAATAGAATGAATGAGTGTGTGGTGGTGGGGTGAGAGCGAATGTGATTGAGACTTCTCGCGGTTTCCACTAAGACTTGGTAGTGATATTCTAAATTGTAATAACAAATACCGAATTATGGCTACTACAATTTAGATGACTCGTTTTGATTTGGTTTGTGTGCTTTACGGTAGTAGTGTGGCACAGGAATGGCCTTTTGCTCTATTGGAGAAGAGCTGTGATATTTGAACAACCATTTAATACAACTTTGGTGAAAACTTTCTTTTTCTCTCTTTTTATTGGTCAAAAACAATAGAGAGAGAGAGAGAGAGGAAGGAAGAGAGAGACTAATAACATAATATGAGTATGAGAGAGAAGGTTGTCAAAAAGTTGTCACAAAGTGGTTGTACAAATATCATTTCTCATTGGAGAAATCTCTCCAATCTCAATAGTCAATGATTAGGCCAGAAGTTAGGTATCGTGAATTTGCATTCCATAGAGGAACACATAAGAATTCATCCAGTACACTAAAATGTCTCATATTGTTTGAGAATTTGAGGTTAAGAGTGGTTTATAAATAACATTCACACTCCTCAACTGGACAATATGTCTTTTACAAAGGGCAAAACTATAAGCGCTCACAAGTAGGGTGTGCAAAAATATGGTTAACTGAACCATATCACTAAACTGAACTACACTGAACCATAAAAAAACCAAACCATATTAAATGGTTCATGAACTAAACCATAAAAATAAAACAGTTTAGTTAACCAAACTTAATTAAATAATCGGATCTAAAATGTTTCACCAAAAACATTTATTTTGATAACCGGTGCCCCGGGGCACTGGTTAAGGAATTATAAAAGAAATATTTCCTTGAAAATTTTGTATTCTATTTTTTAAAAATTGAAAAATTACTCTTTTCAATGCAAATAGTGTCTTTTCTTTCTATCTTTAGTTTCTTAACCAGTGCCCCGAGGTCACCGGTTAACAAGACCCTAAAAATAAATCAAAAACATAAATAAAATAAAAGTATCACAAAAACAACTCAGAAGCCCAAATTCGCCACTAACCTTAGCCCCAATGATGAAGAACCCAAACCCCAAATTGATCCCAATTCACAAATTCACAAAATCAATTCACTAAACTTAGTTCCAATTCGGACGAACCCTAACCCCAATTCGTATAATTCGCGAATCAAATTCCATTTTTTTGCTCTTCTCCCTCGGTCTTCCTACTCTCCTCACATGTATGCTCATTCCTATGTGGTTTTGTTCTTTTTTGTCTAGATTTTCCGATTTCTAGTTGTTATGCTCATGCTTATGGCTTTTCGATTTTTGGGTCTCTTTGAAATGTTAATTTTCACGTGTGTTCACTTTGCTTATGTTTATAAGTTCTGCTTATAGTTTCTGCTTAAAGCCCACATGTTTAAAAATCTGTTATGGTAAACAATTGTTGATTCTTCTTATAGAGTACTTATGCCTTTTATAAGAGAGGGATAATTGCTTGTAGTGTTTTTGTGAAGAACAGTAACCAGTCATTATGGGAAATTGCTCTTTAAAATCCTTCTTCTTTTGTTTACTCTTTGGTATTTGAAACTTTTTGGTGTAGGTAGGTTATTTCATCAATTTGAGGAGTTCATCCTGACATGTGTTTCTACATATTTGAAACTTTGATGTTCATGTGTTTAATCAATTTGAGGATTTCAGGTGTTACTTTGATTTAGGGTCTTATTGTTAAACATATCAGAATATGATTTAGTTTTAAGGAGTTTTTGTCGCTTTTGTTTATGTCGATAATGAAGGTGAGAAAAACACACACAAAAGAAGGGGGGGTTGAATTGTGTGACTCAAAAACTTGTTCTTTTCTTTTCAGAATCTTAAAACTAGTTCAGAACCAGGTTCTGAACTGTTATCAGAATTAAATGCAGCGGATTAACAAGTTAAAAGATAAGGGAAGAGAGACACACAGGAATTTTATACTGGTTCCTTCTCAATGTGAGAAGTAGTCCAGTCCCCTTGTTTTCCAACAAGAGAGTTTCACTATAATCTGAAGATTACACTTTGCTCAATCACTAAGAAAGAGACTTCCAGTTGCTCAATCACAAAGAAAGAGGCTTCTATGCTCAACCACCAAGGAAGAGGCTTCCAATGCTCAAGTCACTAAGACAAGAGACTTCCCAATGCTCAAGACACTAAGTCAAGAGACTTCTGACTCAGACCACAAAGGAATGAGGTTACAACTGCTCAGTATACAGACTGAGACTTTAATGACCAAATTGGTTTACAAGTAAAGGAGTTTGGGATGAACACTTGATAAAATATCAGAGGTGTTCTCTTAATACAACACAGGTTAAGACTCTTAACCTTAAGAAATTCTAAGTTACAAAGACTATGAGAATTTCTAAGAGTTTTGAACTTGACAGTTTTTACACAGAAAACAGAGCAAGGTTTCAGCAATTTGATTTCAAGAGTCTTAGACAAATTTCTTCTTCAAATCTTCTTCCTTTTATAGATGAAATATAGTTGTTGAAGATTTGCTTGATTTGAGGAAAGAGCCGTTGCAAGTTGTACTAGAATAGACTGAAAATGTGTGCTGAGCTTTTTGCAAAAACCAGAGCAGCAGCCATTTTTGAACTTGCCTACCTTAAAAGCTGGAGAATGTTTGGGTCAGGGAGACAACTGTTCCATTGAGTTGTTCTGACACATCCAGGCATTAAATGCGCACAGTACTGGTCACTTTCCATGCCACATCAGCTTCAGAAGCTTCTCTGTGAACAGTGCACCAGAAGCTGCTGCATCAGAAGCTGCCTTGTACGGATCAGAAGCTGGCTTCAGGAGTTGACTTTGCGTTGACTTCTTCAGAAGCACCCAGACTTCAGAAGCTGCCTTCAGACTCAGAAGCTGCACTTCAGGAGTACCACTTCAGGACCACTTCAGAAGCTTCTCAGTTCAGTACCACTACTTCAGGAGCACTTCTTCAGGAGCACTTCTTCAGAAGCACTTCTTCAGACCCAATTTCCTTCTAGCTTTGCAACATTGCTTCTTAGCTTTCCTTCCTTGCTCTAAGCTTGTTCTTCCATAACCATTCATAATAAATAATCATAAAGCACATGGTTCTGAAAACACTTGAACAAAGCACTAGCAAATAACCAATTTTCTATTTAACACTTTGTTATCATCAAAACCATAAAGAGAGATATGTTTACACATAAATGTTTCAACAATCTTCCCTTAATTTATAAGAGACTTGTTAAACACATTTTGTTCCAACAATCTCCCCCTTTTTGATGATGACAAACATAAGTATTAAATCAGAAAATTGTTGTTATCTTAATTAACAAGTTAACTGCAGGGTGTGAGGTTTGTAAGCTCCCCCTGAGTCTGATCCAAGTTAATTAAGTTCAGTTAAAAACACAAATGTGAAAATTTCAGAATTGTTGTTAAGTTTAATTAACAATCTGACTTCAGAAGAGGTTTGTAAGCTCCCTCTAGGTCTGACAATCCTCAAGGTTAGGTTTGTAAGCTCCCCCTGATTCTTATCCATGTTAATTAAGCTTAACTTAAAACAATATAGTGAAATTTACACTCAGAATTCAAAATGACTTGTTGACTTCAGGTTCTGAGGTTTGTAAGTTCTCCCCCTAAGTCTGATAATCCACAGGATGAGTTTTGTAAGCTCCCTGTGTCTTATCCAAGTTATTTTAAATTCAATTTACTCACTAAGAGTAATGTAACTCACAGAAATGTATCAGAGCCAGAATTTCACTTCAGAGGCTAAGAGTTAAAATCTGTTCTCATAAGTTAAATTCAGTCAGAATTGTATCAGAGCTTTACTTATGTAAAGGGGGGGGGGGTTGAATTGTTCAATAGTTCACACAAGAACCTTAGGCTTTAATACCTTTTACTCCCCTTTCATAAGTTAATATACTGACAGAATTTTAACTTATATTTGAGCTCAGGTGCTTTTAATACTTGTTTTACTTTCTCCCCCTTTTGTCATCAACAAAAAGTTTTACTTACTCACCCAACACAGAAAATTTCTCCCCCTTTGTCAAAAGAGTGTGAAATATCTGTATCAGAGCAGAAAAGAGTTTTAAAAGAGTTTGAAAACATGTATCAGAGCAGTTCAATCTCCCATTTTTTTTTAAAAGAGTTTGAAAAACATTTCAAAGAAAAAGGTTCAGAGCATATAGGAGGGGGTTGAACAAAAGCTTGTGAGATATTTATGCAATCATATGGATAATCAGGCAGCAATGATGAGAATCAGAGCATACTTGACTTTCAATGAGTATATGACTTGCATTAAAACTAGAATGCTGTTCAGAAGCAGAAAAAGGTTTAGAACTTCTGATCAGGTCATTCTGTGTTCAGACATGACTTGTTCAGTACAAATGGTTCAGTATCAGAACAAAATATGCAAGAAGGTATCAGAGCAATTCTTGCAAGAAGGTATCAGAGCAAATCTGAGCTGGTTTAAAGAAATTAGTTCAGATCAGAGCAGGTCTAACTCATTTTAAAGCAAGATTTTCAGATCAAAGACCAAATGATAGGTTATATCAGAGCCTGATACCAAATGAGGATTTTATCTCAGAGTCTGATACCAAAATACAGTTTTTTAAGACTGCTGAACTTGTATCAGAGCCTGATTTCAAAACATGAAGGTTTACCTCAGAGTCTGATACCAAATTGACATTTCAGTGCTGATACCAAGATAAAATAAGTTCTTAAGACTGAACATGTCTGAAACACTTTGAGCATTTAAAAAAATGTGTCTGTGCTAAACAGTTTGAAAACATACTGATATCAACTGAAAATTGTTTGTCAAGCAATTTTGACATTTAATATCAGAGCAGAAAATCACATTTTTAAATTGATGACTTTGGGAGGATTAGAGTATAACTTTCAAAGCTTCAATCATCATTGCCCATAGCTATACTTATCAGATTCTGACCAACATTAGATTTTTATCAGATTCAGAAGTCAGAAAATCCAGGTTCTGATCCTTCAGACTCTGAAGTTTTTCAGGCTTAACTTTATTCAAACTCTCAGAAGATGAGTGTTTGATAAGTCTTAGCTTATGATAAACTCAGAATCAAGGAATACATTCAGATTCAAGCACATTTTCAAGAGATAAAATGCATGTTCAGATTCTTTTTAATAACATTGAATCTTTCTTCTGTTAGGGGTTTTGTGAATATGTCAGCCCATTGATGATCAGTATCAATGAACTGAATATCTAAAACACCCTTCTGAACATAATCTCTTATAAAATGATGTTTTATTTCTATGTGCTTGGCTCTAGAATGCAGAATTGGATTTTTAGACAGACATATAGTAGCAGTATTATCACAATAAATTGGAATATTGTCTGCATGAATCTGATAATCCTCTAATTGATGTTTCATCCAGAGCAGTTGTGTGCTACAACTTGCAGCTGAGATGTATTCTGCTTCTGCTGTTGACAAAGTAATGGTTGCTTGTCTCTTGCTGGCCCAGGATATCAGATTTTCACCAAGAAACTGACAGTTTCCACTGGTGGATTTTCTTTCAATCCTGTCCCCAGCATAGTCAGCATCACAGAATCCAACTAGCTTATAATTTAGAGATTTCTTATACAGAAGTCCCAAATTAGTAGTTTCTTTCAGATACCTGAAGATTCTCTTGACAGCAGTCATATGAGATTCTCTAGGATCTGATTGGAATCTGGCACATAGACATACACTAAATAAAATATCTGGCCTAGAAGCAGTTAAGTATAGGAGAGAACCTATCATACCTTTGTACAGCTTCTGATCTACTTTAGAGCCATTATCCTCTTTGCTTAAGGTGCATGTGGGATGCATAGGTGTTGTCATCATCTTGCAATCATCCAGCTGGAACTTCTTCAGAAGCTCCTTTGTGTACTTTGACTGATGAACATAAACACCATCTTTGCATTGGTTGATTTGAATTCCCAAGAAGAATTTCAGCTCACCCATCATGCTCATTTCAAATTCATCCTGCATTAACTTTGAAAATTCCTTGCAAAGGGAGGCATTAGTAGAACCAAATATGATATCATCAACATAGATTTGTACAATTAAGATTTCTTTCTTAACAGTTTTTCTAAAGAGTGTATTGTCAACTTGACCTCTTACAAAACCATTTTTAATTAAGAAGTTGCTAAGCCATTCATACCAAGCTCTGGGAGCTTGTTTCAGACCATACATAGACTTCTTAAGTTTAAAAACATGATTTGGATATTTAACATCTTCAAAACTAGGAGGTTGTTTGACATACACTTCTTCAGAAATTACACCATTTAAGAAAGCACTCTTAACATCCATTTGATATAAGATGATATCATGATTAACAGCATAAGAAATAAGTAACCTGATTGCTTCCAGTCTTGCTACTGGAGCAAAAGTTTCAGTGTAGTCTATTCCTTCTTGCTGGCTGTACCCTTGAGCTACTAATCTAGCCTTGTTTCTGATCACTTCTCCTTGTTCATTGAGCTTGTTCCTGAACACCCATTTTGTTCCAATGATGTTCTTCTGATCAGGTCTTGCCACAAGATCCCAGACATCATTCCTTTGGAACTGGTTCAGTTCTTCTTGCATTGCTACAATCCAACCATCATCAGCAAGTGCTTCATCAGCAGTTGTAGGTTCAATCATGGATAGCAGGCCAAGCATAGACTCATTCTGAGTGAATGCTGATCTTGTCTTCCTTGGACTGTTCTTGTTTCCAATGATCAACTCCTCAGGATGTGAAGACTTGTACTTGAATGAGGTTCTGGGTGGATTAGTTTCTGAAGAACCATCAGGGATGTGTTCAGACCCATGCTGGTCTTGATTAGCTTCAGGAGTAGTGTCATTGTTGGAGAGTTTCTCAGATTCTTCATTGTTTTCAGCTTCTGAACCTTCATCAGAACCTGAACTGGGTTCAGCTTCTGAAGGCTCTTCTGAGATTCTGATATCTGCAAAACTCTCAACCAGCTCTGGTATTTCACTACCAGGCTTCTTATCATCAAACCTAATATGTATAGTTTCTTCAACAACATGTGTTTCAGAATTATACACCCTGTATGCCTTAGATCTCTCTGAGTATCCTAAAAAGGTACCCTTTTGAGCCTTGGCATCAAATTTCTTTAGGTAGACTTTATTGTTTAGTATGTAACATGTACAACCAAACTGATGAAAATAAGAAATACTTGGTTTTCTTCCTTTAAATAATTCATATGCTGTTTTATTCAGAATGGGTCTGATATAGATCCTGTTCTGAATATAACATGCTGTGTTTACAGCTTCTGCCCAAAAGTACTTAGCAATTTTAGACTCATGGATCATGGTTCTGGCCATTTCTTGTAAAGACCTGTTCTTTCTCTCTACAACTCCATTTTGCTGTGGAGTTCTAGGAGATGAGAACTCGTGGAGAATTCCATGGTCTTCACAAAAGTTTTCAAAAGGTTCATTTTCAAATTCACCACCATGATCACTTCTGATTTTTAAAATTTTCAAATCAGTTTCTGTTTGTACTTGTTTGCAGAATTTGAAAAACACATCATATGTTTCATTTTTGGTTCTGAGGAATTTAACCCAAGTCCACCTACTGTAATCATCAACAATAACAAGTCCATACTTCTTCCCATTGATTGAAGCTGTCCCAACAGGGCCAAACAAATCAATGTGAAGGAGTTCTAGAGGTTTAGAGGTGGAAACAATGTTCTTTGGTTTAAAAGAAGTTTTAGAAAACTTTCCAATTTTGCATGCTGAACAAAGAGCATCTGAGTGATAATCAATGATGGGTAAGCCTCTGACCAGCTGTAACTTGCTAAGCTTAGAGATGAGTCTCCAGTTAGCTTGTCCCAGCCTTTTGTGCCAGACCCATTTCTCATCACTCACAGACAGAAGGCAAACTACCTTCTGCTGAACCAAATCAGAAAAATTTATTTTGTAAACATTGTTTTTCCTGCTGCCTCTGAACACTACAGACTTATTTTCATTGCTGATTACAGTACATGTGTTCTTATTGAACATGACTTCATAATTACTATCACATAATTGACTTATGCTAAGTAAATTATGTCTAAGTCCATTTACCAGCCAAACATTATCAATGTACAGGGAAGAATTACCTATCTTACCAGTACCAATGATCTTTCCTTTCTGACTTCCTCCAAACCCCACAGTTCCTCCCTCTTTCAGAGTTAGGGTTTGGAACATAGACTTGTCCCCTGTCATATGATGCGAGCATCCACTGTCCAGGTACCAGGACCTTTCCTTTTCTTTGGATGACAAGCATATCTGTAATTGAAATAATCTCAGACTTAGGTACCCAGATTTTCATGGGTCCTTTGGGGTTAGTCCTGAAAGGTTTTGGCTTTTTAAACTTGTGTCTGAAGTTATGATGTTCAGACTTGTTCTGATACTTAGGATATGAATCCTTATATCTTGAATAAGTCTGAGTTTCAGAACCTGAGTGCTTCAGAACCTGAGTTCTCAAAGGTTTGAACTCAGATTTCTTCAGAACCTGAGACTTGAAGGTCTTTGGTTCTGAGTCCTTTAGAGTTTGAACCATTGAGCACTTTGGTTCTGATCTCTTCAAAATTCTAACTTTGTTTGCTTCAGGCACAAGACAAGCTTCAGATTTACCTTTCTTAAAACAGTTTGAAGCAGAAAACTGATTGATATGCTTTTGCTTGCTTTGCTTAATATTCTGAGATTGAAAATGACTTGTATTGACTGGTTTAATAGATTTTGAAGTTTTAATAAACCCAGTCTTTGAAAAATTTGAATCAGATTTATTCAGATTCTGAGACTTACTAGTTCCAGGTTCTGAACACTTCAGATTCTGAACATTATCAGGTTCAGAGTCTGATTTCCTCTTACTCTTAGGCTTGGGACCTTTTGGCTTGGATTTAGGCAGGGTTTTAACATCTGCCTTCATCTTACCTTTTGGTTCAGAAGCTTTAGAGTCTAAGTTGTTCAGAACTTCAGACTTAGTCTCAGATTCTGATATTTTCAACTTCTCAGAGTTATCAGAAGCAGGCACAAAGCATATACCATTGCCTTTCAAAATATCTTCAGAACATGAAGGTGAGTTTAATTCATTTGAAGGTTTAAATGAATCATAGCCAATGCCTTCACCTTTGTTTCTGATCATATTATACATCATGGAGGCAATTTTAGTTCTATTGAACCCAGTTAACATGAAATCCTGAAGAGCTGTTTCTTGTTCATTAGGAACCTCTTCAGATTTCTTATGAGCCTCTTTTCTGAGTTCTTCAACTTCTTCATCATATTCAAAAATTTGATTCTGAAGTTTAAGATTTTCCTCAGACAGCAAGTTATTTTGATTTTTCAAAGATTTGATTTCTTTTAACTTGCTTTTAAGATGACTCATAAGATCATTAACTGTTTCAATCAATTCAGATCTAGAGAGTTCAGAGTATACCTCATCTTCTTCATCAGAATCTGAGCATGATTCTGCATCAGAAGATGCAATTGCCATCAGGGCCAGGTTTGCTTCTTCTTCATCAGATTCTGACTCATTATCCAGATCATCCCATGTTACCATGAGACTCTTTTTGAGCTTATTTCTGAAACTGCTGGATTTTGAGCTGGACTTCTTTGCTTTTTCCTTTGATTTTTCCTTCTGAAGATCAGGACAATCAGCAATGAAGTGGCCAGGCTTTTTGCAGTTGTAGCAGCTTTCCTTCTGGATATCCCTCTTTGAACCAGAACCAGATCCTCTAAAGTTACTGCTTCTGTTAGAGAATTTTTTCTTTCTATTCATCAGATACTGAAGCCTTTTAGAAATCATTGCAAGCTCATCAGCATCTGAATCTTCATCAGAATTTCCCTCAGGAAGTTCTTCTTCAGATTCAATAGCTTTCAAAGCTTTAGCAGGTTTTCTTTTAGACTTCAGAGCTAATGTTTTTGGTTCTCTAACAGACTCATCCTCATTGAGTCCCAGTTCATGCACTTTGAGGGAGCTTATAAGATCCTCAACACTTAAAGTATTCAGATCCTTAGCTTCCTCAATAGCAGTCACTTTTGGTCTCCATTTGGATGGCAGACTTCTTAAGAGTTTGTTCACATGGTCAACTGTGGTATAACTCTTTTTCAGAATCTGAAGTCCAGAAACCAGAGTCTGAAATCTTGAGAACATAGTCTCAATATTTTCATCCTCTTTCATTCTGAACAGTTCATATTGCTGAACAAGAATGTTTGCCTTAGCTTCTCTAACTTTCTTATTACCTTCATAGTTAGAGCAGAGGGATGTGAAGATGGCCTTTGTTGTGGACTTGTCACTCAGCTTCTGATACTCAGTGTGAGGTAATGAGTCCACAATGATACCTCTGACATGGTGATGCTTCCTATAGATTTTTCTTTCTGCATCACTTAGAGCTCTTCTGTTGACAGCAACACCTTCTTCATCAACTGGAATGGTGATTCCATCTTCTATGATGTCCCATAGTGAATCATCAACCCCAATAATATGACTATACATTTTACTCTTCCACCAAGAGAATTTTTCTGGGTCACTAGTAAACATAGGAGGTTTATTGTGTGACCTAGACTTCTTTTCTTCAGTACCATAGTCATATTGTACATTTCTTTGATTTCTGGGAGATGGTGGATTTCTGGGAGAGGGTGGAGGTGAACCACTAGTTGAGGTCATGTTTTTCTCAGGATCCTACTGACACACTGTTAAGTGTTAATATCAGAACCGGAGCTCTGATACCAACTGAAGGTGAGAAAAACACACACACAAGAAGGGGGGGTTGAATTGTGTGACTCAAAAACTTGTTCTTTTCTTTTCAGAATCTTAAAACTAGTTCAGAACCAGGTTCTGAACTGTTATCAGAATTAAATGCAGCGGATTAACAAGTTAAAAGATAAGGGAAGAGAGACACACAGGAATTTTATACTGGTTCCGTCTCAATGTGAGAAGTAGTCCAGTCCCCTTAAGAATGTTTGCCTTAGCTTCTCTAACTTTCTTATTACCTTCATAGTTAGAGCAGAGGGATGTGAAGATGGCCTTTGTTGTGGACTTGTCACTCAGCTTCTGATACTCAGTGTGAGGTAATGAGTCCACAATGATACCTCTGACATGGTGATGCTTCCTATAGATTTTTCTTTCTGCATCACTTAGAGCTCTTCTGTTGACAGCAACACCTTCTTCATCAACTGGAATGGTGATTCCATCTTCTATGATGTCCCATAGTGAATCATCAACCCCAATAATATGACTATACATTTTACTCTTCCACCAAGAGAATTTTTCTGGGTCACTAGTAAACATAGGAGGTTTATTGTGTGACCTAGACTTATTTTCTTCAGTACCATAGTCATATTGTACATTTCTTTGATTTCTGGGAAATGGTGGATTTCTGGGAGAGGGTGGAGGTGAACCACTAGTTGAGGTCATGTTTTTCTCAGGATCCTGCTGACACACTGTTAAGTGTTAATATCAGAACCGGAGCTCTGATACCAACTGAAGGTGAGAAAAACACACACACAAGAAGGGGGGGTTGAATTGTGTGACTCAAAAACTTATTCTTTTCTTTTCAGAATCTTAAAACTAGTTCAGAACCAGGTTCTGAACTGTTACCAGAATTAAATGCAGCGGATTAACAAGTTAAAAGATAAGGGAAGAGAGACACACAGGAATTTTATACTGGTTCCTTCTCAATGTGAGAAGTAGTCCAGTCCCCTTAAGAATGTTTGCCTTAGCTTCTCTAACTTTCTTATTACCTTCATAGTTAGAGCAGAGGGATGTGAAGATGGCCTTTGTTGTGGACTTGTCACTCAGCTTCTGATACTCAGTGTGAGGTAATGAGTCCACAATGATACCTCTGACATGGTGATGCTTCCTATAGATTTTTCTTTCTGCATCACTTAGAGCTCTTCTGTTGACAGCAACACCTTCTTCATCAACTAGAATGGTGATTCCATCTTCTATGATGTCCCATAGTGAATCATCAACCCCAATAATATGACTATACATTTTACTCTTCCACCAAGAGAATTTTTCTGGGTCACCAGTAAACATAGGAGGTTTATTGTGTGACCTAGACTTCTTTTCTTCAGTACCATAGTCATATTGTACATTTCTTTGATTTCTGGGAGATGGTGGATTTCTGGGAGAGGGTGGAGGTGAACCACTAGTTGAGGTCATGTTTTTCTCAGGATCCTACTGACAAACTATTAAGTGTTAATATCAGAACCGGAGCTCTGATACCAACTGAAGGTGAGAAAAACACACACACAAGAAGGGGGGGTTGAATTGTGTGACTCAAAAACTTGTTCTTTTCTTTTCAGAATCTTAAAACTAGTTCAGAACCAGGTTCTGAACTGTTATCAGAATTAAATGCAGCGGATTAACAAGTTAAAAGATAAGGGAAGAGAGACACACAGGAATTTTATACTGGTTCCTTCTCAATGTGAGAAGTAGTCCAGTCCCCTTGTTTTCCAACAAGAGAGTTTCACTATAATCTGAAGATTACATTTTGCTCAATCATTATGAAAGAGACTTCCAGTTGCTCAATCACAAAGAAAGAGGCTTCTATGCTCAACCACCAAGGAAGAGGCTTCCAATGCTCAAGTCACTAAGACAAGAGACTTCCCAATGCTCAAGACACTAAGTCAAGAGCTTCTGACTCAGACCACAAAGGAATGAGGTTACAACTGCTCAGTATACAGACTGAGACTTTAATGACCAAACTGGTTTACAAGTAAAGGAGTTTGGGATGAACACTTGATAAAATATCAGAGGTGTTCTCTTAATACAACACAGGTTAAGACTCTTAACCTTAAGAAATTCTAAGTTACAAAGACTATGAGGATTTCTAAGAGTTTTGAACTTGACAGTTTTTACACAGAAAACAGAGCAAGGTTTCAGCAATTTGATTTCAAGAGTCTTAGACAAATTTCTTCTTCAAATCTTCTTACTTTTATAGATGAAATATAGCTGTTGAAGATTTGCTTGATTTGAGGAAAGAGCCGTTGCAAGTTGTACTAGAATAGACTGAAAATGTGTGCTGAGCTTTTTGCAAAAACCAGAGCAGCAGCCATTTTGGGTCAGGGAGACAACTGTTCCATTGAGTTGTTCTGACACATCCAGGCATTAAATGCGCACAGTACTGGTCACTTTCCATGCCACATCAGCTTCAGAAGCTTCTCTGTGAACAGTGCACCAGAAGTTGCTGCATCAGAAGCTGCCTTGTACGGATCAGAAGCTGGCTTCAGGAGTTGACTTTGCGTTGACTTCTTCAGAAGCACCCAGACTTCAGAAGCTGCCTTCAGACTCAGAAGCTGCACTTCAGGAGTACCACTTCAGGACCACTTCAGAAGCTTCTCAGTTCAGTACCACTACTTCAGGAGCACTTCTTCAGGAGCACTTCTTCAGACCCAATTTCCTTCTAGCTTTGCAACATTGCTTCTTAGCTTTCCTTCCTTGCTCTAAGCTTGTTCTTCCATAACCAAAATAATCATAAAGCACATGGTTCTGAAAACACTTGAACAAAGCACTAGCAAATAACCAATTTTCTATTTAACACTTTGTTATCATCAAAACCATAAAGAGAGATATGTTTACACATAAATGTTTCAACAATCTTCCCTTAATTTATAAGAGATTTGTTAAACACATTTTATTCCAACAGATAAGTGATAGATAGTTGCTTAGAAACAAAATCAGATTGTTTAATAGTGTAAATGTTAGGGCGTATTGGAATGAATATTTTTATAAGTTCAAAGATCGATAATGGTGCTAAGCTTTTCTTGTTTGGAACTGCAAAATTTTCTGCTTCGTAATCTGCAGAATTTTGTAGCCTATGTCATATGAACAGGTTTTTTGGTGATTGAGGTCCGGTCTTGCGGTGAGTTTGGGAGTGATCTTACTATGTAGAATCGGGAAATAGGAAAAATTGTTAATTAGTTATCATGAATGTTTTTAAAATTTTACAAAAACAAAGATTATTGTAATGCTTTTGTTTATGTCTATAGCTTCAGTTTTTGCTTATGACTTCCATAATATGTTTATGTCTTGCTTATACCTTCCATAATCAGTTTTCGCTTCTGTTTATGTCTTGCTTATAATATGTTTTTCCAAACCTTTTTAGCAAAATTGCAACAACATCACTATGGATGGCCATAATATGGGCTCTGACACAGAACACAGTGATTCTACCCCTCAACCTCCAGTTTCAAACAATGCAAATATGGGTCCGCCTAAGCGTAAAAACCGGTCAAAAACTTGGGATCATTTTACACCAATGCTGGAAATGGTAAATTTAAAGTCAGCAAAATGCAATTATTGTGGTAACTTTATCAAGTATGGTGATGGAACAAGTGTTATGATAGCCCATTTGAAAAGATGTAAGGAGTATCCAAACAGTGACACAAATATGATGATGCATGAATCAGATTCAAGCTCATTGGGAAATAGAGAAGTAGTTGTTAATTCATCCCCTGCAATTCCGAAGTTTTACCTAGAAGTCAGCCGAATCAATTTGGGGAACATGTTTGTAGGCTTGGAACTTCAATTTCAAAAGGTTGGACATCCATATTTTCGTAAGTTTGTTTATGGCTTACAACCAAAATTCATCTTACCATCACGCACTACATTGGCACGTGAGATTTTGAAGAATTGGGACATGGAGAAAGCAAAGTTGAAGAGCATTTTGTCACAAAACTGTCGTCGAGTTTGTCTCACCACTGGCACATGGACATCCACCCAAAACTTTAATTACACGTGTCTCACTGCCCATTACATTGATAACAATTGGAAACTGCAGAAGAAGGTTTTAAAAACAGCTACACAGGAGAAGTTATGGCAAAAACGGTTAAGGAGTGCTTGAATGGTTGGGAACTTGGTTGTGTGCTTAGTGTGACAGTGGATAATGCTTCCTCAAATGACGTTGGAATTCAACATCTCAGAAGATGGCTTCTATCTCATAATGGTCTAGTTTTAAATGGAGAGCACCTTCACACAAGGTGTTGCGCCCACATACTAAACCTTATTGTGAAGGACGGGCTGACACTAGTTAATGAGTCTATTTTGAGAATTCGATCAGCTGTGAGGTATGTCAGACGTACTCCTTCAAGGTTTCAGAGATTCAAGAAATGTATTGATGGTGAAACCATTACATATAAAGGTTATGTCGGGCTAGATTGTGAGACACGGTGGAACTCAACATACATAATGTTTAATTTTGCGGTAAAACATATTAAGACCTTTACAAAGCTTGAATTCACAGATCATAAATATGTTAATGAAATGAGTAAAGAGAAAGGAGTGCCTACACCGAGAGATTGGAAAGAAGTCGGGTCAATTCTTCCATTCCTAAAGATATTTCATGACGCTACAGTGCATATTTCTGGATCTTCTTACTTAACTAGCAACTTGTATATGCTTGAGTTTTTGGTGTTGGACAGAAGATTGTGAAAATGCGTCACAAGTTACACCAAACCCAAAATAGACAATACCTCAACAAATAAAATATGGTGAACTTGAGGTCAGAACAAGTTGAGGGGTCGAGATTCCAATGTTTGATTCTTCATTTCTCCGAACTTATAATGTTTGAATCTAACCACTAGCTGACAAAACAAAAAAAAAACACGTATTTACGGTAAAAACTATAGTTTGAGAATTTCTAAAAACATGTGGTGCATGAGTGTTATATGTGGGGTACACCTAAAAAATTTCTTCTCTTTGTAATTAGATTGGAGAATTGAAGTTGCACGCAAAAGCCCAAATAGAAATGGGCCTATTGAACTTAGATATTAACGAATATTGTTCTTTAGACTTCACTATTTACTCTCATGCATTCCAAAATGACACCTTACCCCAAATAGCAGTTAATTATTGTTCGCTGGTCTGCGATGGTTAACTATCATACCAGATCCAAAAATGAATATATATAAAGAAAAAAAACAACAATCATACGACATTTAAGTGCCTTAGGAATCTCAAATTTTTTTTTGTCACTTTGATTCAACATTTTAAGAGTCTATCATCTTCCACTATATTCACTCTATTGATCACACGTTATTACTTTTAGTAACAATATTCAATATATCAAGCAGTGGCAGATCTTCCTTGGAACCATGGGAGCCGTGGCACCCCCTAAGATTTCTATATATACCTTATTAGCCATATTAAATGAATAATTTTTATTTGTTTCCGTGAAAAGGCGTTTAGCAGATGTTCTAGAGGTCACAGGTTCGACACTGCCTCCTTCTTATTTTCTATATTTCTATTGTATTTTTGATAATTTATTAAAAAAAAATAAGTCCTTATGGGGATTCAAACATGCACCCCCTACGATGCATTCAAGCAAAATTAACCATTATTCCAGTTAATAATTTCTACAAATTCTTGACACAGTTTGATATATATTCTAAAAAGGTTTGGCACGCCCAAAAAAATAACTCAAGACCTGCCACTGATATTAAGATGAGATTGTTGTTGTCATCTTAGGCGCATAAAACAAAAGAACAAACTAGCCCTTCTATATATAATACTTGCAGCATGAAAAGAGTTGCACATTCCATGCCACATCTACGCAAACATGTTAAAGCAACAAAAAAAATAGTTGAGGCTCCTACGACACTTAACTGTTGTAGGATTTTTTTTCATGTTCCTATATACGCATGTTTGGATCCGAAACGACAATAAATAGTCACTTCGGGGTCCTTAAGGAAAAAGTAAAACCTAAAGAGCAATTTTCTTTGTCCCATGCCCCGTTTGGCCTCCTATAAGAATAGATTATTAAGCATGAGTTTATTATAGCGGTGAAAAATGTATGATGTGCATTAACGGTGCGTTCAAAATGAATCTGTAGTTATGAGTTTTTACTGCATGGTGGTGATGCTGCACCACTATCCCAAATAGATTTGATGAGAACCTAGAATGAGCTAATTAGAACGAGTAAGAAAAAATTTAAGAGAAGATTTTAGAATAATTTTAGTTGTATGTATGTTTAGTTTAATTTGAGTAGTCATAGTCATTTTAATTAAGTGGTGCCACTGCAAGTCAAATATGAGCCTAGAGAACTAGCTCTATCCCATTTTTTTAAATATTCTTTTAACTTTTAAGATTATCATTTTTTCCTTCAAAAAAAAATATTATCGTTTTTCAAATATTATCAAAATATTCTTGTAAGTTTAAAATGACAAAAAAAAATTCTCTTAATGAGAACGTTGAGTGAATTAGATCTCCTCTTTAAATTTTTGTCTTAGAATTTATTTGAATCTTCTCAATGTTTTTTACCGTTGTAGTGATTCTTAATTGGCTCATCAATCTTTAAGGTTGTCACACTTTTTTCTTCATCTTCTCACTCTATTTCATTTGCTTGTTTATATTCTCACTAGATATTTCATTTCATAACTTCCTACATATGGTGCTAATTAAGTGTTAAAGAAATTTACTATTGCCTTTATAGGTGATCTTATCAGAAAAGCAATATCGAAAACGATGTATGTGTTACATGACCTCAATCGGATAGAAACTATATCCATACAAACGCATGAAACTTTGAAGCTAAGACATCACTACATCAGCTTGCAACAACTAAGGACACCTTTCTAGCTAGCACTCCTTCTTATAAGAAATAAAATTACAAATTATGGATGGATAATTGCTTTGCACCCTCTTTTATCCAATTTAATTATTGGCGGGTATTTTTTAGTAGTACAACAACATATTTAGCTTAAACCAAACTCAACAATGACACCATTTAACGGACCAAACATCACTATCAAAAAACCACCACCAACGATTTTTTGGGCATTGTACATTGCAATACCTATTACCTATTTGCTTATACTATCTTTATAAATTGCACTATCGTTCCTTTCTAATTGTGAGTTTTTCTAAAAAAAAGTAAATATTTATTTCTCTGTCATATTCAAATTTCAAGTTAATTACATTAACTACTACTTTTTTTTTGTCACCACAAGTTAGGGCAAGTGGTTGGTGCGGAGTGTGTGAATGTTGTGGATCTTGGAATACTAAGTTTAATTTCTATTGATAAAAAAATATTAACTATTTTTTTTAGAGGAACTATTTTTCCTTTATATCTTTACTCTATCAACTATTACATTGGTATTAAGAAATCAACTAGAGTAAAAAGGGTTGTGTAGCTCAAATGATTTGAATTAAGAGTTAACGGTATTAGCGATCCTGGGTATAAATTTGAGATAACTGATTATTAACAATGATGGTTTAAAAGAAACTAAAGTAAATTTATTTTGTGAAAGAACGATAGAGTAATAATTAGCATTGAAGTTGATTGCTTCAATGACATTTTTGTTTTGTCAAATAATCTAACAGTAAATTTACACGTATTAACGTGGACCGTATGAATATTGTAGATTTGAACTCACTCTAGCATATAAGTTGATTTGAATTCACACTAAATGATTGAATTATGAGTAAATACCCATCACTTATTTTAACGATATTGGTTTTGTTACGCGTAGCGGTGCATGTACATTTAGTCTGCGGCTAACAACGGTATAGTTAGGTGCCAAATTAGTAGAATTTTAGGATGGATGGATGGATTAGGCCCACTTTTCTCAATGTAAAGGCTAAGCTATTGTCCCCACAGATGTTAGTGCCGACCTCTTTGCTTATGGAAAGTTCCCTTAATAAAGTGCATATTCAATCCACATTACTAGTCATTTGTGTGAATTGTGAATCTTCTAAATGACAAGGATTGCACATAATTGTTGGATAATTCCAGAAAATTTTGAGGTAAACGATAAGGACGACAAAAGAGGATAAGCACATGTGTCAGCTTCCTCATATATATATAATAGAAATAATAAACAATAATATTACAAAATGAAATAAGTCTAGTTGATTGCTTTCCTTCACAGGGCATACAAATTTGGAATCGATGTTAGTGAGGTATTTGCTTAATAATAAATACATGCAATATAACAACTATAGCAAGATATGATTTGTCATATACACTATATAGGTTTTATCTACATATTAAAATCATATAAGTAGTTGAATAACAAAAATTGAATGATTGAATTGAAGAAGTTTGATTGTCCAAGGATTTTTACAGTTCATGAATTAGGTGAGGGCGTCCTAGATTGATGTAATAAAAAAGAGGGGCCCATTTTACCAAAGTGGGGCCCATGATTTCAAATTTCAGTTTTTTTAAAAACGTTTGTTACCGTTGGTGAAGAATCATAGGTCCCAGGCTTAAACCTTTTTAGGGCAAATTTTGAACCGTGCGGGGATGGGCACTTGTTGAAAAAGGTATCGTAGTCTCATAAATTTTCGTTAGATAGGTGCAATAATTTGCAATTGTACCCCCTTCCTTCCTAACCAATAAAATAAATATAAATATATATATATATATAGTAAAAAGGTACACATGATGTTTCCTCTTATCATTTCATTCCTTTTCATTTTGGGCGTGTATAAATTCTAGTAATTTATATAACTTATTTTTCTTTTTTAATCATGTTTTTTACAACAATTTGTAATTATGTTTTTTTTAAAGAATTTTGCAATTATGTAGTTAGGTTAGAATACTTGATCGGATACATTTTAACATAATTTTCCAGCGTCCACCTAAATACTTTTGGTTATTGCCAAATCAAGTAAAATTAAATAACATATTTATTTTGTCAAAAAATAATAATAACAACATATTTAGCTTGGGACTAGGGAGTGTGCTACTCCTCGAGGTCTCTGGTTCGATTTCCTCCGGTGTCAATTTAGGTGGGCTAATTTAGCTTCTTTTAAAAAAACAACATATTTAGCTTATGGACTACTAGTTGTGATTGTTTAATTGTATAATCTAAAAAGACAAAGTTAAATCTTCAATGGAGATTCTAATCACAAAAATACATTTGATAGAGAATGTTTGGCTAAGTGTCTTCCCCTCTCCCCTAGATAAATAGTATTTCTTCCCCAAAAATTCTAATTTAGCAATTAGATTAATTAAACTAAAATTGGCGACGTAACTCTTTTACATGTATATATAATCAAATTTACATTAATAGAATATACTATTTTAAAACAAATATCTAGATATCGATGTCGTGAGATGAGTTAGATATAAGAGTACATATGTAAAGGGTTTTTTTGTTTAGAGGATGTAAAAAATATTTATATTTTTTAATTGTTATACTCAGAGGCGGAGCCCTTCATGGGCTAGGGTGGGCCACGGCCCACCCGAGAAAATTAAAAAATTAACGATTATAGGTCTATTTTGCGATATTTTATACAATTTTACGTCAGTTTTAGCTTTCGGCAGATCGAAATTCTCGCAAAGTGGTGTAGTGGCCCACCCAAAAAAATTAAAATAAATAAATTACAGGTCTATTTTGTGAGACTTTAAACAATTTTTCAAACGGTTTTAGTTTTCGACGGTTTCAAAAGTAACATACGTGATTTTTGTTATGTTTATACTTGACTGGTTAGCGGAGGCTTATAGATCTTCTAACTTGCTTGGGTTTCAAATCCCCCATATATTGTCCTGTCAACTAAAAATTCACTCATTTAACAGTTGTACTATAAAAAAAAAGTTTCATAATTTATAGCAGTTGTAAAATATGTAATTCGATTTTTTTTAAAAGTATTCACCCTAGTTTTTTAGTCAAACTCCGTCATTACAACTTTGTGCTTAATGCTTATTGCAATTTTAATTTTGTGTTTATATATTATAGTTTATTATAGTGGCCCACCCGAGGTTTTTTTTCTGGCTCCGCCACTGGTTATACTTGTATATATAAATTAAATACTTTAGCAATGGCACGCACTATATATCTATAACAATTTCAAATTTGTACTTTTTTCCTCCGTTATGTTGCAACTAGAGAAATAGGGAAACAAATGATGAAAAGAAGCAATTATGATCATGCAATGGTTAGTTGGTGCACAGTGGAATTTAGGTTGATTGTCAACCCAAGCACATCTGACCAAACAATGGAAAATTTGAAAAGATAGCCTCATAAATGAAACATACTCTAAAATGTTTAAAATGTCAGTGTACATAATAGATGGAGTGTTGTCTAAATAATTTCAATTCGAAAAAAACAACAACACAAGTATCTTGTGTTGTCCCCTAAAAAAAAGTATCTTGTGTTGTGATATAGTTTTTAATTCTTTGATATGCTTTCCTTGCCAAAGAATAGAGAAAGATACATTTCTTTTCCCTATTCCCTCCTTCAATTTGTCATTGCCTATGACTGTTATTTTTTATATAAGCAAGGAATCTGATTAAAATTACTTCTTATTTTAAAATAACAACCTTACTACTTCAACCCTAGATAAAGCAAGCAAGTATATACTACCGTGGGAGACAGAATTAAGTCTCCTACGGTACATTACTCACTTTTTTTCTTAAAGCAAGTTAATATAGACCATGCGATTTAATCAACGGTTATCAAGTGTGGAAAAATATAATGGACTGTCTACACCAAATTTTTTTCTTTTCTCTTTTACACTTTTATATTTTTGTTTAGATCTGGGATACACGATTTTTATCATAGACTACCTACACCATATTTTTTTCTTTTCTCTTTTACACTCTTATATTTTTTGTACAGATCTGAAATTTTTTTCTTTTCTTGATCTGGAAACAATTGGTCGGATTTTCTCGCTCGCGCGCATCCGCGTGCGCGGGCGCGATCGTATTATAAGAGTGACTTAGAAGTTGAATTTTTTCACGATTTTTTGGAGGCATGTTTAGGACATAAAAACAACATCGCCCACAAAAAACGAGAATTTTCTGACAAGGGATGGATTAAATATGAATTTTTTACGCGCCAAAAACTCAAGAACGCGAAACAACAAAACATGCACCTAGAAAACGAATTTTGAGCTGGTTTTTTGCAGATCCTCTATATGTATTTTTATAGAGGTGGCTGCAAAAAACCAGCTCAAAATTCGTTTTCTAGGTGCATGTTTTGTTGTTTCGCGTTCTTGAGTTTTTGGCGCGTAAAAAATTCATATTTAATCCATCCCTTGTCAGAAAATTCTCGTTTTTTGTGAGCGATGTTGTTTTTATGTCCTAAACATGCCTGCAAAAAATCGTGAAAAAATTCAACTTCTAAGTCACTCTTATAATACGGTCGCGCGCGCGCACGCGGATGCGCGCGAGCGAGAAAATCCGACCAATTGTTTCCAGATCAAGAAAAGAAAAAAATTCCAGATCTGTACAAAAATATAAGAGTGTAAAAGAGAAAAGAAAAAAATATGGTGTAGGCAGTCTATGATAAAAATCGTGTATTCCAGATCTAAACAAAAATATAAGAGTGTAAAAGAGAAAAGAAAAAAATTTGGTGTAGACAGTCCATTATATTTTTCCACACTTGATAACCGTTGATTAAATCGCATGTCCTATATTAACTTGCTTTAAGAAAAAAAATGAGTAATGTACCGTAGGAGACTTAATTCTGTCTCCCACATGTGGTGGTAGAAAAAAAAATTGGTGAAGAAAGATATATTAATTATTAATTTTTAAAATGAATTTGGGGAAGGGGAAATGTGGTACAGCCGGGTTTAGTGTATACTCTCTCTCCCATGATAGGCAATATGTGTTGCTTGTGCACCCTAGAGGGCGCCTAGTTTTTAATTCTTTGATATGCTTTCCTTGCCAAAGAATAGAGAAAGATACATTTCTTTTCCCTATTCCCTCCTTCAATTTGTCATTGCCTATGACTGTTATTTTTTATATAAGCAAGGAATCTGATTAAAATTACTTCTTATTTTAAAATAACAACCTTACTACTTCAACCCTAGATAAAGCAAGCAAGTATAAACAATTTTTTTATTTGACCTTGCATTGCAAACAAGTCCCTCTTCTCCGCAAATTTAGTGAATGTTTGTATTTATTTTTGTAAGAGATAAAAGTGATTTTAAAAATATCAAATTAATTTTGACATTTTCAGTTTTATCGAGTGGAATCATTGTTCATAAATAAATTTTAACCTTAAGTTGAGATTAAGTTTTTGCTTCTAAACATAATTTTTAGCTACAATTTTATTGTTCAACACGCTTCTAATAACCATTTAATTTTATTGCAATATTAGTATGATTTTTTCACAGATGTCAGTATTTATAATGATCCGACAATTATAATTGAATGTTTTTTTCGACAAACATAATTGATTGTTAATACACTATTTATTTAAAATGAAGACCCAATTCGGTCATTCATAATTTTTGTGTGGTTCAATTCAATCCCTCTAATATAATGAGTAAGAAGTTTTTTTTTTTTGTTGAGTAGTTTAATGACTATAAATATTTGTATTATGCAATATCCCTATCAACTGAGCTAAGCTGACAAAGATAGTAAGAGACTTATCCCCAATATCAAAATGTCATAACTAATTTGGGTTTATTTTTTGTAACTGAATTAGACCGCGAGAAAATCGATCGAGATCTAATTGGGTGATGTTCACTCCAATATTTACATTGATAGTCAATATCTATTAAATCATTATTATTTGAAAAAAAAACAATTCAATTATTTATTTTATTTTTGTCGAGGAATTAAATTATTTTATCTTCAATTTTTTAACCAAAGTTAATTTTACTAAAACAATTTTACCATTATAGAATTAAACATACAGGTGGTATGGTTAGGTTCATCTGAAATTCGGTAATATTAAAATCCATTTATTTATTTTCCTAAAATATCATACAAGGGTAATATTGGAACTCTCTAAAGTTGGTTCTTTCTTTCTTTCGTATATAATAAAGCCCTGTTCGTGAGAAAGACAGCAAGATAGAAAACAACAACAACAAAAAAAGCAGAGAAAAACAGAGCAGTATACAGAATTTGAAAACAAAGTCTGAAACTTTAAGAAAAAAGTGATCAGATCATTGGGTGTTACCGGTTTGAAAAATATGGAAGAAGTTGTGTTACTAATCGATGATTTAAGGTTACTTTCTGGAATTTCTCGCTGTAGAATTTGCCATGAAGAAGAGTTTGAAAGCTCCAAAGCCTTAGAAGCACCTTGTTCTTGTTCTGGAACTGTTAAGGTAAGGAAAAAAAACATGATCTTTTAATTAACTTATTAATCAACTGTTACAAGCTTATGCTATTATTTTCTATATATCATTTCAGAATTTTCTTAATTTTCATCAATTAGTGATTTTGTAGTTTTTTTTATTTTTTTTCAGTTTGCTCATAGAGATTGCATACAAAGATGGTGTAACGAGAAAGGAAATACAACCTGTGAAATATGTCTCCAGGTATGTATGATTATTAATAACGTTGTTTTCATTTTCATTTTCTGTTTTAGTAAGTTGTGATCAAATTTGATTTTAATTCTTCTTAATATTATATTTATTGCTAGTAATTTTTTAATTAAAAATAGAAAGAAAAAATAAGGAGGGAGAAAGAGTTATCTGTGAGGACACGTATTTTGCTGTCGTTAGGAATTATGTTGTGACGTAAATTGGATGGGCTTCCCAATCTAATTTTGACTTATATAAAACGATCATAATTTTCTTTCTTCTTTTGTTTATTACTTAGTTTTTGTATTTTCCTTAGCTCAGCTAAATACTATAATCTCTCAGCTAATTATGGCCCTTTAGTTGTTCTATCTTCATGGTATTGTGATTTGTAGGAATTAGGAAATTGGGTTTTCGGATTTTTTTTTCTTATGTATTCAGTGAACATAATTTAATTAATATTACACTGCATGATAAATATAAAAAATGGGTGTGTAATTTGCTAGGCTGATATTGATAATTGTTTTTTGCAGCAATATGAACCTGGATATACAGCTCCTCCTCCAAAGAAATCAGAGATAAATGATGAACCAATGTCCATAAGGTACTTTACCGCGTTTAATTCAATCAAAAAGAACATTCAAATAATTATTTAATTTATTTAATCATTCATTTCACATTATTAAGTCTTAGCTATACATGGCATGGAGGTGCAACTATTTTATATACGTGCCCAAAAAATATATATTTTATACGTTGGTGTTGCGTATTACTTGTCTTTTTTTTATCTTTTTCTTGCATGTTCTTCGAATTAAAAAATAACACATTTAATTTGTAGAATTTTGTTTGCCTCTAACGATATTAAATTTGATAACACATTTTAAGGGGGGAGCAAGAAGCTTCAAACGCGATAAGAGAAAGTGAAGTGGAAGGAATTGTAATAGAAAGTGATTACTCAGAATGCAGCTCTACCACCAACAGAAGCGCGTTTCACTGTCGATCATTGGCAATAGCTGTAAGCACTATATGTATTTTCTTATAGGGAAATGTTAACGAGTGCACTCTAAGACCTTTAAATGGTAACTTTTTTTTGAAAATTTATGTAATCAATATTGGAAATTGAAATATTTGATTTTTTTATAGAATAATTTCTTCTTTTGGAATGCTTAAAGAGTGTCATGTGGGCACTCGTTAACAAGACTCTTTCTTATAATAGCTATACGTAATTCCTAATCAAATAGCATAGCATTACAACATGCTTATTGTTGTATAATTATTAATTTAAAACAAAATAAAGTTGCATGAACTTAAGGAAAAATAACGAGTCAAGGTAGACTCGGGTTGATTGTCATTGCCAACTGGAATGCCAGTTGCCCCAACACAAGGGCTCTTAGAAGAGTTGATAAAACAATTTTTCTCATCTAAGAAATACATTGTATTTGTTGACCTTCTTGTGAAATCATTTTCCTGGTACATGACTCTCCCAAAAACGTGTACTGTTTTCTAAAAATGAAATAAATATACATTGAATTATTTTAAAATACGTACATGAATCATTTCAATAATATACGATTACTTGCAAATTTTTAGCTCACATTTGGGATCAACTTGATACTATCTTAGTTGAACCGACTATGTACGTTCAAATCAGAAAATTAATCCCGTCACAATTTGGGATAGTTGAATAACGTAGATAATCATCCCACAAACACTCTGCTTTTATGTCTAAAAAAAGTAAGAATTGGTCTTTAAGTTTTTTTTTTGGTAATGACTTAGATATTTTAAGTTAATTAATTGTAATAAGTTGGTTTTTAAGTATTTTTCGTAGCTCCCTCAAAAAAAAAAAATTCGTACCAATTAGGTCATTTAAGTCATTTAACCGTAACAATTTGGGGGATTTTAGTTTTTAAAAATGTAAAGTTATTCGGGCTTAAAAGTTACAATTAAATAACTTAAATGACTCAAGTGTTACGAAAAATACTCAAAGGACCTCAGATGTAACTTGTTACAATTAAAATAACTTAAAAGACATAAGTGGTACTAAAAAAACTTAAAAGATGAACTTGTTATAATTAAACAACTTAAAGGACCTCAGATGCAATTTAGCAAAAAGTAACTATTTACAATTATAGAGTACTTCTTTAATTTAACCTGCAGTTAGGGTTTTTCCCAACTGATATTGAAGCTGGTCAAATTAAAACTGGTTTAAATTTACATGCAATCATGTATTCTGTAGGAATGCCGAAAAATAACTTAAAAGTTTTTCTTCTGCAGTTTACACTTGTGTTGCTAGTAAGACATTGTTTGGTGGTGCCCACAAGTGGAACCGAAGATTACCCATTTACACTTCTTACTGTAAGTAGTACTTGATTTCCATATCTTAATTTTGAATGAAAGGAGACTAATGGCATTTTATGAACTAATTTTGGTGTAGGTCATTGTTCTAAAGGCTTGTGGAATTATTATACCCATGTACATAGTTACTAAGACAATCGGAGCCATTCTGAATAGCATTAGGCGCTATCAAGGTTCTGACTACGACACATCGCTCTCTGATGAAGATGGCAGAAATGAAGAGCAGGATGAAGAAAATTTAATACATTCATAGGTTATTTACTTTCAATGTTAGAGAGTATCATGAACGATGCTCGTTTCATAGGTTATTTACTTCAATGTGTATCTGACAGTATCATGAATGATGATGCTCGTTCAATTCCAAAATTTTCTGGCATAATATAGACAATTGAATTCTGATCAAAATACATTTCGGATCTTCCCCTACCTAATGCAGTATTCAATCTCGATCACCACTTTTACTTCTGACAGTATCATGAATGATGATGCTCGTTCAATTCCAAAATTTTCTAGCATAATATAGACAATTGAATTCTGATCAAAATACATTTCGGATCTTCCCTACCTAATGCAGTATTCAATCTCTATCACCACTTTTACTGCAACTATTTACAAGCCCCCGCCACCAACAAAACAGATCTGTTAGATAACCAACATATACAAATCACCACCTGGCTATACCCTATCAAGATTGATATCAACTTAACTAAGACAAAAATATATCATTTTTAACCACTTCTGTGATCAGTGATAATGATGTCTAGAAATAGTTTAACATCGTTCTAGCAGTTTTCTTGCTTCACGCTGAAGCTTCACTATCGAGTGATCGGAAACAGTCTCCTCGCAACTCAAATTATTAACAGCAGTGTTCAATTCTTGTACCAAGACTATTATCTCATCAACCCAACTTTGATTGGAAGAGTTTGGTTCAGAAGACACCTTGCTGTATTTACCATACGTGGCCTCAAATTCTCTGGACTTGGCATCAGCCTTCTGAAGCACAGAAGTAGGTAGTCCTGAAATAAAATAGCGAGATTTTATACATTCATAACAAACAGTATTTTGTGAGATTGGCATCCCAAGCTTAAGCTATAACACAACAAGCCTTACACATAAGCAAGGCTTCAATGAACCAAAAATTAATGCAACACGCAGATGTTTGGATGTTAAGTGAGAATATTTATGGCAGTTCAAAACAAGGTAACATACCAGCTAACCGAGCAACATTAACACCGTAGCTCTTGGGGCAAGCACCAGCGGACAGCCTGTAAAGAAAGGTGACTTCGTCCAAACCTTCATTTCCACTACCAACTTGGCATGCCATGTGAGCGAGACAGACCTTTACAACAAATGCAGGAAAAGCCAACTCAAATATAATTATGTTCTCAAAACACTTGCAAAATGGAAGATAGAACAAATTACTACACTAGAATTTAAACTTTTTAATTCTATAGCAATATATCTACATAGGTTGTGAATGGTGATTTTATAGTACATGTACATCATCAATGAAATAAATTTGAGCATTCAAATATTCTTACAAGCTTTGGAGGACAATTAAATATACCAGTAATGATTATACAGTACAAAAAACTAGGTATACCTTGGGATCTTTGAGATAATCTATAGCTAATCGATGATAGTGTGTAGAAAACAATCCACGACACTGCACGCTACGTACAAGATGTTCTAATACTGATTCCCTGCCAAAAATTTAAAAGCACAAAGCAGAATCTGAGATGGACTCACCAGTAGTTAGAAAATCAATCATGAATACTGAAACCACTGGGGAACAAATGCAATTCCAAAACAAACACTTACGCAATGGCTTGTCCATCAGACGTTGAGGTCCCACGCCCAAGCTCATCCAGAGCTACCAATGAATTACGAGTGGCTGATGACTGTATCCACCATCAAAAAGTACATAATCAGAACAAAAAAATACCTTAATCAGGTCAGGTAATACATATGTAAGGGCTTATAAAGCTTCATGATACAAAACATGAAACACACCCAACTATCCAAGTACGACAGAACCACACACAACTAAGCTCTAAAGAAAAAAAATTAAAGCAAAACTTTGTTCTTCTATGCCGTCATTGCTTGAAATGTCTATCATATACGACACAAATTCATTCATGTTCAGCAGGAGAAATATATTATATATATATATGAGAAGGGATCCATTGACTCCAAGAGCAAGTCAAAAAAGTTGCTCCAAATCTTGACCTTTAATTTTAATCTTAATTAATGGGTCTAACTCATCCTTACAAAACCGGCTTGTAAGGTGAGGACTGAGGAGTGCCTCCTTTTTATAAACTCTTATCAAAAGTCATATCTATCCAATGTGGGACTTGGTTTTTTTTTCCCAATACCAACTTACACATGATATAAGGTGAAGTAATACTCAAAGGACCATCTTACCAGCATTGTTGCAGTTTCTGAAAGCTCGGTTAAAAATGTACTTTGGCCAGCCATGATATTATCTCTGGCACCCATCCGAACAAAAATTCGGTCCACAGGAGACAATTCAAAACTTTCTGCAGGGACATCAGCCCCTACCTGTGAAAGAAACTAAAATGAATAACAGCAAAGGAAAAAAGACAAGCTTACTCAAGACAAGCCTCAAAGGGATGAGGTTCCTTTTTTCCACGTAATTTCCCTCTCCACCAGGCCAAAAATTAAATATTAAATGAGAAAAGCAATGTGGCTTAAAAAGTTCACCTGGGCCAAAATCACAGCCAAGCATACTTGGCGAAGAAGAGTTGACTTCCCACCCATGTTAGGACCTGTAAGAAGAATAAAGGAGGCCTGGTCTGGACCACCTATGGTTATGTCATTAGGTACAAAGGCACTCTTTCCTAAGGTATCACTCCTAAGAACTGGGTGTCCCAGACTTTTAGCATAGATGTAGGGAGCTTCATTTGTACATAAGGTCCCAACAAAATTTGGTCTGCATGTTGGTCCTTCATAGTAATCACTGGCAATAGCTAAATTGATCAAAACATCCAACTCTGCAATATGTAAATGCAACATCCAGTTTAAGACGTGTAAAAAGATAACACTTCAATTTTATATTTAAAAGGCATAAAAACTCATCTTATTAAAATTTCTAGGAAATGCAAGAGTTGAAAGGGGAAAAAGGAGAACTTAATTTCAGCTGAAGAAATATAGGTGTTTAACAACAGGCATTATGCAAAGGTGAATAGGGGAGAGCATGTACTTCAAAACTGGTTCATACGTACCAGCAGTTGCAGACACCAACTGCTTCCACTGAGTGTGATGTTCACAAAAACGCTCAATCATTCTCTGCAATGTACTTTTCAATAAGGTATCCCTTTCAGATTCAGCATGGGAGAGCTCTTTCAAAAATATTTTAATATCTGGAGTCCAATACCTAACGAAGCCCTGCAAATGCCAGATGGAGAAAATGAGGCAAATTCCCTTATGTTGACAGTCATAATTGTTGAATATAATTTATCAAGAGCCAACCAACATATTCATGTGGATTATATTTTTAATCACTAGTGAGATAACATATTAGTATATACTTGCATCCAATTCACACAGTTTTCAGAGCATGGTCTTCTTACTCTTTTGGATGAACGCCTCTCATAATCCCGAGGAATATTCTGAGACAAATTTTCAGGCACTTCCAACAGGTATGTGTCCTTTCCAATATCAACATAAGAGATCTGTCATAGACAAACAAGAACATTCAAAATTTGATTTTATGCGCTATAATAAGACCAAACTCCAATTGTTTCCATTATAGGTCTTTGTCTTACTGATGTGCTTCCAAGTAATTTCCTTTGTTCCTTGAGATGATTTAATAAACTGGACTCAACCTCATTAACTGCCTTACAAGCTGAATCATATTCTATGTCAACTCCTTCATGAGGTATTATACGGCCGGAGTTATTGGCTTCAACCCAATCAAAGGCGTCCTTGAAATGATTCAGATCCATGCTTACATCAGGAAGACCTTTACCTACAGTTCACAACAGTCAATGCATCAAGCAATAGCTGTAGAGTTGTTTCATAACATTTATTTATTGAGATAACTGTACCAGGTGTTAAAAGATGACTAAGCTGTCTAGATTTGACATTATTCAAAATGACACCGAGTGACAAGCAAGCTTGTGCCATAAGTTCAAGACCACGCAGGGCTGAAATAAACTCTTGCAGTTGCTTCTTTGATGAATCCTCATACAGAACCACTTTATTAGCATTCCTTCCACTAGCATCCCTGCTTTCATGAAAATCAAAAATCATAAATACTTACTATAGAAGACAATTATAATCCCTATGGTCTGTGTAAAAATTATCACGCATAGCTGTTGTACAAATATATTTTACCTAGAAGAGAACACCCGTGCCAGCAATCGCTCCATGTCGGGTAACTTTGATAATGCTTTTCGAAATTCTAGCGTGTGAGGTAGATTTACTCCCTTAAAAGTAAATCATATATCAAAATGATTGACAAAATATACCGATTTTGTATCTGATGAAAATGATAGGTTCAATCTAGCCAAGTATGTTAGTAGATGTTGAAACTGTACATGACAGGCAACTCTTCTATCCATATTAGTTCGAAAGCAAAACAAACAGAAAAGCAGAAGATTTCCTATAAAAATGCTCCATATTTGTATTGCTGGACACAACAAACCAAACAACTGTCTGGGATCTACATGCTGGACACAACAAACCAAACAAACTAATAGCTAATTATGCCACAAACATAAATATGACAAGATGGATATGTTTTACAGATTTATTTTTAAAAAGCACAATTTCCCATGATCACTACTAGTTATATAAGTTCAAAAAGAGATGCAAAACTTTTAAACCAGAGCATGTAGTAGTGGGACAACATAAAAGGAAAGAAAAAGTAGACGAGAACAAACAAGTATAGCTGACATGAAAAAAGAAATCCAACAGTCTTGGAGTAACGGATTCACTGTATCTTAAAGGAACATCAGAATCAAAAACAAAATGCATGGTCAGGGAATGTACCTTTAAACCTGCAACAGCTTCCTGGCGTTCCTTTATTGACTCCGCGTGATATAACGGTCTTGCAAGCCATGACTTTAGCAGTCTCTTCCCAAACGCCGTAACACATTGGTTCAATTGAGCATAGAGCGTGCTACACAAGAATCATCATTTCAGTGAAATATAAACATATATTACACATTTACAAAGAGTGTAGATAAATCCAAAGAAAAAGTATACCCGGAAGACTCTCCATTTCTGCTATTCTCAAATATCTCGAGATTCTCTAGGGCTACAGCATCAAGAACCATGTATGGCTTTGAAGCAAAACCACTGAAAACAGAACATGGAAGCAACTCAAACTGCGCAAATCTAAGCAACTGCTCATCTAGGAAAGCCTGTTTCAAATAATAGAGAGCACCACCAAGTGCTGAGAGTGCACTTCTACTGTCATGATCTGTTTTCACCAGCTCTAATAAAACATCTGGCAGACAATCTAACCCACCATCTTGAGCACTAGCATCATTATTGTGCCCATAAATTCTCTTCAGTTGATCCAAAGTTTTATCAGCATCCCAGAATTCCACATTTGGAATTAACTCATTCACTAGAGGGTTTCTCGTGTGTTTCAGCAGTACCCTTTCTGTTTCAGCACTGAGTAGTTTAGCAGGTTTCACAATTTCAACTGGCCTGATCTCAGACAAGATAGAGCACAAGGCACTGCACTCTGAGTCATCGTTGAACTGCAATATATAAGTGATGCCATATGCAATTAAAACATTAATTAAGTCCATATTAAGTAGAATGAATATTAACAAAATGTTAGTTCTCTAAAACAATTGGAGGAAGGATTGAAGCAACGAACAAATACTGAAAATTCGAGCAAACATATAACAAATATTAATTTACCAACAAAAATTCTAGAAAATTAATCCCCAAAAAATATACAGATCTCACCAAAAATTAAAAGCTTGATTACGTTTACAGATCTTTCAAAAAAAAACCTTGGGACGAGTTTATATGTAAAGAAATTTTGCCTGAGAATTAGAATACATAATCATACCTGCCCAAGAATGACTCTGCTTGTGGCGACATCAACTACACAAACACCGTAGGTGTGCTCTGACATTTCATTTGGATTGTTCTCATGGTGCTCAGTCAGTGCCATTAAATATGCAGCTTCAGGATTGGTTGACATAAACTCCCCATCTGTTAATGTGCCTTTTGAAACCACTGTGCATATTTCCCGTCTCACAACCTAGAAGACATCGAGAGGTCAAGATTAGAGATCATTGTTCCTCTACTAAAACTGGGGTTAGAAAGAAAAATAAATTGGCAAAATAAAAAGATGCAAAACTACATTCAAAATAGATAGCAAGCATAGTATCCAAAAGAAGGTAAAAATAAAACAATGACTTTTCTGGTTTAGGTGAGGTATAATCAGACCTTGTCTTTAGAGCCGTTCTCCTTGCGTCGAAGCTCCATCTGTTCAGGTGTTTCAGTCTGCTCTACAACAAGAACTCGATAACCCTGCCCATAGAAGGTAATTCGGTAAGTTCCTCCCCAGTTGGAAGGTGGCTTGTAGGACATATTAATTAGTTTGGTAGCAGCAGTCAAATACGAAAAATAAATCAACTATGTGACAAACCTTTCTAGCTAGTCTCTCTACATTCACTGAGAAATTCTTCTCTGGAAAACCACAATGAGGTTGCTCTCCCTAAAAGAGTCACATTTTAACCAATAAACATGTACGGTTCAGCATAATCAAAAGCAGCACCTTAGTATTCTACAGAAAATCCATAACTTGAGTACTCATACTAACCTTCATATACTGCAAGTCAAGCTCTTTTGCTCCTACATGTGCATCCATTTCAAAAAGCTCATAAAATTTACCCATCTGCTCCAATAAAAGGGGGAAAGAAATATTTTATTTGATTGTAACTTGAAAGGAATGGACTAATGACACCAACAAAACTTAGCCAATTAAAAACCTTGAAAAACAAAACTTTGTCCATGTGTTTTGACTTGAATTCCCACCATTGTTTCTGCATTCACCAAATGATCATATTAATTGCATGCAACATTAAAATTGAGGGTTTCAACCCACTCCTTTTGCAGTAATTACCTGGCCACCATGACAAATTCCTCACAAAATCTGGAGGCAAGTAGAGAGTTCTTGAGTCATAATTTTCATCTCCTGGACGCCTTCGTTTGGCATCCCTGCGATCTCTGTACGAAGACAACATACATTCAGGTACCATAAATAAAATTATAATATAAACCTGGCAAATTAAATACTAGAGAGAATGGCAATAGCAGCAAATAACTGCATACACACAAAATGGCATGCCATACAAATCCCTTTAATAAATAAGTGAATTTTGGAAACTTAAACAAAATGCTACATTGCTACAGTTAGTACTCACTTTCCTAGAAAGTGAAACTTCTGAGCTTCGCGGAGCGCAAATCTTTCAGAGGCATCAGCCAGTTGCAACATTGTCTGAGCCATCAGGATGTCTTTTTAACTGCAAAATGCAAGGTGTGGTTTAAATTCTTAATTTAAAAAATAAATAAAATATTGATATCTGCATTTCATTTGGCAAATAACATCTCCAGCATCCAATATATGAGATGGTGCATCGTGAAAATGGCGCCAGTAAGAGAAACAAATTGCATAAACTTATAAATACCGAATAATTTTGTATGTAATCTTGTTTATCATTGAAGAATGGCTTCTAGCATCTCATATATCCAACATAACTATCTCTGATTTGATAAAAATACGCTATTTACAACTAAATTTGAAAATCACCATATGTGTTAGGATGCATTCATATCAATATTCTATAAAAGGTGTAAATGACAGAAACAAAATTAATCTCAATTCTCAAATCTCAATACATTAAAACAAAGATTGGGGGTGGATTAACTTGGTCACTCACCCTCCAAATTATTCAAAGGCGCCAACGGTGAGAGCTTAACAGCTACCCTATTAACTTCATTTCCACTCTTGCTCTTTTTCATTGGCTCCATTTTCGCTCCTCCACCTAGTTTCCGCTTTTTCGGCTCAACCTTATTGCTACTCTTCCCTTTAGCACTCTCTACAACTTCACTTTCTTCCTCCAATTCCATATCTTCTTCTTCATCGTCGTCATCCACAGCATTCTCCAATACAGCATTCTTCCCCCAATCTTCATCTTCCGAATCATCATTATTATCATCATCATCTTCTTCCTCTTGTTGTTGTTTTTCCTCTTTGGGACTTTCTTCCACCTCATTCTCCTCAATCACCATCTTTCTAATAGGAGAAGAACTGCGGCGCAACCGTTTAAGCTTCTTGGAGGAAGAATCCCCAATCCACTGAATCTTCTCCTTAGAAAGATCAATACATTCCTCTTCATCATCATCGTAACGAATTCGATGCTGTGAAGTAACGGTGTCAAACGATTTGACAACACCTTCGTACCAAGCATCGTCTAAAGGCCAATAAACCCTGATTCGTTTACCAATGAATGGAGAATCCGGAGGGGATGGTGATATTGTAGGAGGAGCGTCGATGACGAGACGAGGGTTTGTGTGGTTTTTTGGGATTGAGAGGTGAAGGTGTGGTTAAGGTAGGACTAGGGTTAGGGTTAGGGTTAGGTTTAGGAATGGGATTATTAGGGTTTGGTTTTAGGGTTTTTGAGAGAGTGGGAGAAGGAGAAGATGAAAGGGGAGAAGTGGATTTGGTGAAGAAGGAAGTGATTTGACGCTGTGGATTGACGAGGGGTGATCGACCATTGCTATTGCGACGCGACATTGTTGTGTTTGTTGCAGAAAAGAGTGAGAGAGAGAGAGAGAGAGAGAGAGAGAGAAGACGAAACGAACGGTAATATTAAAATATGGATGGAATTCGCGGGAAATGAATCTCCATGGCGGGAATTCACTCCCCTACTGGCTACTGCCTCGTATAATATATATCCTCCTTGCTTTGCTTTTTCAGCTTCCAACGCGTTAGCTTTCTATTTTTTTTTTTTTGGGAAAACACGATTTGCAATTTTTATTTTTATGTTTCGATGAAATAATTTGTTTTGGTTACATTTAAAGGAAGTAAATACAAAAATTAAACAAGACCGATATATCCTTCAAAAAAAAACACAAGATAGACCAAGATAAAGAAACTACAAGGACTCAAATCACTTGTATATAAATGTTATGCAGTCCTGATAGCTAACCCACAATTCCTGCTGAGAGTTGAACCCCAGACCAAGTTCTGGTAGATCACAATCATTGCCACTAGATCACTAAAGTTTTTTGTGACTTATAGTTGCTTTCATTTTATTTATCTAACACAAATGCGAGATAAATAAAACGCCAAATTCACCTTTAAAATTGAATCGGCCCATGAAATTCAAATTGCTGATGGCAATGTTATAAAAAGAAGACCTCAGCACAATAAAAATTAAAATGAAATGCACCAAAAAAATTGATGATGGCTGATGATTTCTTTCACATTCATATCTTTCCCTTTCAACTTCTAAACGGTAATGATATAAATCTAAACATTAGTGGTTTCTTCATAGTGCTCATGTATTATTTTGAAGATCAAAGGTCCTAACGTTTAATTATGTAATAAAAATCTCTTTCATTGCACCAATTGTCATGCAATATAAATTCTCATTTAGCATTGCAACCCTGATCATGTGATTCTATTCTCCTATCTTTTGTATTTGAGTGTCATTTTTTAATCCTGATATGAAGAAGAAAATTTTCCTTAATATATACTATGCATCTTTCCTCCATACATATCTATATCTTTTATATTTGAGTGTCATTTCAATTGCATTGTTATTTTGTGAAATTTCGTGCATATGTTAGATATCTCCATATTCCTACCTATTTCAATATCTTTTTCTTTTTCTTCATTTGATTGATTCTGAATCTAAGCATGTCCTTCATAAAACAAAATTGTTGGTGCATAAGTATATCTTTATCAACGTGTCTAGTTTGCAGAAAAGTCGGTATAGTTGTTGGTTTTCCTAAAGATAAATACGTACAAATAAAGACATTCTAAGAGAACTAATAAGGTGAAGAATCTTTGGAGTTTGTTAACTAATTACTCGTAGTAAAAATCATCTTACCATGAGTTTGTGGGGGACTATTAAGATTAATTACATCTTTAAACCATCATTGTCTCCCTAATTTAATCGTTAAATTAATATAAAATTAGTTAAAAAAATTGGTTGTTTTTATGATAGTTTAAAGACTAAATTAATGTGTTTTTCTATAGTTTAGGGGTCTTTTAGTTAATTTTAATAGTTTATGGACCAAATTAATTGTTTATTCATTAGAATATATAAGTTTTTTTTTAAGAAGCAAAACTAATCCATCAGAATTTACATTGGAGATAATTGAACCTCAGATCTTAAAATGCAGATCTTAAAATGAGCACACACTTCAAAATCTCAAGTCAACATCATCGAGTTAACCCAAGTGAGTATAGAAGTTAGTTAGTAATTGGAAATTATTTGGAATTTAGTTTCTCAAATAAAGTTTTATAAACAAAAAGATTGTGTACACAATAAATATCTTCCATCAATGTGAAATGTTTTAAGCAATTTTCTTCCCTATCAAGCTCTCAAACTTATTTTACTTATGAGATTCATCAAAATCTCTATGATCACGTGGTTTCTAATACATAGATCTAGAGAATTATAGATATAACACCTACTAATAATAATGATATTCAAGAAAGAGGATATTAATTCAACCAGGTGCATTAGAAATCATTTGTCTCAAGGACCAAGGTTTTCTTGCCTCAACCGTGTTATAAATTAATTAGCTGTTTTGTTTGTTTTTAATCTACTATCATCAATATAAGAAAACTGATTACCACATAATTTCCTTAATTACCCTTCTTAATCCCATGAAATCACTGATATGATGGATTAGTTTGTCATTTTCTCAAGTTAATCGTCCATTCTATTAATTTAGTTGATTGGTTGTTCGGTGTTTACACTATCCCAAGTTTGACTATTTACTTTCCATTCAGTTTCCAAGAAGAAGAGAAATTAATGACAAATATATGGATTAGTATGGCACTTGCACAAGTGAGTTCTAAGACTAATATGGTTTTTTTTTTACGCAAGATACTAACATATTGTAAAAAAAAATTATGCAATGGAGGCATTTGCAGGAAACTGATATGTTTTGCCAACTTCATTAATAATAACCTCTCAAAAAAATTTTTTGTTAATAATAAGAAACCGTTGGAGAATATGATAAGTAAAAACACACATTTTTATTACGGTTTGTGATATTCAATCATTAATAGTAATTGTACGATAATGTTGATATGAAAATATTGAATAGAAATACTACGTTAATGTTGATATCTTAAAAATAGTTATGATTTTTAAAAAATTTATCATATTTACTTTATCATATCAATATATTAAAATTTGCTTCCGTGGATATAAGTAAATAAAATCTGCAACGAGTGCGATGAAAATATTTAACGTTTTTTTGCATATAAAATAAAAAATATTTAATAGAAACACACATTAATGTTGATATTTTAAAAATAATGATGATTTTTCAAAATTTTATCATATCAACTTTGTCATATCAGTACATAAAAGTTTGTTTCTGCAGATAATTAAATAAACTCTGCAATGAGTGTAGTGCAAATATTTAACAATGTTTTGCGTATAAAATAAAAAAAATTAATAGAAACACACATTAATGTTAATATTTTGAAAATAGTCACCAGTTTTCAAAATTTTATCATATCGACTTTCTCATATCAGTACATAAAAATTTGCCTCCGCTTATATAAGCGAATAAAATTTGCAACGAGTGTGGTACAAATATTTAACGATGTTTTGCATATAAAAAATATATTTAATATAAACACTACATTAGTGTTGATATTTTGAAAATATTCACGAGTTTTCAAAAATTATCTCATAAAAATTTGCTTATGCGGATATAAGGAATAAAATACGCAACGAGTGTGGTCCAGATATTTAATAGTGTTTTGCATAAAAAATAAAAAATATATTAAATAGAAACACACATCTATGCTGATATTTTGAAAAAAGTCATCGATTTTTTAAAATTTTAACATATCGACCTTTTCATATTAGTACATAAAAAGCTTGCATCCACATATATAAAAAATATATATTTAATGGAAACATTAATGTGATATTTTCAAAATTTAAGCATGTTAAATTTTGGATATCGGTATACATGAAATTTGATTTTCTATATATAAGCACATAAAAATTGCAACGAGTGCAGTGTAAATATTCAACGGTATTTTGTAGAAACGCTATATTAATGTTGATATTTTGAAAATAGTCACGAGTTTTCAAAATTTTATCGTATCGACTATCGCATTTTGTTACATAAAAAATTATTCTGCATATACAAGCATATAAAATCTTTAACGATTGCGGTGCAAATATTTAGCGGTGTTTTAAATATAAAATAAAACTTATTTAATAGAAACATTACATTTATATTGATATTTGAAAATAGTCTTGACTTTGCAAAATTTCATCATATCAATCTCATATGTGTACATAAAACTTTGTTTTTGCAGATATAAGCACATCAAATCTGCATTGGGGTAACGTGTGTAGCTTTGGAATTATATTGTTTGAATATATAAAGGGCAATGTTTGTAGGTAATTTGTAATACGAAATATCCCTCTGTTTTCTAGTGCTAACTTCTCTCTATTGGCTTCTTAGGACATGAGTACAATGGATTGTATCAGTGAGTCCCAACCAAGTTGTTGCGTATGTTTTGCGTCCCACGAACTCAAAAAAGAAACTGAGTAGGTGTTAGATATAAAAGCAACAGCTAGCCACATTTCAATTCATACCTTTGTTGACATTTTGGCTAAGATCAAGTGTAGTATCTGTTTTTATCAATTTAATATCGGATATGTGGAATAATGGTTCACACAATATTAAATTACTTTTTTGAGTGGAAGAGGTCATTGTAGTAGCTTGCTATTCGGTTTCTTGTATGTCATTTATGCCTTGCATTATTGCATAGATCTAATGCACCCCACCAATAATAGTTCAAACTATTTTGTGTTTGTCTAACGATGTCCTCGATGTCCTCGTGCTGTTAAATAGTCCTTCTCAAACCGTATAAAATGTGCCATGAAAACAAGCCATAAATAAGAAAATATTAAACCTCAAAAGGTACACAATCCAATCCAATAAAATAAAAACATATATAAGCAAAGAGTTGTTTGTTTAACAATAAACCCCCTAAAAAGAACAATAAATAAGAAAAGTTTTAAGATACAACTTTAATTTAATATCGTTGATCCAAATTACATTCTATTAAATTTACCTATTCAATATCAAAAATAATAACACCTTTTTTTCCTCTAAAAAAATAATAACATATGCCGTCATGTTTTTTATGCTTGACTAAAGTTTTGATCCTTTATTTTTACCTGCTCACGGAATTGATCCATCCAATTCAAAATCCATTCATTTTGGTTCTTTGTACCAATTTCGAGACTAAAAACAGTGATTTTACATGTTTTACATAGTGTAGTATATGACCTAATGATAAAATCATCCAAATGAATAAATTATTTACATGTCATTAATTAGATTACAAAAAAAATGAATAATTTCTCAAGTTGGGTTTGAAGTTTTTAGCGGATTTTTAAACCTTATGAGTGTTGACCATTATGTCACATTACTGTTTTTTTTTTTACATTCTTAATTATAAAATAAAATACGAAGAATGAACAAAATCACTACCTACTTTTGATGTGTTTCATCTCTTTTTGTGGAGCATTCTTCTTCCTCCCCAACCCATTCTTTCATTTTCATCCCAGACTAAAAACAGTGATTTTACATGTTTTACATAGTGTAGTATATGACCTAATGATAAAATCATCCAAATGAATAAATTATTTACATGTCATTAATTAGATTACAAAAAAAATGAATAATTTCTCAAGTTGGGTTTGAAGTTTTTAGCGGATTTTTAAACCTTATGAGTGTTGACCATTATGTCACATTACTGTTTTTTTTTTTTACATTCTTAATTATAAAATAAAATACGAAGAATGAACAAAATCACTACCTACTTTTGATGTGTTTCCTCTCTTTTTGTGGAGCATTCTTCTTCCTCCCCAACCCATTCTTTCATTTTCATCCCAGACTAAAAACAGACTAAAAACAGTGATTTTACATGTTTTACATAGTGTA
Organism: Medicago ruthenica; assembly: GCA_018208015.1. Classification (NCBI taxonomy): domain Eukaryota; kingdom Viridiplantae; phylum Streptophyta; class Magnoliopsida; order Fabales; family Fabaceae; genus Medicago; species Medicago ruthenica. The sequence continues at coordinate 5,998,986 of CM031377.1, read as the reverse complement.
GTATATGACCTAATGATAAAATCATCCAAATGAATAAATTATTTACATGTCATTAATTAGATTACCAAAAAAATGAATAATTTCTCAAGTTGGGTTTGAAGTTTTTAGCGGATTTTTAAACCTTATGAGTGTTGACCATTATGTCACATTACTTTTTTTTTTTTTTACATTCTTAATTATAAAATAAAATACGAAGAATGAACAAAATCACTACCTACTTTTGATGTGTTTCTTCTCTTTTTGTGGAGCATTCTTCTTCCTCCCCAACCCATTCTTTCATTTTCAGCCCAGACTAGATTTCGTTCTACACCTCAGAATGTGCTTAATTAATAATTGTTCTATACCAAGCATCCTCCAAGAGTTGCTTGCAAGATTCATTGATTGTGTATTTGTTTTTAGAGATTTGATGGATTGCAAAAGTATTGTCCCAAAAAGTTTTTTTTTCTTTTCAAATTGGAATGTTGATCGAAATGTAAATTTTTTAAAGTACTGATTCGGAGGTGATTTTATGACCTCCAGATATATACTCCTAGAGATATACAACATGATCAACATTTAAATTTTAAAACAAACCATCATTCAGATGTTAATGATGGCCACAAGATAACAAGTACCCTAATTTTGGCATATACCACTATTCTCATATACACATCGTTTTTTTATTAAAAACAAAAATCTTTTCAAATTTACTTTACCCTATAACTAGAAGTAGCTTGATCAAAAAACTGAAACGTAATCCTCAAGTTAAAGATAAACCTAGCACCCCACTTTCCCTAAACGCAAAAGGAGTTTCAAAGACACTGCGAAAGTTCCTTAGAGTCATCATTACCCTTTACAATAGTCACCAAACCAAGTTTAGGTATGTTTTGCATTTTCATGTTTTTTCCTGTATTTTTAGCATTCCCAGGGTTATACTTCCGAAGGTTAGTATCCTTAAGTTTGTATCTAAAATTGATATTGCTGAAGTCTAAATACATTTCTAAAACCTTTTTTGTTGATGTTTGAAATCATAAATTTAGAGTTTATATGTAAAATTCTAGGAGCAACTACAAGTATGAAATATTTTTAACTGCTTGTAAGTATGTTGAAATATTTTCTGGTTTTTTAATATGCATATAAAGCATGTCCATGTGCTATAGGTGTTTGAGCAATAGGACGCCAATGACCCAATTCAATTTGAATATGGACACATGATGTACAATAACCTCTTGACGGTGCCTGCAATACTTGTGCAAGAAGAGGACATGTCTCCATATGCACCTATGGTTTCAACCGTTGAAGAGGATGTACACACACCTACACCTAAGTCCTTCTCTCGTTTTTTGAACATGTGACAACCTTCCTATTGGTCGAACAAATAATATAAAAGTTAATTTTATTTTCATTACTTTTTGGTTGGAGGACCATATACTGTTGAATGTTGGGAACCTCGACACTAATTTGGGCTCCCAACTCGAATGCAGCTACAGCACGGCGGACAATAGCTTATTGTCTACAACGAGACTAGAAATTTATCAGTCGCACGCCTCCATGATCTAAAAGTCGGTGTGTGAGTTGATGATTGATCTCCTACTCATGCCTAATGGATATGACAACACCTGATATGCACGCATGTTTCATCTGGCTTCTTACTAAGTCCAAAATTTGTGAAAGCATAGCAATAAGTATCGTGTGAAAGCCTTTTTTCCTCTACCAACATGGAATACACGAGTTTTTTTGTAACATGCAGTGCATATCATCATTGAAGATAATGCTAGTATGGGTCTTGGTACCACTATTTTCTACTAAATGGTGATGGTACAATGGTTCAAGATAATGCGCTCACAACTTGTGGCCTTTTTATTCTGTCAAAGGAACTTGTTCCTGTTTTAGTATGTAATTTACCGTTAAAAATAGTCAAGCAACTCAATGGGCATTCAAATTTTAGTTCTGTCTGGTAGCTTATAGAAATTAAACATGCAATGAATCCACATAAATAATTAAATAAGCCTTTCTAATTTCTAGTTGATACAAAGAATCCACATGACCTTGGTAAAAGTACTACCAAAACACAAGAAAAAGAAATTACTAATATGATTCCCCCTACAGTCTGACCAGCAATCCAACACTCTTAGGACTTATCCGAGTTTCTGGAAACCAGATTGATATATAGCTTTTCTAATTTTGTTGAGGGTTCATCAAGCATCGATAAATTTTATATCGAAGGTTTGAGGATGTATCTGCCATACATTCAAAGCTGCATACTCCTCTAAACACTCTTTCAATTGGGCTTCACTGTACCCCTGTTCCAAAAGCAAAAGAGCAGTGTTATTTGAACATCATAAATCCAACACCATATCGAAATACATTCAAATTAAAGAAAGTGTCAATGTGACAGAATGAGAAATCAATAAAAAACACATAATAGTATGACAACAGGATTTTCATAGTGGTGTGCGACAACTTTTTAGTTGTCAAAACAACTTTTCCAAAAGCATAAATGTGGTCAGAATTTATTTGAGCAGAAATGAAACAGGTATCTTATTACAATAATTTGATCAGTTAGGTTCTAAAACTTCAAAACAGTAAGATTTTAGTTATTTTGAAAGCAAAAATAAAAAAGCTTTGTTATTTCTCAGACAATTGAAGACTCAAAAAATACCAAATACTGATACATTTACTCTAGTTGATAGGTAGGTATTGCATTGACGGTAACTAATTCCAGATAAGAAACCATCAGTGTAAAATTAGGAGTTGTGATCACTCAACAAAAGACGACCTAAAAAAATTCACATACAGCTTTAAATTTAATCTAGTCTAGCCATAATTGGCCAATACTAATGAGCTTATGGTTCTTTGCTCAATGAAAATAAGTATATTCTATTGATTGTTTTTACTGTTGAATCTCCGGTATTTAGCAGTCCAACATGAGATCAGTCCTTAAATTTTGACGTGGAAATCTTATGCTACAGTACTAGAGGACGCGATTTAACTTCAGCAGTAGAACGAAAGACGAACTCACCTTCCGAGATATCCAATTCAATGCATCGCGATAGTTGACATCCATTCGGCTACTTCTAGCAGCTTCATCACGAAGTATGGAATAAATATCAGATATAGCATCCAGACCAGATCTTTGACGGTCATCAGAGTACAAAGAGAATTTCGACATCTGCATTAACCTCAATGCCTCGTCCACATCACTCTGAGCAACAGTTTCAGAAAAACGGAGTCTTGCTAGGGCCTGTTTAGAAATTACAAATGGAAATCTGTTTACTTAGACAACTTAAGATATAATACTCAGATGCTTACAGCTTTACATTGTGGACTCAAAACAGAGCCACATAACTATTAACAACAGTTCTTTAAAGTCAAACCATATTAACCAGGGCCTACTTAGTTTTAATTTAAACAGTGCACTTTGAATGATGTAATAATAGACTGAAGAAGTAAGCAGATAAATCATTAGCCCCAAAAAGAAAAGTCAATATAACCTGATATATGTAATAACTACCCTCCTTCCCCTCATCGTACCAGGTAAATAAAGGAGAAGAAAAAGAAGCACTTACAGCTGATATGCGGAGAATACTGAGCAATGTTCTGATAGTTGTATAGGAATGTGGAGTGGTGGACTTTGCTTCTTCTTGACGAATGCTGGAGTAAGCACTAGCAATATACTCTTCCAGTTCCCTTGGGACAGTAGGAGACAATCTTCTAGCAGTTGATATGTATGCACTACAGGAAAGCAACACATTTAGTTTGTAGTAACTTCTTTCTAGCAAATGACAACATTTGACACAGACCCTATGTGAAGCTATATGAGCAGTCAGAATAAGCATGCAATCTAATCAGCAACACATTTGCGGTAAACTCCGATCATATTGTGGAAAATGAAAAGCAGTTGACACAATACATAGTATTTTCTTACCGGAGAAGAGATGGTTCAAGAGGAGTGAATCCTAGTGCGGGAGACTCTTTATTTTGGTGGACATAGACAACATGCCTTGCCATTTCAAGATCATTATCCATATCAGCTCGATCAAGGATTAACCACAGCAGGTCAAACCTTGATAGCAGGGCAGGTGGAAGATTAATATTTTCAGCAGGAGTTCTTCTAAGATCATATCTTCCCCTTCACAGTTAAAATGACTGAAATTAGATTTGGAAGCACAGAATGCATGGCAATGAGATCTTGTATCCCAACAACAAGGTGAAAGAATTAATACCATGCTGGATTAGCTGCAGCAAGGACAGCAGTCCTTGCATTCAGCGATGTAGTGATCCCAGCCTTGGCAATGCTAACAGTCTGTTGTTCCATAACTTCATGTATAGATGTACGATCTGATTCATCCATCTTGTCAAACTCGTCAATGGCGCATATACCCATATCTGATAGCACCTGAAATTCAGAATGTTCTGTCAAAATCTCTATTATAACAAGAAACTACGAGTTAAAAGGTCATAGATTGAATTGATTTAGAAGCTAAAGTAGCAATCTGATGCATGACTTGTTTCCCATTTTCATTTTGCACATGCCGACAGAATATCATATGTTTTGCCAAATTTTTCTTGGTTTTTCAACTTAAAGTATAACATAAGCGCAAAATGGATGGAAGGAATTGCTACGCTGAAAAAAATAAATGCATTACCAATGCTCCACCCTCTAAAACCATCTCATTTGTCACCGGATCTTTCTGAACAGCAGCAGTTAGACCAACTCCACTACTTCCTTTGCCAGTGGTGTACACACCCCTGGGTGCTACATTAATTATGTGTTTTAGAAGCTGACTCTTGGCAACACCAGGATCACCCATCAAACATATGTGTAGATCTCCTCTGATCTGCAATTAAAAGAAAATATAACATTTAATTCTTTAATTGAGTGTAATACACAAGCAACATAAATCAAACCAAACACAGTACAGACTTAACAGAAAGTTTGAGGGAGAATATAAAACAAAATTTCATACAAATCACTAATATCGTTATAATTTTTTAAATGATATCATGTCTCTGTCCCTAATAATTCAAAATCACTATTTTTATGAAAAGTTTAAGCTCCATGAAACATGTGTGCCTTAATTAATATGTAATTTCTTACCTTCATCCCATCTTTCAATGTCCGATGGGGAGCACCAACAAGAAGCAGCAGCAGTGCTTTTTTGATATCTTCATGTCCAAAAATTTCAGGAGCTAATGAACGTGCTAACTTATCGTATATATCACCATCTTCTGCTAAATGTTTGATCTGCTCTTCCTCATCTCCTCTAAGTTCATATCTATGACAGAACTAATTGATTAGAAAGTTGCTATGTTCCCCCAAAATAATTTGATAAGATCAATTACTGTCTAGTAGGTATGAATTTCACCGTGTGCAAACAATTCATGATGACGATATCCCAGTGGACACAAACAAATCCAAGGAGAAAATCAAATAAAAAGTCCAAGAGACACTGCTGTACTTGAAGTGGGGTGGAAAAAATAAAGGGGGCAGTCATTTTCAAATAAAATATCTGCAAAAGTTACTTACTCTTCATATTTTTTCTTAAAATGAGTCACAGACATGGCCTCTAAGTATGTGTCAGCAACTAGGCCAGCACGCATTGCTCTAAAACCGACGTAAGGTATAGGAAGAAAAATCCCAGAGAGTTCGACGACGTCACCTGGAGATACCTGATAAATTCACAATAAGCAAGTTAATAAACAGGAGCAGAAAATTAGCCAGTTAATCTTCAATAGGTACACAAAATCATTGTAATTATCAATCATCCCTTGTATTTCATGAGATAACTTTATTCATATGTTTGTAAAGACATGTCAATAATAAAGGAATACAGCTATAAATTAACACAATTTCAAGTACTAAATAACAATTGATATAGTTATTGTTTGTTTAATGCAATTGGCAGGGAATAGTCGACCTTTCTCGTGAGTTCTCCCCTAAGATGAACAGTCATTGTTCGTGGAATGTGACCCTTTGGAACATGTTCAGCTAACTCTTGAATTTTTGCCTGCAATTTAACCGTATAAATATTCATTATTCCATAGTTAATAAGCAATTGTGCAGAAAATAGAGTAATAAAGCATGTATCAGAAATTGACCAATGAAGCAGAGTCCAGGGTAGAGTACAAACCTCTTGAAATCTCAAAAACTTTGACGCTCTCAGTTGAAGGATGACATTACCCTTACTCTTGTTCATAACACAGCGCTTTGATGGACACTCAAACAAAGGCATGAATACTCTAGCTGTTACTTCCTGTTTAGGGAGAAAAGAAAACAACAAAGTCAAAAATCTTTGGGGACGTAAACACCAAAACAATTCAGCCTACAAAAGAGAAAAAAATAGTCCAAAAAAATATCTAACAAGGTTTGATACATGGTTATAAATAAATTATAGTAATGTTTAACATTGTTGATTAACATCCTGAACTCCAAATAAAAATAGCAGAAAAGAACCCTCCATTTCTTTTTTAAACCTTATTGTGCATCTAAATAAAGCAATGCAGTACTTATAGGCATTACCTGATAGATTTCAAAGCCACAATCCTCACAGGTGTACACAGCCACCTGCATCAATGGTTTGACATCTGAGCAACGTGTCACGATACCAGCTATCCTTACAAGCTGACCAATGTTTGAAGCCTTCACCTCCCTAATTGTAAATGGTCGTCCTTTCGAAGATGCTCTGATATAAACTTCACTGCAAAATAACCCACAATGTAACATTAGGACTTTCATATACAACCTAAATAAAAAAAAATAAAAACACCTATGGTTTGTTTGGATTGGTTTACTACAGCTTATCTACTACCATGAGTTTTGTGAGACTGTTTGGGAGAACTTATTAAAACAGTTCTTCATAAGCTGATTTTGGCCCACTTACATAAGTTCTCCAGGGTTGCTTGTGAAAACAACTTATAGCTTGTACGAAAACAATTTTATTTTAATTTATCTTTTGCAATAGAAATAGTTTATACATAAGTGCTTATCGTGATAAACACTTGTGCTATAAGCTGAAAGCAAATAAACTGGTTATCTAAACAGGGTCCTAGAAACATACAACACTACGAATTGCTGTTATGAAAGAAATTAAGGCAAAATCATAAACCCTAAATCCTAAAACCATACAACATTACAAATTGCTGTTATGAAAGAAATTAGGGCAAAATCATAGATTATTACAAAAACCCTAGCAATTTAAAGCTAAGCAGAAAATGGAATCTTACAAGAAGCGTCTGATTTCAGGAGGCATCTTCTGGTGCGGATCAGAACCATCAGCACTTTCAGTTCCTTCATCAGATCTCTGAGTCATCAAAATGTCATGATCATCATCGACAAATGTCTCAGTCGGCTCCGGCATGAGTTCGTCGATTGCATCAGCAAAAATCCCAATATACCTTCGAGTATTCTCAGTAACACGGCTCAAAAATTCCTCATCTAGATCTTTGTACTGAAAAAACAAACACAGTAATTAAAATTAAAATCGTCAAATGTGACTAAAATTATGAAACGTATAATTACAATATAGCGAAAAATCGATAAATCTTACGTTAATCAAATCTTCGAGGTCAATTTCGACAGATCTGGTTTTGTGATTTGCAACATCTTGCTGAAACGAAAGTGAAGAAAAAAAGTTGTAAGAAAAAAACGAATTAGGGTTAAGCTTTGAATCTGAATGAAAAAGTAACTAACCAGGATGAGGAGGTATTTGGCTTCGCCATTAACGTCGGCGAAATTGGAAAGAAACGCTGTGGCAAGAGCTGAAAGAGAATAAGAGGATTTATTAGTTTAATTTTAACAAAAAAATGAAATAAAAATAATTGAAAGGATGAAGGTTAGGGTTTACCTTTGTCGTTGTTGAAATCGACGCCTTTGGTGTTCATGGTTGAAATTGGAGAGAGAGAGAGAGAGAGAGAGAGAGAGAAGAAGAAGAAGAGTTGAGGCGGAACGGTGGTAGTGATGAGTAGTGTGTAAATGTGAGAATTGGGCGCCAAACCTGTCAGCGAAGAGGGTGCTTTTTGGCGGGAAAAGGATAACATAAGCTCTGATCTAGTATGTTGTATGGAGTCTCGTTACAGGGTGTTCCGCTAAGAAAAACCGTTTGATTATAATAACATTGCTAATAAGTTAAATATACGAAAAAATTTAGCATGGAGATTTAGGGTGGTCTGGAAAATCTAAATCTAGTTCAACTCACAATGTTGATACAGTTAAATTAGAAAATTTCACTCGGATTCAAACTTGTGACCTCACGATTGTGTACGTGAATTTTATGTTGTTTATGTTTATGTTGTATTAGTGTTGTGTGTGTGAAATTTATGTTATGTCTATGTTTACGATGTGTTAGTTTAAGATAGACAAAATGTAAGAATTTCTTTCGAGCGTTTATTTTTCAAAATATAATCAATGGTTGATTAAAAAAATATATAAAGTCGTCTTTAAAATATATAAAATAGCATATGAAAAACCATCAATCCTTAAATTATATAAATATAGTAAGTTGTCTATAAGATATATAAAATTCATCAATTTAATATATGCTACTAAAATACTATGAACAAAATTGAATACTTTTAATGTATTTTTTAGACTAAACCAGTCGGTTTCGTTTATTTTAGAGACTAAATTGAAGAGAGCGTGATAATTAGAGACTAAATTAATGATTTATTCATTAACATATGACATTAACATTTGACACCAAAAAACAATTTAAATAGTTTTGGCTCATAATACAAAATGGTGGAGAAATAGAAGGAGGTGTGATAAAAAAGTACCACTTAAGTTGAAAAAAAGTTATATTTGATATCAATCAGACTGACGATGTCGTATTGTATGGAGTGTTCGACGGTTAAAAACCAACACGAAAATAAGGTAAGCATAGTGGAGACGACGATGTTGCGTTATACGAGTGACAAGACTAAACGAGATATGATTATGACACTGTGAGATAGAGTTTGTATAACACTTATAGTATAAAAGATTGTATAAAATATACTTAGGTGGTATGAGTATGTAGAGAGAATACATGTAAACGTTGTAATACGGAGAATGAATCAGATAGAGAAGTCAGATCAAAAGAGATAAAGAAAGATAAAGAAAAATTATAAGAGAAACTATTATGAGAGATTTAGAGGTTAAGGAGTTGGATCTGAATATGATTTATGATAAAATATTATGGCCTAATTTAATTTGTGTAGACGACCGACTTAATGAGATAAGGTTTGGTTGGTTGGTTGTTGCTGTTGTATTTGGCAAAAAAATATATATATATATAACACGAATATCAATATATATGGTTAATTAAGTAAATAATCCCTACAAATATTCGAAATTTTATTTCTAGTCCCTAAAAAAAATCCCTATCAAAATCTTCATCATCTTTTTTAGTCTTTGTAAAATTTTCTGTCAATACTTTTTGTCCCCAAGATTATGTTTGGATATTATAAAACAAACAGAATGAAAATGAATGGAATGAAGTAAAGAATTATCACATTGTTTGGATACTTTACGACAGAACATAACAAAATTGCAACTCCATTGTTTGAAAAATAAATGAAATGGAATGGGTTGTAATTTTTTATTTCCCTTTTTACCCTTATTTAAAAACACCATCATGTATATAACTAAACACATAAACTATATTGTATTTAAATAAATAAAAGGGAAAACAACTCTAAACTTATTTATTAATTTTACACATAACATTTTTACCAATTTATTTTTTAATATTGTTAATTTTTTTTAAAAAAAATATAATGCATGCACTATAGTTCAAACGGTTTCTTTTGGACGAATATAGTCGAAGGATCGTTCCCTTGCTTTACTTATAATGGCGAAAAGAAAATTATGAACGTCTTTTCACTCTTTTTATTGTGCTAGCTTTTGAATAAAGGTAAAATTCTAAATGTTTTTTGCTTTCAAATTATAACAAATCAAATTAACCATGATTATATAGTTCAATGACACCAAAAATATAACAAAAAAATATAATCTAAATTCTTATTTTTTTAATGACACCAACAACAATATTTATTATAGAAAAAATTGTTTAAGGGTATAATTTGGATAATGAAAAAGTAAGTATATATATTCATCTAATTTGTTACACTATTTAAATGATAAAGGAAAAAAAATTGGACATATATATACTCATATCTTGTTTGTTACACTTTTATTTTAATATTTGAATTTACTCTTATTTGTTTGTTATACGTGTTATTTGTATTAAAAGTTGAGGGTAATTTTGAAAAGAAAAAAACCAACAAAAAAGAGCTTAAACACTACTTTCTTTATATATATTATAGATAAAATAAAACAGTATAAGTTCTAATGTCATTGCATCGCGTGAGAACAAAATTGTCACTTTGTGCTGCATACGACAAATAGCTTAGGTGATGCAATTTTTTTTTTTTTAATAATCGTATGAAAGCAAAGAAAACACTGCAAAATTATGGATTATGCTTGTTACTACGAAAATTTAATTAACGAAAACAAAGAATGACACACTACCCACCATGTTTTCCGCCAAACACCAACTTTTATTTTTTTTTGTTTTTTAAAAAAAAAATTGATACAGAGCAAGGCTATTTCGTGGTTTTCGTTGAAATCCCTTCGTGGGATATAGCACTACTCCAAAATTATTGGTGTCATTTGCATGATGCAAAATATGAAAGAACGAAACACAGGGATATAATGGTATTTATGACAGTTAAAAATCTAAATAAAAAAGATTTCATCACATTCCTTCAAAATTAGAGGGGAACAAAAGTGAGAGTAACTAATGGGATAGGGTGAAATGTGTTCCACTCTATCCAAGCGGGATAAGATGAAATGTGTTCCACTCTATCCAAACAATGAAACATAAGTTTATTCTATTCCACCAATCCAAACACATCCTAAAGATGTTAAAGGAAAATTTTACCGATATTAAAAAATGTGATCTTTTTTTAGGGTCTAAAAATAAAATTCTATATATTTATAGCGGTCATTTGGTTAATTAATCATGTGTAGTATAAGGTGGGCAATGTCGAAACACATAGCGGGGGCACTTGTATCCATAACGCTAGATATAGCACGATCATTTTCTTTTAACAAACCAAAATACACTTAGCTCAATCTCTTAATGCACACTTCTCACCGGCTAGGTCTAAAATGATTCTTGAAATAACTAACAATTTTATGAAATGCAACGAAATATCACCTTAATAAAACAATGTGGTTCATATTCATGCTATCATTCAAGAAACATTTGTTGAACAAATTAGTTTTGACCATGCATTTCTTAATAATATGGTTAATTTAGTAAAATTGCAATTTCTACTATCATTAGTAATTGCATAATATGGTTATTAGTTTGCATAAAAGTTTATAATATTACAAGAATCTCCAAAAAAAATAGAATTTTTTAACAAAACTTGAATTAAAAATGAACTTTTATGTTTTTGGCCATTAAAAATTCATATTTAAGTTATGTTTTGTTAAAAAATTCTAATTTTTTTGAGAAGATATTTTTATAATATTCTACGCATTTCTGTACAATTTTATTAAAAAATACAAAGCCAAACATGAGTTGACTTAAAAGTAGCAGTCAAAAGTGGCAATTGAAAAATTTATAGAAACTAAAAGTTGAACAAAAATATTTAGGGGACTAGAACGAAAAGTTGATATATTTATTTAGGGGGAGTGTTGTTGTGTTCTCAAGAGTCAAGCCTAAGATCATACTCATAGACCATAATCTTGTATCTTTACACACCCTCAAAGTATTTAGAAAACTGTTCTTCCCCCAACCAGTACTGCTCACTCCTAAAGAAAAAGACAAAACTACCCCTGCGCGAGTTAACTCATGTTCGCTACAAACCAGTGTGACTTAAGTCGCGCTGAGTTATGTTATAAAAACACCACAAACCAGAACACAGAACATACTTGTGTTTCTAAATCGAAATTTCTCCCTCTTTTTGCGATTTCAACCATTTTTTTGTCAATCAACATCAACTTCTACCCCAAAATCAAGTAAGTGTTTATTATCACATTGCATTGGCTTTTTATGGTTTAAATTTTGGTTTTTTTAGAGAAATTTCACAATTTTAGGATTGTTAATGATGAATTAAGTTAAGAATTGTAGTCTAGATGTTGTTTAGAGTAAGTTTCACTCCAATGTGGTGGTTTAGGGTTTATAAATTGTTAAATTTTATGTTGATTGAATGTTGCACTCTAGGTGTTTGATAAAATATCTCAATGAAAATTTGTTTGATTTTTGCATTGTTAATGATGAAATTAGTTAGAAATTAGATTGTTAATGTTGATTATATTGAGTTTGAGTGAAATATGGTAGTTTAGGGTTTAGTTAGAAATTAGATTGTTAATGTTGATTAATGTCGATTATTGTGAGATTGAATTGTTATTTTTTCATTGATTTTTGTTTTTAAAAATGTTGTGTAGATATGTCTCAGAGACCAGACAACATTAGAGGTGACAGGGAGACCATGACTAGGAGCGCACGTGCCGAAAAGGCGGATGCGCGCCCTCCTGCTATTCGACGGAGACAGGGCGTTAGGAGAGAGCAGGAGGTGGGATCGTCGTCCCAGACAGGTGCGTCCCAGATGGTGGACTCGAGTTAGTATTAGCATCAGCCTCAGTACGAGGAGGCGGCTCACCAGCAAGAGTGTGAGGCCCAACATCAGACTGAGGAGGAGGAGGAGGCGCCACAGAGTTTTCCTGGGGGTCCTACTAACTTGTCACTCCTACCGGGTTTTGGTAGACACGTGGCATGTCAGCTTTAGAGCGATGCTCAAGTAAGTATAATTGTTTAATTTTAATTAATTACCCGTCAATTACAGTTTATTTTAATTAGTGGTATGTCAGCTTTACGATTTATTTATTATGTTAAAATATGTTAATGAACGCGCGTAATTTAATTGGTGTGTAATTTAATTGTCGTGCGTAATTTAATCAACGCACTTAATTTAATTGGTGCACGTTTTTTTACGATTAAATTATTATGTCTTTTTTAGTTATTGAAATGATTATATTTTTAACGGTTTATTGTTCGTTTATTTTTTTTGTATTTCAGTTGCAGAGGACACGTAAATGCAACGCTGTTTCTCACAGGAAGAAAGTTAGGAAGATCCCACTCCCGACTAAAAACCAGGCCTGGTTCTGGAACCGGGTAAATGCACCCGGACTTGGCCCCCTCTTTCTCACTGGATACGATAACATTAGTCATGCCCTTATCACCGTCTTTTTGGAGAGATGGCACGAGGAGACCAGCAGCTTCCATCTGCCTGTTGGGGAGATGACCGTCACACTCGATGATGTGGTGTGTCTTCTACACATCCCCATCGTTGGGAGGCTCCTGGCATTCAGTCCTGCCGATGTAGGATACGATAGAGGTGTGGAGCTTGTGGAGGTCGGTTTGGGTATGACACATGAGGATGTTGATGAGGAGACAAAGGCACAATGGGGTGCTTACATCAACATCACTGGCTTGATGATGCATTACGACACACTCAAGCATAGGTGCAGTGAGTTGGGGGATCTTCCTGCTGATGAGGAGGAGGCTGAGGATCAGGTGACGGCGAGGGCGCGGTGCACCAGGACGTTTCTGTTGTACTTGGTTGGCATCACCATTTTTGCCAACAGGAACAACGGAAGCGTTCATCTGTTGTGGATGGAGATGTTCATGGATCTGGACACGTTGGGCCAGTGGTCCTGGAGCGGAACGACACTTGCTTACCTCTACCATGAGCTTTCTCAGGTCACGGTCCCAAGAATGAAAGCCATTGGCGGTTACTCGACTTTACTTAATGTAACACCCTATTTCCCGACGATAATTATTAAATAATAATTATATATTTAATAAAGAGGATGTTACAAAACTCGTCAATATATCACATATAACATAAACACTTTCTTTAAATAATAATTTCAACAGCAGAAAACATTTCATTGATTTCATTATTATTGATTATCCTTGTTATTCAACATCATAAATAGAAATAACAATATTTCCAAGTTCTCGACTTAAAAACAAATTAATTTCAACGTCAACCCCAACCCTGGTGTTACAAGAATTAGAGCTCGTAGCGACTACATGCTTAATAGATTACTAAATAAAATGAAAACTAGACGGAAGAACGTATTCCATCTCCACCTTCTAAGTCGTCCCACAGCTAAACTTCCTCAACCTGAGTGTCTGTACCCGGGAGTACAATCACCACAAAGAAAACAACACAACAACAACAAAGGGGTGAGAAATCCTGCCGTAACATAATATTAGGGAAAAGCACACACAACATTATAATACAACAATAACAATATTTTGTCGTCATATGATCATCGACATTTATTATATTCTTCTCAACTAATCATACATATCATCATCTCATTCAATTCACACTTAAAAACACCAAGTATAAGTATTATCATTTAAATGCATATGGACTCACCCTAAGACCTATATGAATGTGGTACCACACCTATCGTCGTCATAATTTGCCAGAGATATGTTACTGGACTTTCGTCGTCATAAATTGCCAGAGATATGTTACTGGACTTTCATCGTCATTTCATCTTCATAATTCCTAGACACGACTCTATATGCATGCATGGTGACAGACTCATCAAGTATTACACATCATCACGTCATCATGAATTCACATTCATAAATGCAAGACTCTCCCTAATATGCACAACATTAATGCAAAACACACTGTCATCATTCTCATCGTCTTCATAAATAAACATCGTCATTCTCATCATCAAAATAATATAGACATCGTCATTCTCGTCATCATTATAATATATACATCATCATTCTCATCGTCATAGTAATATAGACATCATCATTCTCATCATCATTATAATATAAACATCATCACTCTCATCATCATATTAACGCAAGTATCATCATTTCTCATCATATTTATTTATACACTTGTATATAATATCAATCGTCATCACTCTTTGTCATAGTCATATGATTCCTCATCATTACTCTCTATTACCGTCTATATCTCTACATTATCTCCTCGTCAATCCAACCCTTAAGCACGACTCGTTTCTACGTCAACAACCCTCCATTTTACTTTATTATTCATCTTACGGACATGCTCTATTCTCTCGTCTATTCTAGGCTCTCTATATATTTTATCCTGATAGCAAACCCTATTCCTCCTTCTTAGTTTTAAGATGTTTACTTCTCCATTAACATTACATATAACGTCTCCTCTCTATACAACTAGGTTTCACCTCACCATCGTCAATAATTCTTTCCTACTTATCCCTCTCATTATTACAACTTTATACCTTAATCCCCGTCTCACATTTGTCGTCATCTATAACCTCGACCATTCCCCTAATCTTAACTTCATTCTAATTCAAAGTTATTATCTCACCTTATCGATACTTTCTACGTCAGCAACTTTCCTCACTAAAACTTCATTATAATTTAAGGTTTTATTCTCTCGATACCGGTCATTATTATTATCGTCAAACATTATGACTATTACCTCTTATCTTCTTTCCTATTCATCTCGCTCTCTTCTAATCAATTCCCGTCTTATTCACCGCTATCCTCATTCCTATTATCTTTCACTACTCAATACACACCTTATATGTTCCTACCTAACATTCATCTTAAGTTCCTTAATTACCTTGACTCTTTTACTCTTCAACTTAACAATATTCCTAAGCTCATTATTTGTTTAAGAAGATTATATTTAACTTCATTACTTACTCGGAAGGCACCTACGTTATATCCCTTCTTATCATCGTCTCTTTTCACTTCTTTATCTCTTCATATTTTATACTCTCTTAATCAGCTTACCATATTAGACCTTTTAAAAATACCCCAATGGATTAATCCTGTCGTTATCACTCCGCTGTGAACTACTCATCTACATCTCTCACACTTCTCCTTCTACTGCTTAAACTACTTCACCTTTTTAGGCTCAAGACTCATCAAGTATTAAATGTCAACACATCAACAACAGCTTACGGTCATAGATGCAAACTCTTCCTATTTTTCACAACACCGGGACAAAACATATCGTCGATATTCACATCATCAGCATAAGAAAACGTTGTCATCATGAATATACATCGTCACTCACATCATTTATATAATCAACATCATCATTACGAGTATGCTTCACCAACTTCATCATATTTATATATTCAATAGTCAACGTCATTAGCAACTTCATTATCTAAGCGCTTTCATTCTCACCATTCACTATCCTACTCCTCTCTCTTTATTTCTTCTTGGATTTGTCTCTAACACCCTAAAGTTCTTCCATGTATTAATTCATTAAGGGGTTGGGGAACTACCCTTAAGACACCAGACTAGACTCCCTTCATTTATGTTTATAGGTTCGGAACCCTAGTATACACTTACTTTTCACGCTAACAACTTTCTTAGGCTTACTATTCATATCACAGCATGACCCAGGTACAATGTTTTATTCATAACTCAAGTTCTATAGATCTAAATGGATTCAAACCAAAGGGAAATGAAATCTGACATCTATATCTAAAACTTTCATGAAGGGACCTAAGTTCAATTCGGGACAGAGAGGGGTGGAAATGTTTCGTTTCCTAAACCTGGGCATTGTGCACGACCGTGCCGACCCCTGTGTAGTAATATGACCATAAATCGAGTTGTGGATGTCTAAATGAGGTCACTCTAAATCCACATGAAAGCTAACATCCATATCTACAACTTTCATGAAGACACCTAAGCTCAATTCGGAACTGAAAATGGTCAAAAAGTTGTGCCAAAATCGCGTTACGATTCTGTCAGCATCAGAACGCAGATTTTGTAATTTTCCACCATGGGAGCTTCCCCGGCTCCGATCCCCCCCCCCCCAACTCACCCAATTCGTCCCTAAACATCACCCTAAGGTTACCCTATCATTCAAACACTAATTTTCCATTAACCTACTGATTCACACACTCTCTTCATGGTCAATCCTCTATTCGTAAAACGTAAACTAGTTTCTCTTAATTTTAAATAATTCAACCTCGTCTTTACCTTCGTCCATCATCAATCTCTCATCACAATCTCACATCATAACAGAAACATCATCTTAAGAATTAAACACCCCCATCATATATTAAGATACCCTAAAGTGCAAAGATTCTCCCCCTTACCTCGATTCCTTTGAAATCTCTGGTTTGGCTTGACTTCGTTGTAGCTAGGTTTTCCTTTCTCTGACGGCTGCTCTTCTCTCTGTTTCTACGTTCAGCAAAACTGAGTTCTAATTCCCCAAAACCCTTATTTATATTTGGTCTAGCCACTCTTCATATAACTTTCCTCTTCTATTCACTATTCTTTTGCTTTTCCCCTCCCCCACTTATAAAAAACCTATTTTCTACACCTACTCTTTTCTACTTAGTTTTTCAATTCTCTTTCTATGTTATTTAAATTCTGGCATCATAAATTAATTCACCAATATAATTCAACCCTCTCAACATTTACATCACATTCAAATAAAACAACATTAATAATAATATTCACCACGCCACACCTATTAAAATTTATTGAATTACTTAAAATATAAAATTGGGGTGTTACACTTAACGTAGCATTTCTTTTCTTTTTACTATACCATTTTTAAATGACTTACGATATTATTGTGTATGTTTATGAATTTGTGATGATGAAATATTTGTTTGAAGGAATGGATTTTGGCCCATTTTAGGAACATGTATACGAGGTGTCTGAGTCTGGGGTATCAGGTTGGCGCTCCCCTTGCAGCTAGCTGGAGACCGCCCAAGGGTCATGTTGATGTTGCACACTATCGTGGCCTCATTGATCTGATGGTAAATGCTGATGTCACATGGATGTCGTACGAGGACGGACGAGGGATCATCGTTTTCCAGGACATTTTTCTAGTACTCCGGTTGGATCATGGCCGACAGTCAGATTATGCACATTCACTTTCCATAGCGGGTTCTCCGGCAGTACGGTCACGTGCAGACGGTCCCTGGATCTCCTACCGATCATCAGGGTCTCGAGGCTGCGGAGGTTGTTATGGCCTTTAAGGACTTTCTGCTACATGTACTTCCACAGGCACTTCGAGGTCGGCAGACATCAGAGACTCAACGGTGTAGGTGTCAGGATAGGTACATTAGATGGTTCTACAACGTATCCTATCCCATCATGATCGACCCTGATATCGTTGCAGAGGGCGCCCCTCCTATCCCTCCTTACGAGGAGGTTATTGTTCAGCAGCAGTATGCCCGACAGGTTCCCGACCCACTGCAGATCGTTGAGAACATCAGACGCAGGGTGGAGCCAGCATTGGAGTATCCTGAGCATCGTGACTTGTTCAGTGTGTTACAGGGCATCCAGTCGGAGTATCTCATATTGCAGGAGCAGGGGCTTCCCCAGAGGATGACTAGGAGTCATAATCCAGCAGAGTAGGGTCTTGTGACGTTTGTATATTTGTATATTTTTAGTTATATTTTTATGACATTCATGTATTATATTTACATTCACGCGTTTGCGCATTATTATGACATTTTGGTACATTTTTTGTTTAATTTTTGCGTATACTAACTTCGATTGAATTTAAGTATTTTAACTTTGAATGAATGAATGATTGAATTATTGATTGAATGTATGAAAATGGAATAATGAATAGATGAATGGAGGAATGAAAATACACAAGTACGCGTATAAATTCCAAAATTAATAGAATACTACAAATTTATTTAGTTATAATTTTATCTCCGTTCAAATAAACAAAGCGATACATTACACTACATACTCACTAAATATGTTGTATCATCATGACGTTGGATTAAAATTAAATTCATGAAAGTTTGCCGAAAATGTTGACATTTAAGTGTCTTATACTTATTGTAAAAATTTGCAAGTCTCTTTGAAAACTCAAAAAAATGAAGAGAACACAACACATGTATTCTACCGAATGAACTATATAAGTCATCACATCGAATCCCATCATATAGCATGAGTTGTCACAGAAAGGAATGCATCCCAATATTTTTTTGAACTTAATCTTACTGCTCTACCAACTGACAAGTTTCAATTGACAGAGAAGCATGACCAAGCACAAAACAGCATCTTAGAACTGCATTCCCTTCTGTGACACTCATCCTATACGAAGAAATTCGATGTGAGAACCTATATAGTTGATTCGGCAAAATACATGTTGCGTTCTCTTCATTCTTTTGAGTTTGCAAAGAGATTTGCATACCTTTACGCTAAGTATAAGACACTTCAATGCCAACATATTCAGCAAACTAACAAAAATTAAACTAAAATCCAACAAAATAATGACACAACATAATAATACTACCTAAACATCTTCATCCGGCCGAATCAAACTCTTGAGAATATCTTCAGGCTACCTCAGCAACGTAGCATCCATCTCGATCCTCGGGAACAACATGTTGTTCTGGCGATATCACGAGAACATGCTCCTCGTGTCGTCGTCGTTCATTAACTCCATTCGGCTTAATGTTAACATTGTTGGACGTTTATACCAAATGTATTCCACCCTCCTTGTGTCTTCGTGGTTGAGTCGTTGGTTGATTTCATTCAGTTGATCCTTCAGATCTTTTAACGTGACATCGTCCTGAACCTTGAAAAAATTAGGGTTTCCCCCGTTGAATCATACTTGAGCGTTAAACAGATTGTCCATTGTTTCAGATCTACACCAAAAGAAATTAAAAAAAATCAATGAAAAACTCATTCAAACATTTCATCAAACACTTGGAGTGCAAGTTATACATAAACCCTAAAACTAAAAACTACAACATAAACATGCAAACATCTAAACATTTAAGCAACATAAGTCATTAACATGGAAACATTCTACCATTTCTTGCCAAAAAAAAAATCAAAATTTAAACAAACCCTAAAATTTAAAAATTTATAATTTAAGAGGAAAAATGTAACATATAAACATAAAATGACAATGGTACCTGATTAAGAAAACTTGCTTGTTGTTGAAGTGGTGAGTGATTTGAAGTTGAAGAAATTTGAGGTTGAATGGTTTGGGTGATTTTTTAGAGATTTGAGAAGTGAAATGGAAAAGTGAGGTTCTGTCTGGGTTATAAATGAACGCAGCTTGACTCAAGTCACGCTGACATCTACCGAGCGTGACTTAAGTCATGTTGGGGATATTTCCGTCTGTTTGTAAGGGAGTGAGCAATATTGGTTGGGAGAAAAGCAATTTTCAAGTATTTATTGTGTTTCGGGGAGTGGTTTATTAATAAATTTGCCTTAGTTTTTTTAAAAAAAAAATAAACTAACATGATAATTTTCAACACTTGCGTATATTTTCTACTTTTGTGAAAATTTTAACTTTTTTGCTTAAACAGTTTGGCCAAATGTGTTTCCAAATGTTGTTGGCTCCATCTTTTTTGAGTATTTGACTTGCTCAACATCTCACCGGAGCAAAGTTCTTTCTTGATAAATTACTACCATTACTTTCAATCCTACGGTGCTTTTGTATACCATGAGGTAAAATCTCTTTCACTTCATTACACATAACTTTGAGTTGGTGCATCAGATAAGAAAAGTCAAAATCCAGTTGTATATTGCTTCAATTTATTATTAAACACGCTTATCCAATATATATATATATATAAATTTATTTTCATAACATTCAAGATAGACAAAATCAAGTGCATTAAATCCTCAAACACAATTCAATGCAACTTAAACTTAAAATTCCCCACCCTTAAAAAAAAAAAAAAGAACAAATTTGAAAATGAAGATATCTTGCATAAGAAAATGCAGAGTTGACGTACAAAATGACAAAAACCTTTTTTTTACAAACTTGACAAAAACTTTAGTAGCGTGGAAGTATTTAGTTGTAATAAATCAAATCTACTTTTTAAATGTGAATTTTCATTAAAACTGCACTATGAAGAAAAAATGGTAATAACGAAGAACACAGTGATATTTTCTGCATTAAGTAGGACAAAATGGTTTAATTCCTTTTAGTAACCAAACTAAACTAGAAAAAATAAAATAAAGTGCTAGATATACTACTTACGAAGAACACTAAGTAGATTTTGTGCATAAATTCATGTATTTACATACTCCTCGATAATTAGAAAGTTCCTGAAAAACGGTAAAAAAATTATTTTTCATATAATGAAGCATTAACGTAACATGATTGAAATGCACATTAATATAAATACTAACTTTTTTCATGTGTTTTTGAATCAGAAAATGTAACTTGAAATGCATGAATCGCCTCCACAACCTCGTGAAAGGCTACCTATGTTGAGATATAAAAGTAGAAACGTGTATTCAATTTGTTACTCTCCCAGTTAAAACTATTAAGCAAGATATATAATATATGTACAACTAAAATTAGAATGTAAAATAGCATATAAATAACAACAAAAAAAAAGAAGAGGGAATTGAACTATAATGATTAGACCTTATTTACTAAATGGAGACACATATCCATGAATTGAAACGTTTATCTTATATTTCACCAATCTTTGCAACAATTTATTGTTGAACTGTTTTGACGCCAATGATCATGAATGTTATGCCAACAATCAACTTAATAATTTCTAACCATTGATGTCTCTTTCTATCACATGAATGACGAGTCTTATATAATTTAAGTCTTATATTTTAAAACATGTTTCCAAGTAGTCTAACACATTATGTTTGACAAAAATATATTCTCCCATGTAGTTTTCTCAAATTTATATTAACTGGTGTCACTAACTACTTCATCCAGGCATGTACATAATGTTGAATATATTGATAAAAGACACATGATTTTTTTTTTGTGTTACCAAAATGAGTAGCTCCATAGAGAATATTCATTCAATATGCTTTTTAATATAAAATGATATACAACCTACAAGCAAATTACATATCATTAAACCATCTAATCCAATAGTTAAACAAAAACTCAAATAAACGGATAATATGAAAGTGACTTTAACTAATTATATGAAAGTTACCAATGTCATTTCTCTCCATCACAAGGGGAAAGAAAAAAATAGACGGATTGAGATATGAATGATCCATACAAGTCTCACAAAATGCAAGAATAAAATCTTACATGAAAAAAAATCTTATTCCCCATTTCATGTATTTCTTGCCGAAACAACTAATAGTCTATTGTTGAGTCTTTAAGTGTTGGCTGCATTGTTTGGCAAAACTAAAGTATGGAATAGAAGCTTTTCCTTATGATGAACATTTATTCAGTTACAAGTTTTCTCATTTGAAGCCATTCAGAAGCTCAAAATCACATCAGAAGCTGAAATGCTCATCAGGAGCACTGTAGCACTTCAGAAGCAGTTTCAGGTTCTGAAGCCAGCGTTGACTTCTGTTGACCACATCAGAAGCTGGGTTTGCTGGATTGTTTTTGCGCGTATCTTGGGAGATTTAGCAAGGAATTATCTTTGTATAATTGCTTCTAGAAGGCTGGTTTAATTGGAAAAGATATCTTTGAAGATTTAGTTCAAAGTTATGAAAATTCATATTTTCTGTTTTAAATCTTTCAAAGATTGGATGCAGTTTTATTTGTTACATTATTGGTTCAATCTTATTCCAGTAACAAATCAATTCAGAAGATTTGGAGCATAATTAAGAGACTTGCTGAAGGCTATATAAGGAAGAGGGCTGCTGCTATTCAAGACTTACGGATTTTAGAGTTTAAGATCAGAAAATTGAGTCTTAGTATTTTAAGCTTTTAGCTTTATTGTGCACCACTCTGTTAGAGTTGGTTTAGGTGTTTGATTGAGTTGTAATTCATTCTAAGCCTCTAGGTACGAATGAAGTTGTGTTTTTGAAGTTTTATGAAAAACAGAGTGTTTTTGTTTAAAGGTTTCAGTAACAGGTTTGTTACTTGAATAGGAAGTTAGTGGTCTCTAATACTCAACGTGTTGGGTAGAATTCAAGACTAGGAGGAAGTTAATTGCTTAGGCTGGGAACTGGGAGTCAGTGTCTTGAGTCATAAGGATTAATTCCTATAGTGGAATTCCTTCCTGGATTGGTATCCCCCAGAGTAGGAGGTGTTTACTCCGAACTGGGTTAACAAATTTCTGTGCCTTTTTACTTTCCTGCACTTTAAATTTGCTGCCTGTGTGTGTTTGTGTTTGTGCTCTGTTTTGCAAACTATTGTGCCCTGCGTGCTGTTCAGAACCTGTTTTCTCTTAAGTATTGCCTGGCCAGAATTTCAATTGGTATCAGAGCAGGCACCCTGCCTGTAAATTGGGTGAGATCCAGAGGATTAATTTCTGGCAAGTATGGATAGAGAAGGAGGATATGTCAATAGACCACCCCTACTAGATGGCACAAACTATGAGTATTGGAAGTCAAGGATGTGTGCTTTTCTAAAGTCTATTGACAACAGGACTTGGAAAGCTGTGATTAAAGGCTGGGATCATCCTGTGTATACAGACAAAGATGGTAACAAGACTGAGGTTCTGAAGCCTGAGGAGGAATGGACCAAAGCTGAAGATGATCTGTCACTGGGAAATTCAAAAGCTTTGAATGCCATCTTTAATGGTGTTGATCAGAACATGTTCAGACTTATCAAACAGTGTACTGTTGCTAAGGAGGCCTGGGAAATTTTGAAGACAACTCATGAAGGAACCTCTAAAGTGAAGATGTCCAGATTGCAGCTGCTGACCACCAAATTTGAGAACCTGAAGATGAAGGAGGATGAATCCATTCAGGATTTTTACATGAATGTGCTGGACATGGCAAATTCTTTTGATTCACTTGGGGAGAAGATGTCTGATGAGAAGTTGGTGAGAAAAATCCTCAGGTCCCTACCCAGAAGATTTGACATGAAGGTCACTGCAATTGAGGAGGCTCATGATATTTCTGCCATGAAGCTTGAAGAACTGATTGGGTCTTTGCTCAATTTTGAAACTGCCTTTTGTAAACAGACTGATAAGAAAGGAAAAGGTGTAGCTTTTAGTGTGAATTCTGAAGTTGATGATCAACAAGAGTCTGATGAGGATGATTTATCAGAAGCTCTTGTGTTCCTTGGAAAACAATTCAACAGAATTCTGAAGAAGGTTGACAGAAAATCCAAGACAAAAGGTCAGAATTTCAGATACAAGAAGCAACAAACTGATGAGAAAAGGACCAAGCCTGAAGAGAAAAGTAACCAAGCCAAAGGTGTGCAGTGCTTTGAATGTGAAGGTTATGGTCACATCAAATCTGAATGTCCTACTTTTCTTAAGAAGCAGAAGAAAAGCCTAGCTGTGTCCTGGTCTGATGAAGATTCAGAAGAAGATTTTGAGAATGAATCTGCTAAGGGTGACACAAGTCTAATGGTTAAGCTGCAGTCTCAGAAATCAGAAGTTCTTACAAAGTCTCAAGAGTACTTAGAGACTGAAACCTTGTCTGTGTCTGACTCTGATTCTGAAGGTTCACTAGTGTCTGAAACCAGAGCTGAAAAACTCTCTTATGATGAACTGGCTGACACTTACAGAAAGTTGTACATTAGAAGTGCAGATGTGTGCAAGGAAGTTCTGGATCAGAAGGAAACTATTTTTCAACTGGAGGCTGAAAAAGGAAAACTTCTTGTGCAGAATTCTGAATTAACAGAAGAAGTGAACCAGCTAAATTCCCAACTCGAGCATATGAAAAAGCAGGTTAGAATGATGAATACTGCTACTGATGTGTTGGAGGAAATTTTAGAAAGTCAGAAACAAGGAAAAACTGGTTTAGGTTTTGTTGATGAGAGTCTGAATCTCAAGAATCCAGTTAAACAGTTTGTTCCTGCTACTCAGACACATGATTCTATGATTGGAACATCTCAGATGAAACCTCAGAAGGTAGCCCAGTTGCAAGGTCAGAAGCATATTCAGTTGAGACCTCAGAAGCATACTCAGATGCAATCTCAGAAACATATTCAGATGCAACCCCAGAAGTACAACAGAAGAAGGAGGAATCATACTTGGACCTGTCATTATTGTGGTAAGAAGGGACATATCAAACCTTTTTGCTTTAAACTGTATGGATATCCTGAACACTTTCAATATAGAAGAGTGCAACCAGCTGCACCCAGACACAGTGTTCAGAAGGTGTGGAAACCTAAGGTTCAGAATGTAGGCCTGATTGCTCATACTTCATTGAGAGCCACCTCTAAAGAAGACTGGTATTTTGATAGTGGGTGTTCAAGGCACATGACTGGTGTAAAGAAGCTACTTAGCAATATCAGACAATATTCCAGAAGCTATGTGACATTTGGAGATGGAGCAAAAGGAGAGATCCTGGGTATTGGTGATTTAAACTGTGAAGGCTTACCTAGACTGAATGATGTGCTATTAGTGAAGGGTTTAACCTCTAATCTGATCAGCATTAGCCAACTTTGTGATCAAGACTTAAAGGTTAATTTCAACAAGCAAGAGTGCATTGTTACTGATCAGAATGATAAGATTCAGATGAGGGGCTGCAGATCCAAAGATAACTGCTATTTATGGGTTTCTGAAGAAGAAAGAAGTCTGACTTCTTGTCTTATGAGCTCAGAAGAGGAAGTCAAACTCTGGCACCAGAAGTTGGGACATCTGCATCTGAAAGGCATGAAAAAAATCCTAAGTACTGAAGCTATCAGAGGTGTACCTAATCTGAAGATCAATGAGGACAATGTTTGTGGTGATTGTCAAATTGGAAAACAAACAAGAAAGTCTCATCCCAGATTAGTTCACCAGGTAACTACTAAAGTACTAGAACTTGTTCATATGGATTTGATGGGGCCTATGCAAGTAGAGAGTATTGGAGGCAAGAGGTATGCTTTTGTAATGGTAGATGACTACTCAAGATACACATGGATCAACTTTGTTAGAGAGAAGTCTGATACTTTTGAAGTGTTTAAAGACGTATGTACTCAATTACAAAGAGAAAAGGACTGTGGTATTGTCAGAATCAGAAGTGATCATGGCAAGGAATTTGAAAACAAGAGTTTTTCAGAATTCTGTGCTTCTGAAGGTATAAAGCATGAGTTTTCTGCACCTATCACACCTCAACAAAATGGTGTAGTTGAGAGGAAGAATAGGACATTAGCAGAATGTGCAAGGGTTATGCTGCATGCTAAGAAGCTGCCATATATGTTTTGGGCTGAAGCAATGAACACTGCATGTTATATTCACAACAGAGTCACTTTGAAGAAGGGTACTACATCAACTCTGTATGAATTGTGGAAAGGGAGAAAGCCTACAGTCAAATATTTCCATGTTTTTGGGAGCAGATGCTATATTTTGGCTGATAGAGAAAATAGGAGAAAGCTGGACCCTAAGTCTGATGAGGGCATATTCCTGGGTTATTCAGTAAACAGCAGAGCTTATAGGGTGTTTAATTCAAGAACTAAAGTTGTGATGGAGTCCATTAATGTGGTAATTGATGATCTGACTGCTGAGAAAGATAGAAGTGAGTCTGAAGTTGTTCCAGAGTCTAAACCATCAGAAGAACAAACTTCAGAAGCAGAAATTCATCCAGAGTCTGAAGAAGCAGATGTACATCCAGAACATGATCCTACCAATAAAGGGCCATCTATTAGAATTCAGAAGGATCATCCTAAGGAGCTTATCATTGGGAGTTTGGATCAAGGGGTCAGAACCAGGAGATCAGATGTTGCGACTGATTCATGTTTTGTGTCCAAGTTTGAACCCAAGAATGTGAAAGAAGCCCTGACTGATGAATTTTGGATTGAAGCAATGCAAGATGAGTTGAATCAATTCAAAAGGAGTGAAGTGTGGGATCTAGTTCCAAGACCAGAAGGACTGAATGTGATTGGCACTAAGTGGATATTCAAGAATAAAACAGATGAAAGTGGTACTGTAGTCAGAAACAAGGCAAGGTTGGTTGCTCAAGGCTATACTCAAGTTGAGGGACTTGATTTTGATGAGACCTTTGCACCTGTGGCCAGACTAGAGTCCATAAGACTACTGTTGGGTGTATCCTGCATTCTCAAGTTCAAGCTATTCCAGATGGATGTAAAGAGTGCATTTCTGAATGGGTATCTGCAAGAAGAAGTGTATGTTGAACAACCTAAGGGTTTTGTGGATCCAAAGTTTCCAGAACATGTGTACAAGTTAAAGAAGGCTTTATATGGATTGAAACAAGCACCAAGAGCATGGTATGACAGGCTGACTCAGTTTCTTGTGGCTCAAGGTTACAGAAAAGGAGGTTCTGATAAGACTTTGTTTGTGAAAGATGAAAATGGGAGTCTGATGATTGCTCAGATTTATGTGGATGATATAGTGTTTGGAGGGATGTCTCAGAAGATGGTCAATCTGTTTGTTCAGCAAATGCAATCAGAATTTGAAATGAGTTTGGTTGGTGAGCTGACATATTTTCTTGGGTTACAAGTCAAACAAATGGAAGATACAATCTTCATTTCTCAAAGTAAGTATGCCAAGAACATAGTGAAGAAATTTGGATTGGAATCTGCTGCTCACAAGAGGACACCAGCTGCTACTCACCTGAAGTTAACTAAGTATGAACATGGAGTTTCAGTAGACCAAAGTCAGTACAGAAGCATGATTGGGAGCCTATTGTACTTAACTGCAAGCAGGCCTGATATCACATTTGCTGTCGGAGTTTGTGCAAGATATCAAGCTGATCCTAAGATGAGTCATCTGACACAAGTTAAAAGGATCCTGAAGTATGTGAATAGCACAAGTGACTATGGAATCATGTACTCTCATAGTTCAAGTTCTGAACTGATGGGATATTGTGATGCTGACTGGGCTGGAAGTGCTGATGACAGGAAGAGCACTTCAGGAGGTTGTTTCTTCTTAGGGAATAACTTGATTTCATGGTTCAGCAAGAAACAAAACTGTGTGTCATTATCAACTGCTGAAGCTGAGTACATTGCTGCTGGGAGTAGTTGCTCACAACTGGTGTGGATGAAACAAATGCTGGAGGAATACAACATTGAACAGGGAACCATGACCCTATTTTGTGACAATCTGAGTGCTATTAACATTTCTAAGAACCCAATACAGCACAGCAGAACTAAACACATTGATATCAGACATCATTTTATCAGAAATCTTGTGGAGGATAAAGTCATTCAGCTGGAACATGTAGCTACTGAAGAACAAATTGCTGACATTTTCACAAAGGCCTTGGATGCTAAGCAGTTTGAAAACTTAAGGAGCAAGTTAGGTGTGTGCTTATATGAAGAATTCTAGCAATTAAAGCAAACTGGATGTGAGGAAGGTAGAGTACCTGCCAGCTTTGTTAGTGCTAAGTGTGATGCTGTCTCTGATACTAAGACTGAAGTCCAAACTGGGACAATAGTTGAAGATGTTTGTGCAGTTTCCCTTCCCTATCTGAAGACTATGATCTGTCAGAATTTTATGGCTAAAAAGGGGGAGAAAATATTATGCAATGTGTTGACCTTGTTGGCTCTGATACCAAGAATTGGAAGATGTATTGCTCTGATATGTGTGTCATTAATTCAGAAGGTGACTAGTTTTGCTCTGATACCAAGCAAGATATGTCCAGATATGATCAAGGGGGAATATGTGTCTCAAGGGGAGTACAAGTTTGTTATATTCCTGAAGTGTTGGCTCTGATATGCTCTGATACCATAAATTCAGAAGTAAGGGGGAGTTTGATGTATGCTGAGTGTATGCTGAGTTGCAGGGGGAGTATGAGTGATGATCAGGAGTTGATCAGTAGCTCTGATACCTTGGAGTAGCTCTGATACCATGATTGTGAAGATCAGGAGTTGATCAGTACTTGGTTTTGGTGTGCTTCAAGAGTCAGATGTTGAAGCTGATGTTTTACATAGCTGAATCCGCTGCCTAAACTAATTGCTATGATGTATTATTGTGGAGTTCTTCATTGTTGAGCTGATTATAATGAAGATTGAAGAACTTGGATGGTTTTAGCCAAAAATTTGCCAAAGGGGGAGATTGTTGAGTCTTTAAGTGTTGGCTGCATTGTTTGGCAAAACCAAAGTATGGAATAGAAGCTTTTCCTTAGGATGAACATTTCTTCAGTTACAAGTTTTCTCATTTGAAGCCATTCAGAAGCTCAAAATCACATCAGAAGCTGAAATGCTCATCAGGAACACTGTAGCACTTCATAAGCAGTTTCAGGTTCTGAAGCCAGCGTTGACTTCTGTTGACCACATCAGAAGCTGGGTTTGCTGGATTGTTTTTGCGCGTATCTTGGGAGATTTAGCAAGGAATTATCTTTGTATAATTGCTTCTAGAAGGCTGGTTTAATTGGAAAAGATATCTTTGAAGATTTAGTTCAAAGTTATGAAAATTCATATTTTCTGTTTTAAATCTTTCAAAGATTGGATGCAGTTTTATTTGTTACATTATTGGTTCAATCTTATTCCATTAACAAATCAATTCAGAAGATTTGGAGCATAATTAAGAGACTTGTTGAAGGCTATATAAGGAAGAGGGCTGCTGCTATTCAAGACTTACGGATTTTAGAGTTTAAGATCAGAAAATTGAGTCTTAGTATTTTAAGCTTTTAGCTTTATTGTGCACCACTCTGTTAGAGTTGGTTTAGGTGTTTGATTGAGTTGTAATTCATTCTAAGCCTCTAGGTACGAATGAAGTTGTGTTTTTGAAGTTTTCTGAAAAACAGAGTGTTTTTGTTTAAGGGTTTCAGTAACAGGTTTGTTACTTGAATAGGAAGTTAGTGGTCTCTAATACTCAACGTGTTGGGTAGAATTCAAGACTAGGAGGAAGTTAATTGCTTAGGCTGGGAACTGGGAGTCAGTGTCTTGAGTCATAAGGATTAATTCCTATAGTGGAATTCCTTCCTGGATTGGTATCCCCCAGAGTAGGAGGTGTTTACTCCGAACTGGGTTAACAAATTTCTGTGCCTTTTTACTTTCCTGCACTTTAAATTTGCTGCCTGTGTGTGTTTGTGTTTGTGCTCTGTTTTGCAAACTATTGTGCCCTGCGTGCTGTTCAGAACCTGTTAGGTTCAGAACCTGTTTTCTCTTAAGTATTGCCTGGCCAGAATTTCATCTATTAATGTCAAACATGTTTCAACAATCGGTAAAAAATTTCATTTAAAAAGATAAAATTATGAACCGAAAATTTCAACCGCTTACGAGGAATTGCAGTACGTGCATAGGGAGAAATTGTCAGACTAAGGAAGCAAACTTTCCCAAAAACAAAGTAAACAACTTGTCAGTTCAACATAGGCTAGAGACTTAAAGATAAATATAAATAGTTAAGCTAAAATAGCTTGTTTCTTCATAAATTTGATACACAAACAAGACACAATATTACTTTTTAACAAGATTCTCGTATCAAGTTACACCTGCAATTTTTTTTTTTTGCTAAAATAGATATAACTTTATCAGATGCTTGCTTACAATACTGGAATAACGAGTCTCCATATGCCTGATAGAGAGTGAAAAGCAATTGAATGCCTAAATTTATTACATTGACATTTAAAAAACTATCAAAATGTGTGTAGCAAGTGCAAAGGTAGTTAAAGGGAATGATTTGGTAACAATATCAATAAAAACACAACATAAAAAAAAGCATTTCATTCAGCACATAGCAAACAATTAATAAAAGTACTCTCACCTATGAGATACAATACCGAAATTAATGATTTAAACAACTAGCTTGCTAAAGGTTCTAATTGTTTTCTTTTCAGCTTTAAGGTTCATTTTAGGATAGTAAGATATAGTTGTTTCATGAACAATTTCGTACTCTTTATAAAACTCGTTGAAAATATGGGGGTGATGTTATGTGCATCTATCACCATAGAAAAGTCTCGCATGTCAAATATTAATATCACACAAATTAAAAAATAAAAAGAGTTTTTAATTTTGAACATACCTTTAGTGATGTTGTCTTTCTCGAGAAGAATACCATTTTAGTAATGGTGTACAAGTCTCTCTTTAAATCTGAGTGAACTTAGTTTCGTTCAGTAGAAATCCTAAACAAGATTCTTTCTTATCTATAGAGCATGCATCACATCCTAGAGAACAGATTCCTTTTTCCGGACGTGAATTGCAACTCTGCGTCTCGAATGCAACAACTTTACTGGTGTACGAATGTTCTAACAACACTTCCCATTTTCAACGCATATGTTTTTTAACATAGCACAATCATAATAAACATGGCGCGATGCACTAATGTTGTTCAATCATTCACTTGATCTACCAACTAGATGGATTGTAATAGTCATAACAGCGAATTTCTCTTCAGCCAAGCTAGGTTGCAGAGCAACACTTGACATGTTCCTATATTTGCGAGACATATGATATGGTTTCTCATAATTGTAGTAAATAAATTATGAACCTCTGACATTTCTTGATGGTGGCTTCTCATTTTCATTATAGGATCTTTTTGGGGTTCCAATTCTATTCCCGTGGCAGTTAAAGTTCATATTCACAATGCGGTTCTGATTTTTGTAAAACAAATTCAGAGCGGCGTATGTGAATTCCTTAGGGTTGTTGTCTCAAACAACAAGCACTTCATCGTTTCAGTCGAATGATGTATTTTTATAGCCTGATTTATCTTTGTTGTATTTAGGTACAATAGAACCTTAATAAGTAATTTCTTCGACATACATAGCAGAAGGAAACGTCTTAAAATTGTTGGAATTGTAATTGCTCCGTCTTAAAATTGTTGCTTTTAGATTTCCAAACTGTTGTATTTTGGATTTCTAAAGTCTATCTTGAAAAAGAATTTCTATCGAAGTTGTTAATAGGTTGAGTCACGATCATGTTGCTCCCTTTAAGATGTTTCGTGGCACTGCCCAATAATTATGCAAGGCAAACTATCAACCACACCGCATCCAGGATAAAATAAACACAGTTACAATTGTATGACTAGCTACTGCATTGTAGCTAAGGAGGTGTAAGTACCATATTCGAGGTGTAATTCTCGAATGATTAGCTAGAGTGCAATAGTTCGTCACACAACCGTTGTTGGACTTTTTTTATCCTGAAGGCGGCGTGAATAATAGCCTGCCTTGCAAAATTACCGGGTAGTGTCACGAAACATCTTAAAAAGAGCGACATGTTCGTGTCTCAACCTAGTAACAAATTCGGTAGATGGGAATTCTTGACTTTGAAAATCCAAATACCAACAATTTTAAAATCCAAGACCAATAATTTTAAGACAGATGCAATTCCGACAATTTTAAGATGTTTCCTTCTGCTATACCTGCCGAAGAAATTACTTTTCGTTGTACCTAAATAGAACAAGGATAAATCGGGCTATAGAAATACATCTTTCAACTGAAACGATGAAGTGTTTGTTGTTTGAGACAACAATACTAAGGAATTCACATACGCCACTGTGAATTTGTTTTACAAAAATCAGAACCGCATTGCGAATAAAAATTCCAACTGCCACGATAATATATGGGAACCCCAAAAAGGTCCTATAATGAAAATCAGCATTACCATATTCGAGGTGTAATTCTCGAGCGATTAGCTACAACGCAGTAGTTAGTCGCACAATTATAGTTGGACTTGTTTTATCTTGGAGACGACATCTACAGTTGTGCGACTAACTACTGCAGTGTAGCTAATCGTTCGAGAATTACATCTCGAATATAGTACCAAGACCACTCGTATTTTAATATTGAAACCAATCAATTGTGGTTCTATGACCACTCAAATATGGTGTTACCACCATTCTAAAATTTAACATCTCCAAATATTAATATGGTATTTCAAATTTTCGACCACTCAAATATGGTGTTACCACCATTCTAACATTTAACATCTCCAAATATTAATATGGTATTTCAAATTTTTAACCACTCAAATATGGTGATACCACCATTCTAACCTTTAACTTTTCCAAAAATCGAAGGAGAATATGCTTTTAATACCATTCTTAATTCTGAGGGACATTATACCTCAAAAGTAACTATGATCTTAAAATTACTCTTTATTTCGAAGGGACATAAATTATTGAAGGGACCATGCTCTTAAAATAATTCTTAATTTTGAAGGGACATTATATCTAGAAATGGTTTATGGTCTTAAAAACGCTCTTAATTATGAAGCGACGGAAAAATGGAGATGGAGAGAGGAAAAACTTCGTCAACATAAGCCAAAAAAGGGAAAAAGAAGAAAAAGATTCGAAGTTTCTGATTATTTTTCGGCGTGTGGAATGAGCTATGTGAACTCTCTATTTATAGAGAAAATTCACAAACAATATGTGAGGAACTTTGGGAACAAGTAATTCACATATTATATCTAGCACAAAAATATCTCAAATTGAGTACTTATATACCAAAATATATTTCAGATCAAGTATCAAAATATATTAGATTGCATACCAAAATATTTCTGATTGTGCACCAAAATATTTCAGACTGCATTCCAAAATATTTTAGCAAAACTTGGGGACTAAGAAATGACTTTATAATAATGATTAAATTAATTATTTAATTTAACATTTTCAAATAATAAAACACATGAATATATATTTTTTCCGCCACATAATTATGTGCCATCCTTAGAGGCACACCCCCGCTATATAAAAAGTACTAATGTGTGTGATTCATCCAATGTAAGACTTCGAATTTTTTGTTTAATTCACACAACACTAATTATACCCAATGTAAAAATTTGTGTTTAGTCATTTAACTCAATTTCCACACATGTTCTAACATATCATGATTGATAATTTATAAATAAAAACAATTATATTTTTTGTGTTAAAACATTGTTACTAATTGCTCCTTAAGAAAATTGTAGTTAATTATCGGTGTAAAACAATTTTACATTTACGGTGCACATTTCATTTTTCTAAGAAGTTTTACACTCCTTAGAAACAAAAGAAGTTTTACACTATATGTAATTAAATTTTATTAATTAATTATTTCATAACATTTTTTAATACACACACTCACGCACAATAATATTTATCTAATAAAAAATAAAATAGTCTATGATTCAACATTTGTTAAAACTATTTTAATCATATTCCTTTGACTCAAAAAATATTTTAATTAATATTTTTTATACAAAAAACTATTTTACTTTCATTCTTATCCATTAATAACAAAAACTATTTTAATTAATATTAATGGATAAGAATGAAATTAAATTATCTTTTTAAAGCAAATGCTAATAACTTAATCCTAAGATATTTTTAATAAGATTTATTTTAGTAATATTTTTGACAAAATTTTACTAATTTGTTTTAGAGTGAAAACCCCCTCACAATTTTTGTTGGTCTTTGACAAAAATAATATTCAATTTAATCTATAACATTTTCATATTGGAATTAAATTTAGTGAAACAATTGTGAAGGATTAAGATAAGTCTTCATTGTTTATTTTATATATAATATTCATAAATTAGATTTTGTTCTCCAAATATTTTGATAAAATAAAAAAATAATTAAATAAGTGGATGAGCGGAATTTTCGTGATTAAACACGTCATTGTCATTGTCCTTATCACATCCTCAAAATTAGTTTCTTTGAATAAAAATTTATTTTACAAACAAACCTCCCCCACCCTCACATTTCGCTTTCTTCCTTTTTTTTTTCTATAAAACCCAACCCAACCCAGCCCAATTTTATTTCCTTCTTTGGATTCCAATAATCTATAAATCATAGCCCTTTCACCCAAACTCCTCATTCTCTCTCTTATCACAATTTTGGTTCAACCATTCCTTTTTTCTCTTCTCTCAGATCTAGGTTTTCATTCTCCTAGGGTTAGGGTTTTTGAAAATCACTCCAATGTTTTTACGACACTAATGTATCGTATTCGTCTCCTTCATTCTTTCTCCGTTGCTTTTCTGTACTGGTTTTACGTCTTTTCATAAGCAACTTTCTCTCAATCGCTTATTCTTCTTTCTTATCATTATTTATCTTCTCACAAATTCTTACAAATTATTAGATCTATCTTTTTTAATTTTATTGTCAAATTCAATCAAATCAATTGAATCCTTTCAATGGCTTCGGTTCAACATTTGACGAGTTCGGGATCCGACGGTGT
Source organism: Medicago ruthenica (assembly GCA_018208015.1). Lineage (NCBI taxonomy): Eukaryota > Viridiplantae > Streptophyta > Magnoliopsida > Fabales > Fabaceae > Medicago > Medicago ruthenica. Next base: position 5,964,076 of record CM031377.1, on the reverse strand, counting down.
GAATGGAGCGATGGACGAGAGAAAAAGGAAGAGAATGATTTCGAACCGTGAATCCGCACGGCGATCACGGGAGAGGAAGCAGAAACAGTTGGAGCTTCTTCAAGATGAAGCAAACAGGTTGCGAATCGAGAATCAGCAATTGTTGAAGAACATTAGGGTGAAGGAAGAAGGTTTCAGTGCAAACGAAGCCGCTAATGGTGTCCTAAGAGCTCGGACACAGGAATTGACAGATCAATTGCAGTTTCTGCACTCGATCATTGAAAAAGCTGAGAGAGAAAAGAATGGATTTTCTACTGAAACTCCAAAGATTCCAGATCCGCAACTGAACCCGTGGCAGATACTTTATCCGTATCAAGCGATTAGGGCGTCTTCAGATTGGTTCTTGCATTGATGGGCATTGAAGGAATGAAACTTTGTTTATTATTTTGCTATCGAGTCTTTTTTTTTATCTGCAGTTAGATTTTGTTACCATTTGTATCTAAATAATAATAATAATGATGGACTTGTAATGGTTGGTCTTTATTTGCTGGTTGATGTAAGATTTGGGGCTTTTTTTTAATGTCGAATGTTTGTGTTTCGTTTATTATGATGATTTGGTTAATTATTATCTGAGTGTTATTTGGACATATAAAACGTGACAACACGACAATGTACAAAATTCACTGTTGTTATATGGGGACGTTGTAATCCTGGTTTGATGATTTAGTTTGTTTTCAATGTGAGAGAAAATAATGATAAAAGTTTCATGTTATAAAGAGGTAAACACATCTCTTATCATCCTTAGTATGAACAAATGGACCATGTGATAAGAATTTTCGGTAGATAATGGAAACTGGGGTATTCATAAATATCTTAGAAACTAAAATTACAATTTTTAGCAGGATTTATTTATTTGCAGTCTTTATGTTGATTTATTTTTATTGTAAAAGTAGTAATTTCAGCAGGAGCATATAATCTATTGTGTGATGTAATATGAAGTTGACTAATGATTTGTTCCTGAAATCTGTGGAGGCCAATGTAGGTCTCGTTGGAGAAATGTGTGTGGCATAAATTTCTTGTCACTGTCTGCAAGTTGCAAACTAGAGACATGAAACACTTTTAACGCAGACAACTTGTTTTGTTGGGACAAATACAGCCAGGGTAGGTCTTGAACACTTTATCTTATTAGGACCGTAGTTTATGAATGGTTAAACATAATGTACAAATTAAAAAGACTCGTGGTTAATCAAGAAAGTAATGGGCGGAGAAAGAGTCCCTAGTAGATAGCTTGATTATCGAGCTATGACACACCAAACAAAGTTTCAAGAAAGATGTGAGTTCAAACCATAAAAACTACATAGCTATTAACTAACATTTTCCCCTGAACATTCTCAATTGCTTTATTTTAGCATTGGGTGGTGGATCGTTTGATTAATTCAGTAATTAGTCTTATTTGTGAGGTTCATTGTATAAAATGTTGGACGATTACTTTGGCACCTTTTCATGTATGGGAGTTTGCTGTGTGTGGGTTCGAGTCCCAAAGGGATGACTCAAGTGTAATGTTGACACGAGTTTTCATACTAGCTGTACATTAACAAACGCTGGTCATATTTTACGTAATGAGGAGGGCGCCTTAGTGTCAGCTCATACGTGTTGGAGAAACCCAATTGTGTAGGTTCATGAAGGAGAGACTGCAACGCTCCTAACAACTATGCGATGGGTTCGAAGCATGGGAATTTACCATGTTATTTTTTAGAGTGATTCTAAATTGTATGCGAACGCTATTCTTGACAACATAAGGGATGGATTCAAGTTTGGGTCTATTGTCTCTGATGCTAGGAGTTTGTTATTGTTTAATTCCAACCTTTATGAATCCAAGTTTGAGTCCATCGTCTCTAGTATCAGGAGTTTGTTATTGTTTATTTCCAACCTTTTAGGTTAAATTTGTTCGACGACTAACGAATATGATTCCTCATTCACTTCTTGGAATAGTCACCATACTTTTGATGTTTTGCCACCAAGTATTCAATTTTTTTTTTGCTAATGAAGTCAATTAAGCTTGTTTGTGTAAAAAAAGAGTTTGTACCGCGTTAACATGTACATTTTGTGATGATTATTACTAAATTGCCATTTATTATGTATATATGTGTTCAATATTCATTTTTCATATTTCATAGTAACTTTGTGGTATACTACTATTAGTTAAAAGTATTGTTATGACTTAAGTGAACGATGAGAAATCAATCCAAAAAACTAGTCAATAAGGCATAAACGTCTTATGACTTAAGTATGACATTAAGTTTTATTTTCTACTCTATGTGACACTTTTAATATTGTCATATTGACACTCCCTCTAAAGGCCATTGTCACCATCTTTAATATACAATGTCCACGGTGATTTTTGCTCAATCAACACTCACCCATTGATATCTCTTTTTTTTTTTTCTTTGGTGGCTTCACCTAGGTCAACATCTTTTTCAAAAATACATAAATCTAAAGTTAGGCAATTCTAACCTATTTCTTATGTTTTACAAGTTAATGTTATTAGGGAGGGAAGAGAACCAAACAAAAGAAGAAAATGTTAATACAATGTTAGTTAACTTATTTGCACAAGATTTCATTTCTTTGTAAATCAATTGATAAATGTTAAGAAAACATTGGATAAAAATTAAAAAAACATGGGACAAAATTTGTAACTTATACTTAAAAAGGTACAAGACAAGTACAATTTTTATGAGGTTTTTATCACTGATAAATATATAAAAAAATTGAACAAATATTTGTCAATAATAAACACATAACATATAGCTGTCATTATAAATATCAAAAAACATATGACAAATATTTATCATTGATATATAAAAAAAGTTATGGGTGAAATATTTGTCATTATAAAAATACTATTAAAATATCAGTCATTGACACAAAAATATGGAAGAAATATTTGTCATTGATAAATATAAAAAAAAACAAAGGACAAATATTTGTGATTGATACATAAAAAAAAGGCAAACATTTGTTGCTGATAAATATAAAAAATAATAAAAAATGTATTTTTTTTACTGATGCATGAAACACACCGGAAATATATTTATCACTAATAAACATAAAAAACACGGGATACATATTTGTTATTGCAGCATAAAAAAACACAAAAAAATTGAAAAAACACAAGCTAAATAATTTTAAGATAAATAAAAAATATAATAATTAATTTTTGAAGAGCAAAAAATAGTAACCTTTCATCCGTTCAATAAAAGGTGGGTAATACTACCCATGTTGAGTTGGCCCAATCAAAACAATGTATTTATATAACATTAAAAATAATAGAAAACAAACAAATAACTTTGATTGGTGCCAACTCAGCATGGGTTGTGTTACCCACCTTTTATTGATGGGTACCCAAGTTGTCACCTTAAAATAAATAAAAAATATAATAATTAATTTTTGAAGAGCAAAAAATAGTAACCTTTCATCCGTTCAATGCACGGGTTAACACACCGATACATATATACAATAACACACATTACAACGGTTCATTGGACTTGTCCATTCCACGGCAATGAATGCATGACTAATATCCACCATCGCCATTGTATAATTTGTCAAACAAACATTTTTAGGCAAAAATTAAAATATAAATAGACATATACTAGTGCAATAGTTTACCTCTAACATTATTTTTTTTACCAATACCCTAGCATCAATGAAGCTCTTATTATTTTTCATGTCAAATAGAATTTTTAAAATACAATTAGAAATTCACGTTGTGTCTTTTGTCAAAAAAAAAAAAAAAATTGACATTGTGTTCAAGGATGCGTCGAATAAAATTAATTAAAGTTCTGAAAAACGAAAAAAAAGATACTAAAAAATTTGAAATGATATGGTAAAATAATAAATTTTCAATAAATAATAGTCAAACATGTAATATTAATTTAATTCAGAATGATAATAGATAGTAGAGATATTTAATATATCGGAACACTGGGCGCAAATTCACAATTTCATGATTTTTTCCATTTTTAATTAAGTAGTTTAATGTATCAAAATTTACTTTTTAAATGAATAAGCAAAGAGTTTGAAGTTCGAACTTCGATCCCTACATCACAATGTTACTTTTTTTTTTGAAAAAATATCACAATATTATCGTCAACCAAGTTATGCTCAGACTACTTTTTCACTTATTATTGTTAAGAGTTTTGTCGTTTGACTCTTTGCAAAGATAAATTAATTTTGTTCAAGTGTACTTATCCCTGAAAAATCCAAATATGTATAGTCTCGTGATTTTTTTATAAATTGGCTGGCCAATTGGATAAGCTTGAGGCTGAAAGGATATATATCACGAATTGATTATTTTTGTTGAGAATGAAGATACCATAAATAAACCAATATTTTTTTGAGAGGATAAATAAACCAATTATACCCTTTAAAAAAAATAAACCAATTATATATTCTATAAAAAAGCAGTTATATATGTATGTATATATGTGTGTGTATATACACACACACTTGAGAGGAAATAAAGCAATTATATCATATACCATACATACTGTGTTATTTAAACATATTAAGAATTCTGTCAAAATTTGTCCCTTTAGGCACATCTGATAAAATTGGAAGAATTTTGTCAAAATTTAAAATAAAAATAAATATAGCATGGATAGGATCGAATGTCTATTTGGATAATTTACTTTATTTTTTAACAAAGGATAATTTACTTTATTATGGTTTGTAACTGGAATTTTACAAAATAACAAAATAACCATTTTCTAGAATAATCAAGTAAAATTATATTGGTAAAATGTGATGTTTCTATTAAAATATTTATTTTATACGATCACGAATACATGTCTATATCAAATTCATACCATATGTATGTCTCCGTCAAAAAACAAAGCTTCTGTCATAAAGTCGTAGAAATAGAGGAAATTATTGTCTTTGTTTTATATATAGAAATGTTTCAGATTTTAGCATCCAGACTCGTTTTAGGATTCTAAAATCTGAAGGACATTTTTTGAAAAAAAAAATAGGGTGTGCGAGTCATTATTACTCAATATTAAGTTGGTTTAGTCTGTCGGGTTCATTGGCTCATCTAATCAACTTATAGCCGTAGACATTTCCATGCTCTAGATTTTCTTTCTTCCTAAAACCTACATGAGTTGCGATGAAGCTCATATGCGGTTAATGATTTTGACTTTGCTTAGAGTTACACAAGCGACAATTTTTGTTTCAATATATACTATTTTTTTATTGAAATTTATACGAGTCTCATTCATTTTATGCGAGACATACATAATTTAGTGGAGTTAATTTGAATTTCAAGCTAGTAATAAAATATATGTTGGTTTGTTCCAAAAAGAATAAAAAATATACGATATATGTTGGAAAAGTGTGTTGTCAGTGAAATTAATATTTGAATCAACATAATTTTGTCTCTCCTGAAAGCTTGTTATGGCCTCTCGTTCGAGGTTATGCTATCAAATTGGTACTTTCACCTAAAGACATGGCTGTTGCTTTGTTTCATATTCAATTTGACCTAGAAGTGAAGTGTTTTTTGTCAAAAAAAGAAAGAAAGAAAGAAGGGTAGTGTTTTTTTAGGGAAAAAAAGAAGGGTAGTGTTGAATCATCAAATGTGAGTAAGAAGTCCCACATTTGATGAAAATATGACATATAAGTTCAACCTATTTACCAAATTTCTTAAGAATTTGAGTGATGGTGCGATGTTAAAATTAATTGTATAGTTGCTACAAGTCCAATGTGGATAACTTTCCTCCCCTATAGTCGGTGTTTATTACCCACTGGCGTACAAGTGTATATGTACACTTACGAAGGAACATGTTAGATAAATGATTAACACATATTTGAAAGTGATTTGCTGGGGTATGAATTTGAGTAAGAAGGTTTATAATATAGATGTGGTGTTGAACAATTTATAAGTGAAGTGATTTGTATATCAAATGGAGGTACAAGACTAAAATTTTGGTGTTTTATTAGAGAAACTTGGAGAAAGCCTTTAAGGATGAAAGAGCTTGCCGAATCATCAGAATGAAGTTACACTTGGTCTTTGTGATATTTGCAACCATACAATCAAGTATCCTGAACTTCGTGATTCCATTCTGGTAACTCGTTAATACTAAGACCGGAAATGCTAAAGTTTGCCACATTAATGAAAATAAACATTTGAGAAATTATACGTGAGAAGTGAGAGCACTCGAATACTCAATGTCTTGTGTAAGCATAAGTTACACGACTATGCATATCTTCATTCTGATACTGATATCTCTAATTTGATCCGACAACATCATGTCATGTACCAAAGTCCATAAAAAAAAGAGTTGATTAAATCAAAACTTATCTTAGAATTTTGGTTGAGTTTTCAGATCACATTTTCATCAACTTAGCGTGTGTTTGGAAACGCGGTTGCCAATCCAATACCGCATCCCAAATCCCAATGCACTTTAACCATGAAAATTCTGAAGCTAGTATATCAAGTTTCTGTAACGTGATTTTGTCCAAATTGACGTCATTCCAAACATACAATTAGACTCTTAACACATGCCTCTCATGCATAGAACTACACGACTAAAATGTGATAAGAGGGACTTAATAGTGGGTGGCCTAATACATCTTTGATAGTCTTTGATAACATCTTAGCTAGAATTTAGATTGGACTTAACTCATACTACCCCGGTCCTATTTATAAGAAAAATATATATTTATAGACAACCAGTTCAATTTCATTTCAATTCATAAGATGCTATTTATGTATGACGCTAAGATAAACATGCATATAAAGATACACACAATTAAAGTGCAGCACTACTAATCAATGCTCATAATCATCATATAAAGCAACATTTTCACTTTTACACTCTTCCTTATATGAGAGTCATAAATCAGTTATCATAAGTTTTGCACTCATCAGTCTCAGGGTTATCCTTACAGTAATCCTCCAATGGGTCAGAATCCTTCTTCCTGTCCCTTGCATGACTCGCCGCAGCACTGAGTTCCTCCACTTCATCCCATGCCGCCACGCATTCTCCACTAACTGGGTCATCAGCACATGTCTCTTGCGCACTCTTTATGCTCTCTTCTACCTTCTTTGATATCTGTTCTGGTGCAGCGCGAACGGGTCGAACTACCAACATTCGACCCGATCCGGCTATACCCCACCGTGTCTGCAGTGGTGTTGCAGGTGAGATCCTGATGGTTTGTGGAAATCCTGATGAGTTGAAGAGAAGCTTGGGGTTTGAAAGGCAGAGACCACCTATTGTTGCCATTTTTTCTTCTTCTGTATGTTATGTTGATGCTTTGCTTTGTTCTTGGTTTTATGATGATATCTATCGAGATAAGGATCGGAGATAACGTAAAGAGATTTTTCTACTATATATACTGAACTTGCTGCGGATTTATATACACATATTTCTTATCGGATTGTAGCCAATTACGAACTTCCACGTGTGTTCCAACTAGATATTTTTGTAAGAAATCCTTTTGAATTGACTTTTTCTCTTTTTCAAATTACTCTAAGCTTTAAATACAAATAACACATTAACAAATAGATAAAATTAAATTTAAATATTTAAAAAAATGTAACAAACTCAATTTTTATTGTCCACGATATTATAAAGTTTTTTTCCTTATCCTTTATCCTTTTAAAAAAATAATTGATGAGAGTGAATTCAAAATTAAAAAAAATGTAACAAACACTATATGAATATATGTCTCATTTTTTACTTTTATACTTTAAAAAATGTAACAAACTAGATCGAGTATATCTATACTACATATAAAGAAAATATAAGATTTTTGGCTGACTTTTTCATTGTCTCAATTATACCATAAAACAATTTTTTCTGTAATAATGATTGTTGTTGGTGTCATTAAAAAGATATGAATTTAAATTATATATTTTTTATATTGTTGGTGTCATTGAAATAGATAAACAATGCTAATTTGATTTGTTACAATTTGAAAGCAACAATCATTTATATTTATACTTTTAATCAAATTCAAAATTTCATAGAAAAATAATTTTCATAAATTTTAAAATTAAACGCGGTATAAAGAGCGGAAAGACGGGCACGTGAGTGTCCGTCTTTTCGCTAGTATGTATAAAAAGTATAGAGAGAAATTATTTATGCTTCAAGTTAGATGGAAATTAGACACATCTAACTTGTACTAGATCCAAAATGGAGATGATGTTAGATTGGAAGAGCTATCTTATTTGAACAATTATTTCGTACAAGATAAGATAAACACTAACACGGAAATTAAAGTTAAATAGAGAGTAAAAACACAATGAAAATATGAGAGATATTATTGTTTGAAAAATTGTGCAAAAAATAGTTCTACAGATGGAAACTTGATTTATATTTCTTAGGAGATGTCGAAAAGATATGTAAAATCATCGAATTCAAATGAAAAGGTTGAAATAGAGGAGGAAATCATGTGTTTTATCTTTATGTGATGCCAAAATACACGTTTAAGCTTAAGGTAAAATTTCATCATACAATTATAAGACCTCCAATGTTGTAAGCGACGAAATGTTAGACGAATAAGAATTACCATGAGTTAGATAAACGTTGTGAAGATGAGAATGTTGGATTGAATGCGAGGTAAAATTTGACATAATAGAGTTAGAAATCACACAGTATTAGAGAGAGAGTTGATATATCACCTATAATCGTAGAGAAGAGGGTAGAAACTTAGCTTGGATGCTTTGAGCATGTATAAAGAGTATATGTGAATCGTGTAGTAATGATAATAAATTAGAAATAAAGTAGTCAAATCATTAGATCATAGAGAAAGACCTAGAAAAATTACAGGAAAACTATTGAGAATGATTAGCGAGTTTGATAAAAATATGATGTATAATATAAGATTATGGCAGTGTTTGATGCTTGTTTATAACAACAAGTTTGTCAAAATTATAGCGAATCACCGTAATTTCCTCAAACAAATCTTATTATGAAACAAACATTTAATTAAAGAGGGTTAACTACAATTTAACGGTGATTAGTTATCCATAGTCATATATAATGGCGGGAGACAAAGAGAAGTGCTAGTTGACTAACTAATTTTAGCTTCTCTCTGAATTCTTTTTAAATTCATGTTATGGAGACTCCTCCTAATGAGATTTCAAGTCTCATTTTTAATAATTTTTATGGGGTTTGCATGCCTAGTAATATTTGTGTAAACTTGTAATTCTTTTTGGGCTCTGGCCATCTTTCTTTACCAAAAAAAAAAAACTAGTAGAATGAGTGCGAAAAGAGTCATTTTAATACTTTTGTTTTCAACACTTTCATTTTTATTGAGTGAAATTCACGTTGATTCCTCCATTTTAAAAATGAGTTTGTCTAACATGTGCAATATTGCACATGTTAAAAAACTAAAAGTAGTAGTTTTTTTTTTATAGAAAAACAACAATTATTTATTAAAAAGTTATATATTTAACATAAAATACACAAGTTTTCCCTAAAAAAAAACACACAAGTTTCAATACAAATTTACTATTTTGAATTTCTTAACACGTGCAAATTTACACATGATAGAAAAAACCTTTAAAAATTGACCTCAGATAAAATAGTAGGACCTACACAATTTTATCCAATTAAAGCGTGAAGAGAAATGTTAGTAACATTCTCTTTATAATACTTTCATATTTGATGGAATCTATGTGGATTTCACCACTTTATGTGTGACCCTTTTTAAAATATGAAGTTCACAATGATTTTATCCAATAAAAGAGTAACTGTTAGAGAGAATGTAGAAAATAAAGTGTTCCTAACACTTCTCAAAACGTGAATGTTAAAAAGGAAATGTTAAAATGAGTAGTACAATACATGCAAAATCATGAATTATAACCCTAAATTTGATGGGATGTTATCTTTCTTAAAGGTGTGTGATACCTTCTACCATCAACTTATAGTCCATAAAAAATACGATTCTTGCCTCGTTTGCCCTTAAAGGTGATTGATACCATCTACACTCGACCTATTTGGAACAATTCCGCATTTGAGTCTAACGTTTAACAACTCTTTTAAACATTTTGACTAAACTAAATGTCCCACATCATGTTGCCCAAATAAGCCATATACATTGATGCACTAAAGAAAATTTTACAAAGACTAAAATACTTAGCGAGAATTTTATAGGGATAAAAAGTGTAATTCTCTTTTGTAGAGACTAAAAACGAAATTTTAAATATTTATATGTATCATTTACATTATTAACCATAAAATTTATCTTTGAAAATAAAGTAAGAAAAAAAAAAACTAGTCCTACTTAGCACAGTGGCAGAGGTAGAGAAAATACAAGCAAATAGAATAGAATAATTTTATCAATCAATGATGCGGATACACAAACTATACCATCGGCATCGCTTGACTCTCCTCTCGTCTTCTTCACCATTATCGTTCCCTTCCAATCCTTCTCTTCTTCCTCTCGCTCCTTCCCGTTTCCTCACTCTCCGTCACAGAACCGCCGCCAACTTCGCCTCCATGTCCACCTCCCGCTTTCGCCATTCAGCACCTCTCGCTGCTGTCTCCACTGAAGACGGCGCCGGTGGAGCTGTCAACGGCTCCGTTTCTTCCTCCGCCACCACCGATACTTCCTACGATTACGAAGGTTAGTTCATTATTCATTTCTTTACCGTTAGTTAACTGTTTATTGCAAAATTAATGTGTTGATTCGATTTTCTTTATATAGTATTTTCCATTTCGCGGTTGATTTCTGCACTAGTTCACTCTATCATCTTTCATCGCGATTGCAAATAATATTCTTACTTCGTTAATGGTTATCCATGTAACTAAAAAGTCAACAAATAGTACACTGTTAAGTTTATTGATGATTGATGAACTTATTTTGAAATAGTAAAAAAAATCATTTACTTTGCTTATGGAGTATTTGATTAATTGGATGATTTTTCACCTTCGTTTTTACTTACAGTGTAGAGTTTTACATTAGCAACGTTTAAATTTTAAGTTCCTGAAAAGTTTGTACTTGAAGCGAAGAGTTTCTCTTCATTTTCAGTTATATACTCCTCATGTTCTATTCGATAAACAACTTAGTTAAGTTTTTGTAGCATGAATATTTATCATAAAAATGCTTTTTTATAATCTATTTTCATTATAAAAGATAAAAATAAAGTCAAACCATTTTCATATACGCCATGAGCTGCTTTTATATGCTATCCTGGAGAGCTTATGAAAATAAGCTGAAAACATGTCATGGACATGTCATAAGTTATTTTCATAAGCTCTATCAAACAGTCTGACAAGTGCTTATGCTAATAAATAAGCTCAAATAAGCTTATCCAAACAGGCCCTTAGTCTTTATGTGCTCAAGGCAAGCCTTGCAGTTTTTAGATTTAGTATTTTTGAGCTTCTGGTTAAAGTAGAACTAAACTAACAGCTACTTTAATGTTTGGATTATACTACTATTTCTAATTGCTGATGCTTGTGTTAATTGTCTGATGTTAGATGATTCAGCTTTAGGAGTAGGGTATCGTGTTCCTCCACCTGAGATCAGGGACATTGTTGATGCTCCGCCGGTTCCTGCATTGTCATTTTCACCATTTAGAGACAAAATTATTTTTCTCAAGCGAAGAGCTTTACCTCCACTGACCGAATTAGCAAGACCGGAGGAAAAGTTGGCTGGTTTACGTATTGATGGATACTGCAATTCAAGGAGTCGCATGTCATTCTACACCGGTTTAGGGATCCATCAAATTCTTCCCGATGGTACATTAGGACCTGAGGTTGAGATACACGGTTTCCCTGAAGGTGCGAAGATAAATTTTGTTACTTGGTCTCCTGATGCTCGACATTTATCCTTCAGCATTCGTGTGAATGAGGAGGACAATAATACTAGTAAACTCAGAGTATGGGTTGCAGATGTGGAAACAGGGAAAGCTAGACCTTTGTTTCAGTCGCCTGATGTACATTTGAATGCAGTTTTTGAAAACTATGTTTGGGTAGATAACTCTACACTGTTAGTTTGCACCATTCCATCTACTCGTGGAGCTCCACCAAAGAAACCTTTGGTTCCTGGTGGCCCAAAAATTCAATCTAATGAGCAGAAAAACATTATTCAAGTAAGAACATTCCAGGATTTGCTGAAGGATGAATACGATGAAGATTTGTTTGACTACTATGCAACCTCTCAGCTTGTTTTAGCATCTTTGGATGGTACTACAAAGGATTTTGGACCACCAGCTGTTTATACCTCTCTGGACCCTTCCCCAGATGAGAAGTACATTATGATTAGTTCAATGCATAGGCCATACTCTTTTATTGTACCTTGTGGAAGATTTCCAAAGAAGGTAGAGTTATGGAGTGCTGATGGAAAATTTGTCAGGGAGATTTGTGACTTGCCCCTTGCTGAAGACATTCCAATTACATCCAATAGTGTGCGGAAAGGGATGCGTTCTATTAATTGGAGAGCTGATAAGCCATCAACACTTTACTGGTAAAGATCCAAGTTTTTATTTTATATTTCTTCTTGGGCATGTACTTTGGTAACATTACATATTACTATAATTTCAGTAAACTTTTTAAAGCATGCATTTTTTGTCTTTTCTTTTCTGTTTTTAATTAAATTTAGACTTTTTCAGATTTGCAGTTGAAATTGTTTTCATCATTTTTTCGCAAAGAGTGTTTTAATAATGAAGTTCACTGGCATGCAATTAATACTAAGCATGCAGTTTTTATGAGCAATCATTCGGGTACACAGGTAAGCTTGCATGTTAGCATGTATCCATACACAAGATTTGGGGGCTGTTTTCGTGGAATATTATGGTTAGGCATTTCAAATCTTGTTTTACGGTATTTTCTTTTACTAAAGTACTCATATTGAAATTTGCAACCCAATGTTGGATCACTTACCATTCTTTTCTTTGACTGGCTTGTCTCATTTTCTTCCCTCTTTCATGGCCAGTTTTTGGTTTTTTCATCATATGCACTTCTCACTGTTATATTGTTTTTCACAATCAAACTTAACATTTATTTTACGTAAGATATGTTTGTCCATGCATTTTATATTTTTTTTTGGTAGTTCCATTTGTTATGTGTTTATTTGTTTCATGTCTTTCTTTTAAAATTGCTTCATTTGAGATCTCTAGGGTAGAAACTCAAGATGGAGGTGATGCAAAAGTGGAAGTTTCTCCTCGTGATATAATCTACTCACAACCTGCTGAAACACTAGAAGGTGAACAGCCGGTGATATTACACAAGCTTGATCTTCGCTATGGGTATGGATACAAATTCTTGGATCTTTTTCTAAAACGGCTTATTCTTTCTTAGTATTTAAGTGTGCTGCTCAAAGCCGAGGTTTGCAGTTGACATTGTAACGTCAATGCCAAGTCTTTACCATTTTCAAATATTCTATGCTAGTGCTGTGCTTGTTTTTCATATCCCTTTACATGCTTGATCATCATGACCAACATTTGGTTTGCATGCTCATAGTCTGATATTTATGTTCATCATATGCCATGAGCATCTATATAGCACCTGTCACGAAAGGGCCTGAACAGGTTCATGGTTGATGCTCTTGTTTTCTGTATCTACAGAGGAATTTCTTGGTGTGATGATTCACTGGCTTTTGTATACGAATCTTGGTATAAAACAAGGCGAATAAGAACATGGGTAGTCTCTCCTGGATCTGAAGATGTGACTCCACGTATCCTATTCGATCGATCTTCAGAAGATGTATACTCTGATCCTGGCTCTCCCATGTTGCGGAGAACCCAAGCTGGGACATATATTATTGCGAATATAAAGAAAGGGAGCGATGAAGGAAGATATATCATACTGAATGGAAGTGGTGCAACACCAGAAGGGAACGTTCCATTCCTTGATCTGTTTGACATGTAAGTGTCTTAAATCACTTTTTTTCCTGTGTGCACAGATTCTCATTTATGCTTTGGTGGTTTGGACCAAAATGTTACAGAAATACAGGTAGTAAGGAACGAATCTGGGAGAGTGATAAGGAAAGGTACTTTGAGACTGTTGTTGCTCTAATGTCGGATCAAGAAGAAGGAGATTTACAGTTAGATAGGCTGAAAATACTGACTTCAAAAGAGTCAAAAACTGAAAACACCCAATATAATTTTGTTAGTTGGCCAGATAAAAAAATAGTTCAGGTTACAAATTTCCCTCATCCATACCCTCAGCTTGCATCATTGCAGAAAGAGATGATCAGGTATCAAAGAAAAGACGGGGTTCAGCTCACTGCTACATTATACTTGCCACCAGGTTACAATCCATCAACAGACGGTCCTTTGCCATGTTTGGTTTGGTCTTACCCTGGAGAATTTAAGAGCAAAGATGCTGCTAGCCAAGTTCGAGGCTCTCCAAATGAATTTGCTGGGATCGGTTCCACGTCAGCCCTTCTTTGGTTGGCTAAAAGGTGTGAATATCTTTGACAATAATCTGCGCTGTTTGGCTCTAGATGATTAGGCATTATTTTACTTAGTTCCTCCGTTCCGGTTCAGTATATTTTGTGTTAAATTAGCTGGACTGTACTTTGATGACTTTAAGTACTGCAGGTTTGCAATCTTATCTGGCCCAACCATTCCTATTATCGGCGAGGGTGAAGTAGAGGCTAATGATAGGTAAACTGATAGCAGTACTGTTATAGCTTTGCAATCTTTGATGTATACTACTAATTAATTGTTCTTGATCACCTAGAGAAATCTCCTTGTCTTCAGTCCCATTTCTCTTCAAATTTGAGTTTCAAATATTTGGTCTCTTCACTCTTGTGAGGCTTAGGTTTCTTTTATGGATTTTTCTTCGGCGTATTCAAGTTTTATTTAAGTAATCATACTCCATAATTAATAATCAGTTATTATCTGATTATGTTTTTTTAAAAAGTTTATCTGATTAAATATCTACAAAACCAGCTATGTAGAGCAATTAGTTGCAAGTGCAGAGGCTGCCGTGGAAGAAGTTATCCGGCGTGGGGTAAGCTTTTATTTTTACTTGTGTAATAGATAAAGTTATCAATCAGATAAAAATATAATTTGAATTGAACATTTTTTGGCTGTCCCATCTAGGTAGCTCATCCAAAGAAAATAGCTGTTGGTGGACATTCCTATGGTGCGTTCATGACTGCCAACCTTCTGGCACATGCCCCTCATCTTTTTTGTTGTGGAATTGCTCGTTCTGGTGCTTACAACAGAACCCTTACTCCTTTCGGTTTTCAGGTACTACCTATGAAAGTTTGATTTCTATTATTCCAATGGCTTACTGTTTTCCATAGATTGATTGTCTTTTGCTCCACAGTTCCTTTTAATCTCCTTTCACACCTTATTTTCGGATTGACTGGCATACCTTATAAATGTCTTTTAGAAATGAAGGTCTTACATCTTATGCACCATTTTCTTGTGTAGAATGAAGACAGAACTCTTTGGGAGGCCACTAATACTTATGTAGAGATGAGTCCTTTCATGTCAGCTAATAAAATTAAGAAGCCTATCTTGCTTATCCATGGGGAAGAGGATAATAATCCAGGAACATTAACCATGCAGGTAAGAAAGGAATTTCCACGTCTACTGTTCTTGTAAATCGTCATTAATTGACTATTGCAGTATTTGAAAGAGATAATCCCCTTGGAGTCTTACTTTAGCCAATTGCTTGCTGCTTCTATTCTTTGTGCTGCTATGCAGTCAGACAGGTTTTTCAATGCTCTGAAGGGTCATGGTGCTCTAAGTCGACTGGTGATTCTGCCTTATGAAAGCCATGGCTATTCTGCCAGGGAAAGCATCATGCACGTCCTTTGGGAAACAGGTAGATGGCTGCATAAATACTGTGTGTCAAATACTTCCGATGCAGGTGAAGGTCATGATACTGGCACAGTCAAAGAAAATATTAGCAAAGGAAATGCAGATGCTGAAAGCAAAGTGGTTGAAGCCAGTGGAGGTGGCTGCAAAGAAGCATGTGATCTCGAGCATGAAGAATCTCATTCTCTGCCAAGGTCGTCATTGTGGTAACCTCTTCAGCCTTTAAATTTGAAGTCCAAATAAAACATTTTCCACCTAAAATTAGTTCTTGATAATGATGTACTTGCCAACCCTAGTTCCATCCCTGGATACTAACATGCTTGGACATAATCTTGCTCCCTTGTGATTTGTGAAGAGTAGTACTCGACGATGCCAGTTACTTTTTATTAATGTAAATTTGACATTTCAATGTGAACCCTTTCACAATAATAGTTAAATACTTGAACTATTCTTGCTGTTTATTTCCTCTACCTACATTAATTTTTATCTTGGAACTTTTTTTGTAGAAAATTCTCTGATCTTTTACCGGGAAGCATTTGAATTGAAGCAACCAGGTGATTCACGGGGAAGACAGATCATCAAGATGCCCTCCACTGAGAGAATAGAACATATACATTATAATAATAGGATATTAAACACATTCCTTCAATAGCTTCTATAGCAATAATTGCATTGCTCGTGCAGTGGAAGGTTGCAAAATCGTACTTCATGGATTTATCAGGATGTTTATCATCTGTTGCCCGTGTTTTCAGAAGGATCTTAGCTTGCTTAGCCGAATAATGGACAAATTGTAATTTAACCATATACTTGAGCAATAACCAAACTATATGCACCACTATGCAGTTTAGGATCTTTGGGGTTCCTAATATCTTGCCTTCTTAATTATTCAACCGTGATTCATTATTGCATCTGCTATTGTATTTCAACAGCAGCTAAAGAATGTTGGTTTCAGTGATGTATAACTAAGCAAGTTCTGTATTATTTTGTAATTTGGGTTCATAATTCAAATAAAGGTCAGAGTATTGATTTGGGTTTATTTTGTAAATGAATAGTTGGTTTCAACAAGAATTTTAAAATTAGTTAGTAATGTGGAATAAGATTAATTTTTTATTTCCCCTTAAGTACAACTCGGAGATGTATAACTACATGTTTTAATTTGCAATTCCTTATTCTCCACGCTTAAGGTGTGTTTAGGCTATTTGAAAATTGATATATAAATAAATTGAAGAAATGAGTTAGGACATAATTCCATTTGGCTAAATTTCAAAATTTTGCAATTTCTATAGAATGTGCTGCGAGATTTCAATAGAGGCATGCTCCTGTCGTCTGTATTAAAAAAGATTGTGCAATCTAAGACTTAAACGTGACTTAGTAGATTACTAAGCCTTTTACTACTGCAATCTTGAGTGCATTCTTATATGTCGTACTGCTCCACTGAGGATGGCAAGGATTTCATCTTAAAGCAGCTTAGTTCAGTTTGTTTTGAAGATCAGGAGTTGGTCTAAGCATGATTCGACAAACTAAAATTTGAATTGTTGGACTTTGTGGAATACTGTCGCTTTCAGACAATTTCATATTCCCTGATATAGAGCGTGATCTCAACTACATTATCTTCTCCCTAATACTGAACTTTGCATTTGCTCAGTCTGGCAGAAGCACCTGATTTAAATGTTCTTGAATCCTAAGGAAACACTTTGTTTAGTAGGCAAAACAAGTTATAATCAACACAGTGAAAATAGTATAGTGCATGCATGATTGTGCAGCAAGAACACATCTCCAGTAGGAAAAGCAATAAAAGAAAGCTTTATGAAATTTCCATAAGCCAACAAAATATAGTCCACAGCTCAGTGCAAGAAACTTATTCCTTGGAATCAACTCATCTACATTTTAAGAAACAATTGAGTTCAAAAATTATGGAGTTTTGGCACAAACATGACCTATTTATTTTACTCTTCTTCTGCAATAACGCTAATCTCACCCTTTTCCAGCAAATCATAAAAGGTCCTGGTTTTTCTTTGCTCATTCCAGTGATGCATCTTCCAAACACTGCCAGCAGCTAATCCGAGTACTATTCCTATACATATTTCCTTCACCACGCTTGGTCCTTTTAAAGTAGCATGAGCAATCCGAGGACCAGCCATTTGGTTCTTTGTCTTCAAGCTTGTTAATTCTAAAGGTTACAAAAACATTGCCAATATAAAACCAGGAAGCAGTTCAAACTTCAAAATGCATACTAATCCTAACAAACAATCTTATTCTAATAGACAAAAAGCGCAACAAAATAATGACAGACAAGTTTTTTTAGGCGGTTTTTCAACCTTATCACGATGTGAGTTAGAATGGGAGTGCTACAATTTCAATTTCTATTACTCATAAAAAAGGAGGTGCCAAATAAAGTATTTTTTTGTAAATTGCAAAATTATGCAGGAGTCGACACAAATGAGCTCTAAAAACACATTTTTGACAAAGATTTCTTACAAATGCAACTTTAAGAAAGGGGAAACAAGACCTATTTTAATTCATGACCTGTGTGTTACCGTATTTGATTCATTTGCATACGATGAAAGGAACCCTATAATTTAAATCTAGCTTCTAATTAATCATTATTAATTTTACAAATAAAATGAATCAACAATCCCCCACTGTGGGCGAGGAAATTAGTCCCCATAGAGAATTTGATAAAAAAAAATGTAACAAAATAACAAGAATTGAATATGAAACATTATGAAGAAATTAGAGGACTCACCAGAAGCCGAGGTTGGGGATCTCTTCGTCACGAAATTCGTCGATGGTGTTTGGGAAGGTAGAATTAGAATGTGTACTTTTGGACTACGACAGCGCTTCTCTAAGCCCAATTCAAATGTACTTGGGCTGACATATTGGCCCAAATATTTCAGCCATACTTTTACTTTTGAGAAATGATATTTCCACGTCAATTTTGGTACACCCGTAATTTTGTTTTTGTTTTGAGAAACCTCTCTCATATTCTCATTCATTTTTATTCTTTTTATTACTTTGGTTTTTGTATAGATATCTAAATTTCTTTATATATCTTTGGTTGTTTTGTAAGTTATCCAAAAATGGTTGTTCAAATAACATACACCTTTTACTACTCACTGAATCCAATAATAATGAAGTTGGTGGAGACATCCAATAATAATTCATCTTATTGTCTAAATTCATTTTAAAACCGTATTTTTTTAGTTTTTTTGACTATAACTCAGTTGGCAGAGACAATACGATATAGACTGAGATTTAAATCCCAAATTCTTCACTTATTCATATTAAAGAGGTGAATTTATATTCACTATCTTTTTGATCCAAAAGAAAATCGTATTTTTTAAAATGACAGTCAAATACTTGATTTTTATTGATCTTCAATGTAAATCTAGTTGGGCAAACAGTTGCATATATCTTTTTCAAAAAAATTTATTACAAGAGCAAAATCACATTCTCTCAAAAAAAAAAAAAGAAGCAAAATCACACTTCGATTATTGGAGGGAGACTAAAGATAAAATGAAGTCCACTATACTAATATTTTAAGACTCGTACAACTCAAGCAGGTATAGTATTATCCGGTCATTTTAGTTGGTTAGTCAAGCTTCATTCATTTCACATGCATATTAATTAATTGCCAATGGGGTATACTACTAAACAATGCCATGCTAATAAAAATCACAAACTATCCCTAAAAAAAAATCATAAATAAAGCACATACGAATAGCTCACAACGTAATTAGTAAAAATCTTCTATTTTTTTTTTTATTGTAGCTGACGTAAAACTCCATTCAATTGTGGTATACGGCAAATAAAAAATAAATCCAGATAGATATACTCTCTCAGGAAACCTTGACGACCTTAAAAGGTAAGCAAAGAACAGATAGTACATTATGATTAAATATATTAATTTTTTGACAGGATTGTTTTTACATATTTAATTTGGGGGAAACTTAAAAGTTAAAAGAACTTGAAAAATTAATAATTATTTAGCGGACACGACTGGAAATGAAATTTCCAACTGCATCATGGCCAAATTAAGAACAATTGGATGAGGCACAACTGCATGATTGATTGGTATGCTCTCACTGTCCATCCGTAAGGAGGTTTATCGCTTTCACGTTATTCTCATCTCAAAATAATTAAAAAAGATGATGGGGTTTGGATTATAGTACTAGCTATGCCTATTATTATCTTTAAAAAACTTTTTTTTTGGTAGATAGACAAGAAAGCCACGGTAAATTCACACACAAAGTGGATATACCGTGGTTTGGACCTCGATCATGACGTCCGATCTAACAATTTCGACATTTTTATCAGTTGAACTAGGACTTATGAAAACAAAAACTTTTTCTTTATTATATATAAAAAGGATATAAAGAAACTTGAAAAAACTTTTTCTGTATTTTTATTATAGTACTAGCTATGCCTATTATTATTTTTAAAAAACTTTTTCTAATATAAAAAAAGGATATAAAGTAATTACGGCTAATGATACATATAGTCGATACTATTTAGTTGAATAAAGATAGTTTGTTGTTGTGAATGAAGAGATTTTTGATCCATAAATAATAACTACAATTTATAAAGTAATTACCGCTAATGATTTACATTTTACGGTCACTTTTATAAACAAAAATGCATTTTTTAGATTCATTGAATTATTTATTGAATAAATTTAAAATGTTGATTTTTGCTTATAATAATGATCAGAGGGTGTACAATTTATCATATTTCTTAAAATAAATTCAATAAATAAATCAATTATTATTGAATATACTTTAGGAAATATGACAAATACAATTAAAGAGAGATAATTTTCCCAATTCACAATACTACCATATCCTCTAATTTTCGAAAATTAATGATAATGTCGATTACTATAGTTTTGTAATAAATAAATGATATAAATGCAAATATTTCTAGAATATGTGACATTAATTGAATATTTATACATCAAACTATAGTAATGAACACTGTCATTTATTTTAAAAAAAATGGAGAAAATCTCTACTCCAATACTACCTACAAAACCAATTTGTTAAAATTCAAAAAATAGAAACAATTGATAATTTTTTATATAGAAAAAATTATTTTTTATGTTTCAACGTGTTAAATACACAAATAAAAAGATAAAGTTTCCATTTTAAACTTTTTTATCAAATATCTTAAAAACACTTGTCAGCATTTTCTTAGTGGGTCTTGCTAACATAATCAAATTTAAACATTTTTATACGTGACAATCCAGACAATGATTAAAGAGAAGATATAAAGAAATTTTGCTCACATAACCAGCTCACCGCTATGAACTCACGTGTGCACCAGCAAATATGAGAACATTTTAAAAGCTTACTATATTAAGTCCTTTCAAAACAGGAAACTATATATTAATGTAATCAATTAATTAATTAATTAATTAATTATTCCTCTGCAACTTCCTAATTTTTCCATTATCAAATCGTGCATGAACCATAATGATACAAAAAACTTTTAACTGCTACCATTGACTTGTTTGTAGCAAACTAACTTTCATTTTTCATCATCAATGGAGAGACAAAGAAGTTTCTCTTTCAAACCCACTAGACTTTTACTCTTCACATTCACAATCTTTTCTTCCATCTTCTTCCTTTCATCTTTCACTATCTGGTTCACCAAATCCACTACTACACCTTCACCAAACACTGTCACTGTAAATCTTCAACCTTTAACTGTTCATTCATTGACCACCCACAACTTCACTCTACCAAAAATTCCATCTTTAATAGATAACCGTCTTTCTAGAAGCCAAAAGAATGTTTCAGGATCCAAATCTGAAGCTATAGAAAACAACCATGTTGGTGCTACTTCAACTGTTAATTTTACTGCAATGCATGGTAATAGAACAAAGGTTGAAGTGAGTGGTTTAGTGGGTAAGAATCAGGTTTTGATTTTTAAGAAGGTTGAGGTGAAGAAGATAGTAAAAGAGTGTGATTTAACAAAAGGGTTTTGGGTTTTTGATGAAAGTTATCCTATTTATGCTAGAGATTCTTGTCCTTTTATAGATGAAGGTTTTGATTGTGAAGGGAATGGGAGATTGGATAGAAACTTTACTAAGTGGAGATGGCAACCGAAGGATTGTGACCTTCCAAGGTAGTCTCTCTCAAATTCAATCTTTTTTGGAATACTACTTTTATTTATTTTTGTCATCTTGCAAGTTTAGTTATGCTTAGACCCTGTTTGGATTTACAGCTTATTTGAAGCTTGTAACACAAGCGCTTATCATGATACCTGCTATGTACAAGCTACTTATATAGTAAAAGATAAAGTTAAATTGTTTTTGTATAAGCTATAAGCTGTTTTCATGTGCTCTTTTTTTTTGAAAGAAGCTGTTTTCATGTGCTATTTTTGAGAACTTATGAAAATAAGCTGAAAAAAACTTACTACAATATTTTCAGCTGTTTTCATAAATTCTCTCAAACAATCTCACAAAATTTATGCCAGTAGATAAGGTCGAATAAGTCAATTCAAACAGATGTATTTCGTTGGTCAATTTGGTTCAAAAAATTGTTGACAAAAGACAAAATTATTTTGGTAAACAATTATTTTGGTTCTTGAGCATATCAAAATTACAAAAACATACATGTATTCCGTTGATCAATTTGGTCCATAAAACTACTGAACAATATACATACTTATGGATGTTTTTGTAATTTCGATACATCCAACATTTAGAGATCAAAATCACTATTTACTCTTATGAGTGGTAAAAGTGAAGTTAGGAACAACAGTAAAGTTAATTTTTTCTTTGGATACAATTTATTTTTCACAGGTTCAATGCAACAAAAATGTTGGAGTTGATAAGAGGAAAAAGGCTAGTTTTTGTGGGTGATTCCATTAA
The DNA here is from genome assembly GCA_018208015.1 of Medicago ruthenica. Taxonomy (NCBI): domain Eukaryota; kingdom Viridiplantae; phylum Streptophyta; class Magnoliopsida; order Fabales; family Fabaceae; genus Medicago; species Medicago ruthenica. Next base: position 5,941,442 of record CM031377.1, on the reverse strand, counting down.
CAGGAACCAATGGGAATCAATGTTGTGCATGTTATTGAGTGCTGTTAAAGATCCAAAGAGAGTGTATGAGGCACGGGGAAGGAAAATTACCAAAGAGAGAGGGAATTATAGTTTCAAGTTTCTGGTAATTATTCAGAACTTTACTTGGTTTGTGTAATGTATAATTGTATATGACTGGTCCCAAAATATTTGATGTTTGTTCTTTCTGCAACCTTTAGGATTATCAATGTACAGTTGAATACTATGTGAGTCATTTCTTAGTTCATGAAAGCAAAGCAAGAGTAGGGCAGAAACGAAGACCAACTTTGCGAATTGATGCAATTGATCACGGTTCCTCAAGATGGAGAGGAGCTGATATTTTGGTTTTCAACACAGCACATTGGTGGTCACATTACAAAACCAAAGCTGGGTTAGCACTTCTCTCTATCTTTTCAAAATTGTAGTCCGTAAAACTTTTGTTGATGTGTGCATCCTTAAATGCTCTAGCATTTTACACTTTCATAATTTTTTCAGCGTGTGTAGAGTTATGTTCAAGAAAGGCTTAATTAAACTAATATGATTCCTTATAGATGAAATAGAATGTGTTGAACTTTATTTTAAGAGGATCTTAAGCCTTAACCTCAAACGTAGTCCAGAAGTTGCTTTTGTGTCAGCAAATATTTCAAATTAGACCCTAAAGTTGAATACTTAAAATGAAACGGGTCCCTGAAAAACTACTTATGAATGTTAAATTACTTCTCATATCTGTTAGTTAAAACTCAAATAGCTACCTATAGAATAACATGTGTCTAAAGTGACCGGCAATTTACAATTTCAAGTACGTTTTTGTCAATTTATCAAATTTAGGGACTAAACTAGCAACACCTTACAATATCAAGGACTACAATGAAGTTTTACTCTAATAGAGAGCCTTAAAGATCTTGCAGAAAAAGAAAGGTGCTATTCTATATATTGGGATCATTATAAGCAGTAAAGTTTTCGTCAAAAAAAAAAAGAGTTGGCATGTGCTACACATGCTAATTTTGAAAAATGAGCTGTCATAGCCTAATTGCCAAGCTTTTGTTTATCATTTATAATCTTTGTTTTTTTAGTACTCTTTTCAACTAGCATGTGGTTGACCACAAGTGGTTGTTGTGTAGTGTGTGTGAGTGTTATAGGATACGGAGTTTGATTACTACTAAAAAAAAACTAACATGTGATCGTATAACAGGATTTATTACTATCAAGAAGGAACTCTAGTTCATCCCCGGCTAAATGTTTCTACAGCTTTTTCGAAAGCTATGATGACTTGGGCTTCATGGGTGGACAAACACATAAATTCTAAGAAAACCCAAGTTTTCTTTCGAAGCTCAGCACCATCTCATTTCAGGTTTGTTTCTGATATCCATTCTGCAATAGTTTTTTGTAGGCTCCAAAATCCAACGGTTTTGTTATTTGAATAACAAAGGCTAGATAACTTTTGCAACAACAATCTAAGTGGTCAAAGCATTTCAAATAAGTGGTTAATGAATTTTGACACCTGATATATCAATTAACCATCTACTGAACGTAATTAACCACTCACTTGAACTGCATTAACCCCTTAGATTGTCGTGAAAAAAGTTGTCTATATTTGGTAGTACTAAATCATTTCTAAAAATCCAAAATAGTTAGTGACTCTGATACATTCTGCAACAGGGGTGGTAATTGGAATTCAGGAGGACATTGTACAGAGGCCACTCATCCTCTTAATGAAACCTTAAATACCACATATCCTGAGAAGAATATAATCATAGAAGAGACAGTAAAGCAGATGAAAACTCCCGTGACATGGTTGAATATAACTAGTTTGTCAGAATTTAGGATAGATGGTCACCCATCCATTTATGGGAGGAAAACTAAATCTTCAAGAATTCAAGATTGTAGCCATTGGTGTCTTCCAGGGGTTCCAGATATATGGAACGAGTTGTTATTTTTTCACTTACATAATAGACGAGGGTGAACTTTTCAAATAGCACCCTATTCATTTTTTCTGCAACTGTGTATATGTAGCTTGTGAAATTTTCCACTAGTTCATGAAAATGAATGATTTTATGCACTTTCTTTTTTAGCATAATGCAATTGCAGATAACCTTAATGCGAAGCAAGACTAGCTTCAAATTTTGTGTACCATAAAATGGGGTGAAATGTAACCATGAAATTATGACATTCATGAAAATTGGCAAGATTAACATCAAGAACATAAAAGGAGATACATATGCCACAACATCATCAGTAAAATCCAGTATTGCTTCTAAAAAATCCCTCTAGCCTTAAATAATATTGAATAGAATAACCTCCTGCCAATGTACCAAAAAAAAACCCTCTAGCCTATTTATTTTTTACTGTATTTCAATAATCTATATAAAAAATTGTTGTAGGATATTAAAATTGTTTACGGAGAGAAAATACGGTACAGATTACACACTTGCTCTCCACTTTAGCCCATCAGCGAGAGCAATGTTTTTTGGCTTTTGCTTGAGAAAATGTTGGATCATCATCTTCCTTGGAACCATCATCTAGAAGTTTAAGAAGCCATGGTGGTCGACTATTTTGATCATACCCGTAATCAAAGAAAAGCTCCTCCCCAGCTTCAATGTGTTCCTTTGCAAATATTCCTACTCGATGATCCCCATTAACAAGCACAATCTACAATAGGCCACACATTGTTTACAATTCAATAATTAAGTACACAGTGTAGAGATCAAAAGATAAGTTTCATATATCATATATCTCTATAAAATGAGTTGCTAGACTCACCTTTGCATAGCAATTGGGTTTTGATGAGTGATTTGCAAATTTCAACTTGTTCCCTTTGCGATAAGCATCAAGACAATACTGAAAAAAAAACCATAGTAAGGTTTAACATAATATATGTTTTTAGGGGATATAAGGATGACTTATTGCACGAAAAGGTTGATTAGAAAAATTTAGTATACAATCTTATAAGTACAACTCATATAGTAAAAGATGGTATAGGTTAATATGCATTCATTTTGCCGCATGATGTTAACATGGACTACCATTATAGGTGGTCATGATGAACCACAAATTATGTATAGTCATTAGACTTATCTTCGTAATTAAGAAAGCTCTTGATAAAAAAAACTAATCGTGAAAGCTCCATAGGAGATATGCTAGAATATGCCCAATTTAAGAGAAATTATAATTGATACGCGACACTTACCGTATCATTCAAGTTAAAAAGGTACGAAAAGTCTGCACGATCATAAAATTTTCCACGCTTCTCAGCTTCTATTTGAGAGATTAGTTCACCAGTGTACTCTCCTAAAAAATCATTTTTGTTTGCTGGGGTCTGAAGTGTATTAACAATTGTCAATTAGTGATAACAATACACTCTCAAATTTTTCTTATAAAATAAATCAAGTGCAAACATCTCTAACCTTTAAGAAGGCTCCCCATCCAGCAACATCAGACCTTGCCCAAAGAATCTAACAAATATACAAATCAATTAAGGAAACTGATATCAAGTATGTATTCATGAGTTAAATATAGATAATGTAAAGAGCAAAAAAAAAAAAACCTTTTGTTGTATTCTTTAAAAGAATCATCATGTTTTCACATTGATCCTCTCCACGATGAGACGACTCTCCCAATTTCCCATCTCCACAACTATAGACAAAATGCCATAGTTAAAAGCATTATATTAGTTACAATTTAGTTTGAATCACCTCGGGCTGAAATGATTTAATAGAAAATATGGAGAGCTCAATTTGTTTAGGTACATCAACTATCGTAGCAGAAGATACATGACAAAAATGTTATAGTTAGCAATTCAGCATTTTACTTCCTGACCAAAAACATTACTTATGTCTTACTCAATCACATGCGGTGTAATATGATAGTTTTGTTTAACAGCAAAATATACTTTATTTTGTTAAATAAAATGAGAGAAGTACAAATAATACTTAATTCAAGTGCAAGGAAAACTCTACTCACCACAAAATAATAGAAGAACCCTATACTGTTAAACAACAGAGAGGGTTTGAAAATCACTCATAACACAGACAAAGCCCCTTTTACCAGAGAAAATAATAGATATAGGAAAAATGAAATCAATTTAACATTAAAGACATTACCTAACCCAACAATTTCGACATACATCAGGGTCACATTCTCTTGAAGCTGCAAAACATGGACAGTGTCGACTTCTACATTGACTCTTAGTACACTGACATCCTCCAAATCGATTTCTACAGAGCTTTGAACACCTGAAGGTAGAAAATATAATTGATCACATTGAAAACATAATTGTTTTCCATTGAAAAGGAACATAATTAAATGAAAATTGACATACCCACAATATTTTTCACAGCAAGATTTATTAAGAAGACATGGACATTGCTTTCCACACGCTCCCTCACATTCACAAGGTTTATACTGCTTATACAGTTCGTTTTTCTCATCAGTATTTCTTCTTCTTTTCCATTTAGATGGAAGTCCAGCAGATTTTAAAGAATATTTGAACTTCTTAGATTTGCTCTTTCTTGACATCGACCTTGACCTTGATGGCATCTCATTGTCCTAGCAAAATAACTCATTCAAAAACAATTTGACGATATTTGAATAGTGTACTATTACATAAATGTTGTCAAAGTTTTTGGAAAAAAATTGAAAAATTATATGATTCATAATAATAAAGTAATAGGATGTTGATTAAGCGCAATATAGCAGTTAGGACTACTCCCGTGTCATAAGGCTGCCAAGGGTCCAAGAACACAAGGTTAATATAGCATAGCATAGATAAATCAACTCAAAATTACAATCTCATTCAATTGGCTCGTCGGACCTGAAAACAAACTTTCCTATTGGGAAACATAGATGTACAATATTAATTCCATCAAACGATGTCAATTTATACATGTTAGTGGGAAGTTTCTTATTTGAGGACTGCGAGGACGAGGGATATAGTCTCTCCGATGGTGGTTTTCCTTATGGGATCATACCCATCATCCCATGGGGACCCATCCCCGAATAGTTTACTAAAATAACATTAAAAAATATACATATATATTCAAATATTTTACATGTTATATTTGTTTATCTATTCACACAACATGTTGATAAATTTATTTTAAGTCAAGTTTACTAATGTTATAAGACTCATAATAATATCTTACTTTTACATTTGTTTGATGGTTAAATTTTTTGACTCCCAATTTTAATCAAAATAATATAAATTTGATTTTTCTGTTAATGTTGACATGGTCCACACGAGGACAATGACATGGAGAAAAAACTCTTAAAAATAAGGAATGATGAGCATTTTGAATGACATAGATGGGGAAGGGAGAGTACTCCCCGTCTCGCCTCATTGATCTCCAATTCCACCACATCATATATATATATATATATATATATATATATATATATATATATATATAATATGAAAAAAATTAAACTTCCACCTCATACTAATCAAACACTCCTATAAAATATGATATAGACAATTCAAGGCTTAGACTAAAAAAAACACACAAAGGAGACGGGGGTATGAAATGAGATGAGGATATGAAATGAATGATTGTAATGCTCACAATGCACATTGCATCTGATTTTCCATTTTCGTCCATGGATCCATGTGGCATTGACTCTTGAGCATACATGTATCTAGCAACTTCCTTGCAAGTCTTCATCTTAAAAAGTAAGTTCTTAGCTATAAGACAACTGCAAAGCATAAATTGCATATAAGCCAAAACATTAGAAAAATGGTCTTAGCTTAAATGTGAGGTGAAATATGAGAAAGATCTATACCTGTTTCTCCCAAACATTTCTATTCCCTTCAAGTATAATTCTTTTTCTAAAAGTTTCCAATTCGAAAGAATAGACTCCTCCTCAGTTTGTCCTTCTATTGAGTCAGACAAGTGCTTTGATTTTGTTTCATCCATATCATTTTTTTCATCATTGTTAGCATCCAAATTTAATCCCCTGATACAATTACTAATTGTGACATCTTTATTATGAAGGTAACAATGATCACCACATGGTTCTCTGGGACCTTCAGGTTCTGACCAAACTGATTGCTTTTCAGTCTGAGAAGTAAACCATAAAATTAATATATTAATTAATAATGGAAGCATGCACAGCTAGCACATGTTAAGAAATGAATGAAGAAACATGGTTGCTTACTGGATATATTATCTTTTGAGAACAACCGTGCAAAGGACAATCAAAGATCTACAAAAAATTACAAAAATAAAGACACACAATATAATCATTATCATATTAGACAACATGGTGATGAAAAAAAGGCAAAATATATTGATATTTTCTTTTCTTGTATTTACCATGCAACGACGACAGTAAAGGTGGTCAAAAGTATCTAAAGAGGCACTCAAGCTTTTGTTCAAAAATATATCAGTCTGAGATTCACTTTCTCTACAATCTTCATAATTTTGGTCCTTTTCCCTGATATTTTTATATCGCTCCTGCATATTTTGATTGAGAACATTTGTCCATGACATAAAATTAGCTGCTCGTACGTAATTAATACAACATATATCACAAAGTAACAATCATCAAAGCTATATTAATCTTGTAAATTACTCTACATTACCTGAATTTCTGAACTGGTACCTCCGATGACATCCTTAACAATACTCAGCACTTCCTCAGTTAAACCATGTTCCTCAAATACCATCCTAATATATTAAATAGTCCAGCAAAACATGTATTACATATCAATTAAATTTGAAGTTTAAGAATTTACATCACTAACAGCATATATTGCAGTCAATATCTCTAATTCTACTGATAAATTAAATAGAACTTCTAAATGTAAGTATAATAACATGTACATTTTGATTTACCTAATAAATCGGTCTTCACCCTGAGAAAATTTACGTTCAACTTCCTTGTGCTCTTTTGACTCTTCATCACTATCGCTGCATACTAATGTTTCACCTCCATGATGATCATAATATATATTTCTTTTTCTAGAAACTGATTGATCTTCAGTCATTTTTTCATTTCTGTTTTGCAGAAAACGTTTTCATAAAGTAGTAAATAGATGACACAAATTTAACATAGATTGATCAATAACATTTGACATCAAATGCCTACTAAACATATACTCTCCCTTCCTAAAAAATTTCATGTAAGAGGATTCATGACATATATTTGTAATTTATAAGTCAAACGCACCTGGCTAAATGTGTCCAAAACGTATATGGAGGTAACCTGTTGATGCATGGCATCTTGATACTTTTCACAGGTTTGTTGATATGGTCTTCCTCTCCCAAAACTTGAAGATTGGGACTATTGAACGTACACAAAGGACGATTCATTCTTGAAGAAAGAGTATTTTCGCCACTTTGTAACGATTCATTTTTTGATATTACTAACATGGCCTTAGAAAGTTGACTTTGAAGATTCTCCCTATTCTTCTGAAGCTTTTCCTGAGGAAAGATAATTAAGATTAACTACATGGCTTGCTAATAGAAATATGCAGGGAAAAACAAATTAAAATAAGAAATGAAAGTTCTGCTAAAAAAAATCAAGTTGTGCCACCAAAACAACAATTACGTAAAAGAGAATGCTTCATGTAAGGAAATAGAAGTACCATTCCGGTACCCTAATTGCCAATTTGTTCTCAACTTTAACATTAACCAAATCCATAAAAAATTAAGAGGAACTATACTAATAATAGTTCCTCAAAAACAACTTAATTAACTCAACATATATAGAGATTAAAATGTTCACAACAGATCAACATTTTCCCCTCAATTTATAGTGGAAAATAAGAAGAATAATCGTGTAGCAAACATAATTACACATAACTATATACAAAATTTCAAAGAATTAACAACCAAATTGAACTCACTTTAACCGATTCAGCTCGTTCATTTTGGATTTGCTTTTTCAACAAATGTATTTTGTTCGCCAAAGTTTGACGAGTGATTGTTGCTCCCCCTCCATGTTTTTCCTATCCATACAATAAAATATTATTAATATAACACAAAAATAAATGAAAAGAATAAACTTGCATACATCCCCTTTCATGCCAGCAACAAATTAGAAATTAAAGTGATTTGAAACTACACATGGAAACAAAACTAGTAGCCGCCCAGTGCGTCCTGATTAGAAGGGTTTTCCCGCATTGATTGAGTTTGAGTATGAGTTTGGATTTTCTCCGATTTCAAAATACAAATACGAGGCGGGTAACATGCAGGATATATGTGTTGTATTCGAACCCGTCCCTAATGTAGAAAATTAGTGACATGCAACATGCAAGCCTCTAAATGCCATCCTTACTTGTGAGATATTTTTTTAACTTTTAATCATTGTGAATATTTCATGTGGTTTGCAATTGACAAATACACATGATGTTGAGTGTTTTTTTACCCCAAATGGATTAATAGAAAAATGGTGGAAATTAATTTATGGTAGTAGGCTTGGGGAAAAATCTGGGTTCAGGGACGGGTTAGAGTTTGGGGCTGAAAAAACTTCTTTTTTTTTAATTAAAAAAAATGGTATCACTGCATGGATGGGAAGGGGCGGGGATACTCGAATCCATTATAGATGGGGATGAGGTTCAATTTCTCATCCTCGTCGTAGATTGAATAGATTAACAAATAAGTATATGAGATCCGGGGACAGGGAAGGTGAAACCCGTCCCAGTCCCACCCCATTTCTATGCCTATTTGAAATAATGAAACAGAGAATTGTTTAGTTACATCATTTTTCTATCCAATTAGGAACAAAATAATAATGCACAATTATCTAGGTTAAATTCTAAAAAATTGTTGCCATGTATGAGGAATTGATGATAGAGATATCAGACACGAAGACGAGTCAATGTCGATAATTATTTGAGAAAATAACATAATCGAAAGTAATCTTATATGTAGATGTCGAGATACATGCCAAACATTAGACTCGCCTTTGATGAGAAGCGTCGGTGTCAGTGCTACAAAGGTTGTCATACAGATGCGAACAATGAAATGAAAACCTAAAATAAATTGAGCAAAACCAGATAAAGTACGAGATTGATGGAAAGAGAAACGAACTTGAAGTCTAGACGCCGAGCTTGTAGCATTCGAGACCATTGATGAAACTGTTGATGCAGAAAACCACTCTGACGAAAAGAAAGATGAATAGCGAGAGTGTGAAAGCTGGAAACGCTACGTTGTTTTAAATATATGCGTGGAAGAGTGTTGTTCGTTTCTTTCTACATTATTTAGGGGTGCGCCATCACTCTAAATGCAAAAAAAAAAACTTTAAAATGATATATTTCCTCCGTCCCATAATATAGGAGCATCTAACAAAAATTACGAATATTAATTTTTTTTGTTAGAGTAATAAATTTGTCTGAAAAAATGTATTACTATTACTAAATTATCCTTTGTGTATACATGCATTTAATATTATTTTTTTATATGCTAATACAATCGATATATTAATAAGGGGTATATGTGAAAAAGAAAAGTAATAGATGAATCTAAAATTTGTATATGGTCTTATATTTAGGGTCAAACAATTTTTTTTGTAAACGGTCTTATTACTACGAACAAATAGAGTTTTGATTGGTTGACACCAATTGTGAAATTTAGCATTTTTTTTGGTACAAAAAAAATTAGCATATTTTATTGCAGTAGAAAAATTATTAAATGAAATAAATGTGTTTGATATATTAAATGTGTAATATTTTTTTTTACTAATTCTCTCTTAAACAATATAAATAGTATTTGTAATATATTTTCTAGAAACTGAAAAATTATAAAAAGAAAAGGTAGTTTAGGCGCGATAATTCGGAAATTAGACGCGCTAGTTTGTTTTCTAAATTATTTTGCTTTAATATCTAAATAAAGAAAATTAAAGATAAAGGCAATGTCTCCAATATAAATTCAACAAAGTACCCCTAAAACCCTTCAAAAACAAAGTACAACTAAAAGATAAGAACAAAAATTAATGCTCGCATATGTTTTTTTGACAAGAATGCTCGCATATGTTATTATTTTTATTTATTTTTTAAAAAATAAATTGTAAATTTATATATATATATATATATATATATATATATATATATATTAGTATATTATAGAATTTTCACTGTTTTATTTTAATATAAAAATCCAATCATGTATTGATTAAAAATATGTATATCAAGTAATTATTTTATATTAAATTGATTTTTGGTCATAATTTATTATATCATAAAATAATTACCGAAAATACCTATTTTTAATCAATATATAATTGAATTCATTTTTGAAAATTCTTTGCTATTAAAACTTTCTTGGTCTTCTTTAAAAAAACTTTCTTGGTCAAACATTTTTAAAATTTTAAATAAAATATGGAAATACTATAAATTCATTAACAAATTATTAATAATATTAATAACATAAGAAAATAATTTGTGAACGTTGTTAATAATAACTAAAATGGTATTGTCATCGATTATTGATGATTCCTTTGAAAAAAAAATCAATTATTGATTATTGTTTTTTATGGGAAATTTTGTAGTCAATCTTGACTAATTAAGCTTTTAATTTTTATTGTAGGTTTAAAGAGCGATGATATTCAACGCGAACAAAACCGCCCCAAAGTATCATGAATCATTTTCCACTGTTAAATCTTTACTTGATTTAAATATACATGTGCGGCTAAAATGGAAAGAAGTACTAATAATTGTTATTTGAATACTGTCGTATTTTATCCTGATAATCTTTTCGGGTTACATAGCATTTTCCATGTTTAAAATAATTTACGTTGTCCATAAATCAAAATCAGTTATATGTATAACTTTATAAATAACCATGATTAAGGTCAAACATTTACAATGATTTATACTTAATCAAATTTATTTTTTAAACGAACCTCCTCCTCTAAGTCTCAATGCAAGCATACATTTTTGACATCAAACTAGAGCAGTTCCCATCTAGAGCGGTAAGAGATAGTAAGATATGAAACAATATTCACCTTTGCTACTAGAGCAAATGTCTCTTCATAATTGATGCCACATGTCTAATTATATCCTTATGCCACTAGTATGGCCTTATAACGGTCGACGGTGCCATCTCATTTATGTTTTAGTATATAGACCCATTTGCATTCCACTAACTTCTTGCCTCTAACAGTCTTCCAAGTTCTATTTTTTCAAGTGGTTTCATTTTGTCATCCATAGCTTAAACCCAATTTTCTTTCTTCTAATGCTTCTTGAACAGATAATGAGATTATCACAGAGTCAACATTGTTTATCAATTGAGGAAGACTTTATATAGACTAAAATCAGTCCCCTCATATATTGGAAGATTCTGAAAGGAGATGGTCTGCTTAGGCTATAAGAAAGTTCAGGGAGGTCACACCTTTTTCTTCAAACATTCACAAGGAGGATAATTGGTTGTACTTTTTGTTTATATCAAAGACATTATTGTTACATGAGTTGATTTGATTGAGAGACAACTACTCAAGGAAAAATTATCAATTGAGTCTGAGATATAGGACCTTTGGCAACTGAAGTATTTCTTGAGAACTGAGGTTGCTTACTCACAAGAAATTTTTACCTCTAAGAGAAAGTATGTATTTGGTCTTTTGCAGGAAATAGGCAAACTTGGATGCAAACTTGCGAGTGTACCAATTGTGGAAAATCACAAACTCAGTTGTGAGAAGGACAATGCCAAGGTTGTAAATGTATGATGTCATATATTATTGGTAAAATTGATTTACTTGGCATACACCAGGCCATATTTGGCCTACACAATTAGTGTAGTGAGCCAATTCATGCATCATTCGATGGTGAGACATTTGCACGATAAACCATGTTCTACAATATCTCAAAGCCACTCCAAAAAGAGGACTCTTGTTTAAAAAAGGCAGAAGCCTAACTATAGATGTGTATACTGATTATGATTATGCCAGTTCAATGAATGGTAGAAGATCTACATCAAGCTATTATGTTTTCCTTTGTGGGAACCTTGTTGCTTGAAGGAGTAAGAAGCAAAGTGCAGTAGCTAGATCAAGAATTGAGATAAAAATTAGAGCTTCAACACGAGAAATTTGTGAGCTACTGTGGATGAAAATTCTGCTAGAAGTTTTGTAGATAAAATGTGAAGGTCCTATAAAGTTGTTTTCTAACAATAAATTGGCCATCAATATTGCTCACAATCTTGCTCAGCATGACATAACAAGACAGATTGAGATAGACCATTGTTTAATTAAAGAGAATCTAGATAGTGGGTTAATAAATACAACTTACATTCCTTCTTGGTATCAGTACTAACATATGTGTTAACAAAGAATTTATCAAAAATCCTATTTAATCAGCTTACTTGCAAGCTTGGAATCATATATGGGCAGACCTTGTCAATGCATGGTGTGGCTATAGGCACACCAACATGACCCACTATTTTGTTATGCGACTGAAATAGAGATCACAAATTGGTCGCTATTTCGGTCGCCTTTAAGGGTCCGTTTGTATTTACTAATTTTTGAGCTAATGAAAAATAGTTTATGCAAATAAATAAGTTTTAATGTTAATTTATAAGTTTTCGTTAGCAAAAATTGTATTTTCATAAGTTGTTTTTCACAAACTACTTTGACAAAAAGTACGAAAAATATCTATGTAATAAAAAAACTAAGATTCTATTCTTGTAGTTTGAAATCCTTCATATTTTTGTCCTCTGGCAGCCCAGCCAGTCATAATATGTTGATGTGGCAGGGGATGTTGCCACATGGCTGCTATCACATGTATTTTTTGATGACATGGCAAACAAAATTGTCTCCAAAAGTTTTCCTCACAATATAATTTTTTAGCTAATATTAATTGAGGGACTGAAATAAAGTAAAAAATGGTCCTTTTTCCCTTATAGGTATAAAATTCAGAAAAGTGACTTATAAGTTCAATTTTTTCATGATTATTTGGAGGCATATTTAAGATGTTAAAATAAGGCCTCCCAAATAAAATTAGAATTTTCCAATAAAGAACTGATTTATTATGATTTTTTAAAGCGTCAAATTTCAAAACAACGAAAACCTCGATCTAGAAATTGAATTTTAAGCTCATTTTTTGCAGAGACATCTATAATAATACATATAAAGGATTTGAAAAGTTTCATAGCATTCCTAAGACGCCTCAATTTATTTTGATTTTTCAACCAAAACGTACAAAATCACTAGTCAAATTTTGTTCCCCAATTTTGTAGGCATGTTTAGAATATTATAAAAACCTTCACCATGAAAGTTTGGAGTTTTTAAATGATGGAGAAATTAATTATTAATTTTTTAAGAACACCATAATTATTTACAGATTCTTTTGTATACTGTTATAGAGGTCTCTAGAAAAAAAGCTAAAAATTCAATTTTTAGATCGAAGTTTCCGTTTTTTTGGTTTTTAAGTTTTTGACGCTTTAAAAATTCATAATTAATCTTTCCGTTGTCAGAAAATTCTATTTTTATATGGGAGGTCCTATTTTAACGTCCTAATTATATATCTGCAAAAAATATGAAGAAAAAAATCAACCTCAAGGTCATTTTTCTGGACTTTATGTCTACAAAAATGGTCCATTTTTCATTTGCTTCAACCCCTAAATTAATGTTAGAAAAAGAGTGTTGTAGAAAAATATAATATTGAGGCAATTTTTTTTGTCATGCCATAAAAACAAACTACGTGGCAAGAGTCATTGTCACGTCAGTGTCTCTTGTGTGAACTGTTGGAGGAAAAAAATTAGAAGAATCTTAAATTATAAGGGCATAATATGTGTTTTTTTAATAGATGGATATTTTTTGAACTTTACATATATTACATGGGCAATATGATCAATCAACTCTACAAATAACTGTTTTTTTAAGATAAAAGAGAGTATACACATACTATTATTTTACTTGCAATTGTAAAAAAAATTATGCTTGAAAAGGTTCACTAAACTTTGATAATATGTTATAATAAAAAAATTTTAGGGGAAATTTTATTTTGAGGGGAAAAATATATTTAAACATTTTAATAATATAATGTCTATTTTTTTTTTGTTACTATGATATATAGGTAAGAAGTTTTCACCGCCGCTTAACGGTGACTAATCTCCGTTGGGGAATATGTGGGGTATAGGAAGTGGGTTCTTTCCTCACAATAAGATTTTTTTTTCCATATATATGAGTGAGGAATCGAACCCCTGACCACATGTTTAAGGGGCACAAGTCTCTTACCACTTAAACTAATCCATTGTTCGTAATATAATATCTATTTTAATATGGTAACAAATGACACCCTAACCGTGGGAACGAACGTGTATTTAACTATAGTTGATATAAAACCCTAAAACAATAATTGTTTTGGTGAAGATCCTTGTCTCATCCTAATAGAGACAACCGCCTTTGAGAATTTATCAGTAACCAAACATGAGCATCTCTAGAAGCGAAAAATAAAGTTATTAGTCTTTACATTATTGAAAAAATTTGGTCGAAAGCAAATAACCCATCTTAAGCGGCGGTGAATTCGTATCAATATTAACAAAAAACAAAAGACTCGTTCTATTGTGGAGATTAGTCTCTTCATTAGGCCAAACTAACCTTGAAATCCCCGAACACAAGTATATATGATTCAGTTCATTCGCAAATTTAGCCCAACTAACTAAATCATTGGATTGAATCATGTTGTTTGAGCATGACAATGAGGATGATGGATAAGTTTTTAGTATGCTTCATAAACAACCAACTTAGCTATCATGCTACAATAAGCCAAGACATTATTTAAATTCATCTATTAACCTAATGCATGTAGAGAACAGAGCAAATATAAACTAAGTTCAAACAAAACAAAAAAAAAAAGAACCAAACAAGCCAACAAATGAGGAATTAGAAGAAAACTTAGCATTATATTTCACAAAGAAATCAAGATTGAAGATCACCATCAAAGAAACCTCCAAGCTGAGATTGAATGCATTGGAGTCCCCTTCCATCCCAATATCAAACACTTCCCATTCTTTTCCACATCGCAAAATTTCCCATGATCAAACTCTTTACCCACCAATTCAGCTTGGTAAACACATGCCTCACTAAACCTAGTTTCCACCATTCTATACCTTGCAAAAAATCTTCTCCAAACATCAATTTTCACATTTCTAATAGTCCTTTCTCTACCTTCTGACGCAACAATATTTCTTATCCCTGCAGATAATATTCCTTCTGTTATCATTCTACACTCATCCTCCTCTCTCATACATGTTTCAGCCATATCGAAAAAAGCCGAGTAGAAGAACAATGCTTCAACGAATCGGTTCACAAAAGACTGCGAATTAAGACTTGCTTCAATTTCAAGTACTATCATTATACATGGTTTGATATATCTCAAAACTCTCATCAAATTTTCCATACAATCTTGCCTTGATATTAAAGTCCTTAGAAAATATGGAGAATAAACAGCAACAGCTTCATCCTTTTCAATTTCAAAATCATCTTCTTTGATTTCCAACATATCTTCTACTAAAACAGGTTTATATAAAAAGGGCAAGTTCAATGATTCAGCAAAACTAGCTAAATTTTTGCCAGTTTCTTCAATTTTGTTCTTGCATGTATTAAGTCCAATAGCACTTACCTTAAAAATTTCAACCATGCAATCCTTTCTCTCAGCAAGTGCTTGCATCAAAGCTATGCACTGGACCCCACTTCTTATATCAAAATCTATTAGATGAATTTTAGTCTCAAACTTAACATGTTCAACTATAGCTTGTATTCCAGTAAATTGCATAACTTGATTAAAAGGAATTTTTTGATGGCACAAAAGTGCTTTTTTTGAACCCATCTTGTCAAGTAACTCACTTTCTTCATTTTTATCTGACCCTTTAATCACTCTTCCTGTTTCTTTCTCTATTCTCTCTTGAAGTGCTTGTGCAAAATGAAACACAATTCTTTGAACACAATTTCCTGTGATAGAAGAATTCCATTGACAATATAAAAGTAATTTTTTTGCACGTTCATATTGTTGCAAACTTACTCTTTCAGCTGCTACATAGAGAAACTGTGTAAGTTCAATGTCTCTATTTTCTTCCTTAGATAAACCATTAAGGTCAAATCCATAAGGGTGTGTTGGGATGCAAAAGTTTTCACTCCAATGAGAAGAAGAGTATTGAGTATACCTTGCTCCAGCTACTCTTATTATTCCTTCTGTTGACATCTTTTGATGTTGTTCCAAATTTGAAGAGGCTTTAGTATTGATTGTGTTTTTCCTGTTGAATCTGCTTTCCATGATTTCTCAGAATCTCTAAGGATGATAAATATTGTGGCATCTTCTGAATATTGTTTTCTAAAGGTTTTGGAATTGGAACTTTGTGGTGATGATTCTTTTGTTGATTAGTTTCTAAGTTGATATCTTCTAGTAATGACATGAAATTACCAACTTCGAATTCTTGTTGTTGTTGATGATGATTTTGGTTGTTGAACATGTTGGGTACTTGTTCATTCACCTTTGGAAGAGGATTGTTAATTTCTTCCAACAATTTTATTCCAGAAAAACTATGTTGTTTGTCTTGGAACACAACTTCTTCTACAAAGTCATGAGTGGTAGAAAAATGGTCAATTTCCATGACGGATTACAAGAGAAATGAAGAAAGGTTTCAGTGATTTTAATGCAAGTAGAAGACAACGTGTTATCTAGAAAAATATGGAGAGTGTAAGTATTTACTCAAGGTGGAAAACTTTTATATTTTAACGTATAATAAAATATAAATGTTCATGCCAATGATGCCATCATGAAATGAAATTTATAAGGAATACGTAAAGCTGATGGTGATTTTGTCGATGTTTTTTTCATTGCAGTCGTTAGCCAGCAATTATAAAAGGCCTAATATTTTAATTATGTACTATAAATTTGTCGTTATGGAAAGAATGATTAAAATCCAAACAAACCATGAAGTGACACCTAGAGTATTATTTGTGTGTGTTTTTTTATATATAAAAAAGTTAAACTCAGAGATCATAGAGAAAACGGATTTGCTGCTTCTAGGAAAACAGGGGAGTCCAACACCCCTGCAATTTTCTTCTCATAATGCATATATGTATTATTCTGCAAACATAAGTTCAATGTATTAAGTCATATATAAAACCTAACATGGTCAAGGAGCTATAGATTCAGATCACCCACTATTTATATTCATGCACCAAATCAAATAGTGTTGGACGTGAAGAGTGTATTGGAAGAAACCTAAGTCTCATATATTTACACTAATGTATTAGATGCTTATTTTTTTTTTCTCATGTGTCAAGATGAATAATAAACTCACAAGTCATAAGATACTATGACATTCCAAAGTAGGTGATCATTCAAGAAGTAAAATCAAAGTGTGTTCTTATAACATTAGGGATGGCAAAAAGGGCCAACCCGCCCCGCCCCGCCAATAACCCGTCTAAAAAAGGACGGAGCGGGGCTGGCCAACTAGAAAATAGGGTTGAAAATCTCACCCCGCCCCGTTTTAAGGCGGACCGGCGGGTTGCCGGGTTGATCCGTCAATGTTTTTTTAAAAAAAATTAATTTAAATCTTCACATAAACAATGTAAAAATATATAAATTTAAAGCCAATTTAAAGAAATCTAAATATATATAACAAATGACTACACTAAAAATATGAAAATAATTATTCAAACATATAAATTATATCTTCTAAAATTCTATAATAAATCAATAAGACATTCAAAATAAAAACTCCATGAGTTATCAATTAACTAACTGTTAAAAATATGAGGCTAAAATCATAAAACAAAAGCGATAAAATTAATTGAATTTTTTCCCCCAATATATGGAGATGAAAATTGGAAAATTGATTAGTGACTTATAAATAAAAAGAAGTGAAAAAGAGAGTTTCTTATTAACATATCAATCCAACGGGCCAACCCGCCCCGCCCCGTCACCGTCCCGCTTTTTAGCGGGTTAGGCAGGAGCGGACACCCTACTTGTGGCGGGTTCAAAATCTCAACCCACCCCGCTAAAAATGACGGGTTAAACGGGCCAACCTGACGGGTCCGACCCATTTTGTCATCCCTATATAACATAGTGTCTCTATTGCAGAATCTCCATATGTTCTCGGTAGTTCTAACTTGTAAGGATTGTCATTGATCTTTTGCACAACTTTGAATGGGCCATCAAATCTAGGAGATAATTTGGACTTTACATGATTAGGAAATCTTTCCTTTTGTAAGTGTATTCATACCAAATCTCCTTACTTGTATGTCTATAACCTTCTGTGTTCATCTCGCTAAGCCTTATACCTGGAATTTTGTTTCTGAATTTTCTCGCAAACTTTCTCATGCACTCACTTGATCTCTTTTTCTATTGTTCAAGGTCTACACTATAAGGCTGAACGCTCGACGTGTGAGTCTAGTTTAGCAGGCTATAGGCTATAGGGACGTGTGCCAAATACCACCTCAAATGGACATTTTTCAGTAGCTTGATTGGTAGAGTTATTGTAGGCAAGCTCGACTTGTGCAAGAATGTTATCTATTTGTTTCAAGTTCTTTCCATTAAAGCTCGGAAGAAGATTTCCCACAAGCTTGTTGATTGCCTCGGTTTGACCATATGTTTAGGGGTGACTTGCACTGTTTAATTAAAGCTTTGTTCATATCCAGAGAGTCCTCCAAAAATGGCTTAAGAATTTTGCAACTTGATATGAATGATGCTTTTTGAGATTCCATCAAGACAGGAAATCTCTTTGAAGTATACATACGCAACTTGAACAACATTGTTGGTCTTCTAATAAGGAATAAAGCTTTGTTCACAATTACCATTAGAGAGTCCTTTTGTCGCTGAGTTCAAGGAAGACAAAGGACAAAATTCATACTTACAAAAGCCAGACCACCCACCATTTATATTCAATAGCGTTCCAAAACTTGCGAAAGTCAGGATCATCCTAGTATAACTCCTTAAATGGACCCCACATGTACACATTATTTATTCATAATTTTTTAATAAAATTAAGGCTTAATTGCAGTTTTGGCCCCCTAAATATCACGAACTTGCGATTTTGGCCCCTTATAAAAAAAATAACAAATCAGCCCCCTAAGTTTACCCTATTTTGCACTTTTGGCCTCCCAGACCAATTTTGACCGGGTCAATGCACACGTTGCACTTCACTTAAGTGAGTAGGATGCCAATTGTGTATTTTAATTTAAAAATAAATAAAAATGTCATTTGTGTATTTCTTTAATTAAAAAAAAAGCAAAAAGGAAATGGAAAACAACAAAAGAGGAAGAACGCGTGAGCTGCAAAACCTAGAATCAAAACTCCATATAATCAAACTCTTCTTATAAGTTTGATCTCCTCCTTATAACTAAACTTCATAAATTCATCCTTAAATTCCAAAACTCTTACCTCTCTTCTTCTTCTTCAATTAGATTTACTCCCTCCTTACTTTCCTCTCAATTTCTGCAATTTTCCTCCATTTCTATTCTCAGGTCTCAATTTTCATACATGTTGTTCACTTTGATTTTCTTCAAAAGTTTCGATTTTTACAATATCTACATGAGTTTTGATTCGAATTGTTTTTAACTTGAGGTGTTTTTCTTCTTTTCTTCAATTTTTACTGTGATAAAGTTGAAATCAGTTACTGTTGTTGTACCCAAAAAAATCGATATTGTTGTTTTAGCTTTTCCATATCTGAATCGAAGAAGGAGAAAATTTGGATGTTTAATAGTTTAATGGATTGATGTTGTTGCAAGTTGTTACTGTTGTTGATGATGGTGTTGTTAGGAGCAGAAAATTCTGGATGTTGATGGTTGAATGTTTGGGTTTCAAAGAGAACCTGTTGTGCTGTTGTTGCACCTCAACAAACACAGCAGCAACCTTTTAGAAGAATCTTTTTTTTTAATACCCTTTTGAATTTGTGAGTTTTTTTGTAGTGTTTATTGATGATTTAGTGTTTTGTTGGATACCATTTACAGATCTGAAATTAAATAAAAGAATTTCTTTACCATTATTCCCTCTTCAATTGTAGATCTAATACGTGATTTAAATTGTTGGATTTTTTGTTCTCTGATGGATTTTGAATTTAGTTTATATTGGGAGTGAAGATAAGAATGAGAAGGATTGAGAGTTGGAGTGGAAGTGGGAGTGAGATTGAGTGATTTGAGAAAAAAAAATCAGCAAGTTAATTCATGGTGGATGTTGATGTTGATGATGATCACGTGTCCTTTCCTTCTTCATTTCCTTTTTTTTATTTTTTAATTAAAGCAATACATATGTGGCATTTTTATTTATTTTTAAATAAAAAATTACCCATGTGGCATCCTACCCACTTAAGTGAGGTGTCACGTGTGCGTTGACCCGGTCAAAATTGGTCTTGAGTGCCAAAAGTGCAAAATGAGGTAAACTTAGGGGGCTGATTTGCAATTGTTTTTTTATAGGGGTCAAAATCTCAAGTTCGTGATACTTAAGGGGCTAAAACTGCAATTAATAAAATTAAATATAAAGCATTCAATGACTCAATGATAAAAAAAGTCTTAAAAAGGTCCATCAATATGTACTTTAACATGCGCATTTAAAAAATAAATAAAAGGAAATTCAAAAGAGCAAGAATCACATGAACTTTAGATGTTGGGATCAAACTTTATCTATTTTCTTTCCTATTATAATCGTGGGATCCGTTAATTGCTGGAGAGAGAGAGGGAGAGAGGGAGAGAGAGGGAGAGGGAGAGAGAGAGAGGGAGAGAGCGAGGGAGAGAGAGAGAGAGAGAGAGAGAGAGAGAGAGCGAGGGAGAGAGAGAGAGAGCGAGAGAGAGTCCTTGTATAATTGTTGGTAACTAATATATATCATATTTTTTTCTTCCACTAATGGAGTTCTTAATAGCTTGAGGTCTTTATTAAGTAAAGGACCCCCCATTAAACATGTTTAAGACAAGTGTATCATATGCAAGATAGTATTATACGACTTAGACTTAAATCATTATTCGGCTTAGATCACTGTTTAGGCTTATATTAGTGGATCATTTACTTGGGCCATACATATATATTTTTTAAAAATATTATGTCACATCACCGACAAAATCCAGAGTATTAACATTAACAGCTTGAATAACTTTTTAGTATTTATGCTATAAGAAAATAGGGTAGATTTTTTGTACAAAATATTGTAAATTTCGTTTTTAATTTTTATAAAAAAATGGTTTTTTTGCGCCCTTATAAATTTTCCAACTCGCAGTTTTTGTAGGTATTGTTAATAACATTATATCATTTTTTTTATAAAAAGTATAATCTTTTTATTTTTGGGCGGACCAAAATGTAGAATTTTTAACATAGAATGAGTTCGATATGAATTTGATTAAACGCAAAAAGTTCAAAATAAAAATAATGAAAATTATTACCTATAAATCAAATTTTGAGCTCATTTTGTGCGGAGAAACTTTTTAGAATGTTCTAAATATGTCTAATTCAATAAAAAAAATAAAAGTTTAAGGATAATTTGAAAAATTTGAATTTAGCAAAGACTAAAATTGCATGTTAAATTTTTCTCATAGGGATGCAAATATGCCTTTTTTTTAGCACTAAAACAAAATTTGCTATATTTATAGGGACCAAAAATTTATTTAACCCCAAAAAATATAAAGGCAAAACTTTATAAAGACCTTTATCTTTATTTTTGTATCAACCTAGTTCTTTTTTTCTTGTCTTAGGAATTAAGATTTGTTTGAGAGTTTGAGAGGGGAGGAGCTTAGGAAAAAAGGGATGAGAAAGTGGAAGGAGTAGATAAATTTGAGAGAAGAGAGTTTTGAGAGTTTTTTTCATAGTATAAAATCTCACTAATTTGAAGGAACTTAAAAATTATTTTAGAGAAAGATTTTTAAAGATTTTAAAAAACTTCGGTAAATTCTTCAAACTCAACATATATTTTTATAATACTCTTAAAATTAAAAATCTTTTAATTATAAGTCATTATTTATCATTCTATGCAAATTCACTCTTTTTAAAAAAGATAAGGATTTCTCTCTCTTTCCTTCTTATCCCCTCCCACCAAAGTCCTTCTTTTCCCTCCTCTCCATTTTTTTTTTGTTTTTAAGTGGAAAATGTTTA
Source organism: Medicago ruthenica (assembly GCA_018208015.1). Taxonomy (NCBI): domain Eukaryota; kingdom Viridiplantae; phylum Streptophyta; class Magnoliopsida; order Fabales; family Fabaceae; genus Medicago; species Medicago ruthenica. The sequence continues at coordinate 5,919,415 of CM031377.1, read as the reverse complement.
CCCTGTTATATTGAACATATTTTTTATAGAAGCCCACTTTCATCCTTTGTCTGATAGTGCCAAAATAAAATATGACTACCGGAAAAAGTTAAATTATTTTTAAAAAATAGCGATGAAAAAAATTAATTCCGTTCATAGTTCTGCCATTAAGTGTTTGAAACAAAAAAATTGAATTTTTTTTTTCATTTATAGTTTTAATCAATAATTCAACTTTTTATAATATCATATACTTTGTGTATGTGCTGTAACTTTGTTTTTTTTACTGGGTGTATGTGTTGTAACTTGTAAATACAAATATTTCCGTATAAAACTTTTTTTTGAGAGGATTTCCGTATAAAACTTGTAAATACAGTTTTTCTTTTAAATTTAAATAGACTTGTAAATACAGTATTGAATCCAAGTTTATTATAATTTTGAGAAGTTATAGATGCAATATGGTAATGGGAAAATAATAAATAAGGAGAAAAGAATAAAAATACAATTAGACCATTGGAGCTTTAATGTCCATTGTAGTCCTACTCCAAAGATTGATTTTTGAAGTTCTGCATAGAGTATACAAGATTTACAAAATAAAAAAATGATTTATACTTTATTATCATTCTCACTAGGTTCCACCATGGAAACCCCCATTTCCCTTCTACAAGGACAAATCATTGACAATATCCACATAAGACCCTTTACAACCTTTACCATCCCAATTGTTACAGTCAAATAATACAAACACCACCCAACAAAATCATTAATTCCAATATTCATCAATTGATCTTTCTTTGCCTCACTCATAACCACCAAATTCTCAACATCATCCCTCAATTTCCACCACCATAAAATTCCTAAACTCATAGCCACACCCAATTTCTCAACCCATCTTTCTTTCCTAATTACACCCCCAAAAACCGTGTCATCCACCACTGGCTTTACAACCATTCTACACCAAACTCTTGTTGTTTCATGCAATCCCAATAAAAAAACCACTCTGCTCAAGAAACTCCTTTCAATACCAAAACTAGACGATTCAGAGTCATATAAACCCACCAAAATGCTTCCTTCAATTCCTAAACCAACACAAACTTGGAAAACACAAAGGAGAATCCATGCAATATAAAGATGAGGTCGAACAATGCTGCTTGAACATGATGATGTTGATGAATTACTCAAATTTATAATTTTGTCGGTTAAGGCATGGATCAATGAAGATATGCTTATAATGAATACTAGAAAGTAGAGAATAAAAGGGTTTATATGAAGGGCAAGTTTTAAAATATAGGAAAAGTTTTGTGGTGATGAGTAATAATATTTTTGATGCCAAAAATTAATGCGTTGAAGATAGTATTGAATTTCTGAGAGTTTAGCTAGGAGAAGAAATGAGAGGGGTAGGAAGAGGCTTAGGAGTGTGTGTGTGAAGAAGTAAAAAATTTCTCTTGGTGTTATTGAAGATGCAAACAAATGGAAGAGATTTTTGGTTTTCTGTTCCAAACCCATTTGTCTTGATATGGTTCTATTCTATGTGACAAATTAACATGTATACATGATAGGATTTATTAAGAAGACACTTGAAGTTCAACGTTGAAGGTTTCTCTGTATATATGTGACTTAACAACTAGTTGCCGGTAAAAGGTATTTGAAGGTGGTTGCCACGTCCCTTGGTTAAGGTTTTGTTTTTAGGACGTGGTCTTTGAATCTTAAGCTACCAATATATATATATATGTGTGTCCACGAATCATATACTAATTGAATTTTATATATATTGTATCAAGTTTGTTAATTCTCATTTTTATCTTTTGCGCGTTAGTTTGGTACAAATACAATGGAAGGTATATTTACATATAGTTTCTTATTGCTGTTTTGGCTGCAAATTTGGCAGATCAGGGGAACAAATTTATCCACATCCACAGTTCATCTTTTTGGTGTTTTGAATACTATAATATAATACATTTTTCAATATAGAATAATTAGAAGATGGATCGTTATTCCATAATTAATAAGTTACTAGTATCTTTTACAGTTTTACTAATGAAGAAAACAGAGGTAATTTTACGTAAATAGTTTTCTTTTATTTTTTTTCGACAAATAAATAGTTTTCTTTTAATTTTAATACAAACTAGCCCATGAAACATTTATGAGTAAATTACCAATTCGTCATCTTAAATTGTAGGGGTCAGAGATTTACATCTTTAAAATTTGTGAATAGTGGAAAAAAATCGATTTTGAATAACGTCAGTCAACTTGGTTATTTAGTTAACTTATAAGGACTAGTTTAACAATGATTGATATAATTCAAGAAAATTTTCTGTCAGCAACCGATATAATTCATAGACTAATTGACAATAAATTAGATACAAGTTAGCATAAGGACTAAGTTGCTCGGTATAGTTCAAAACCAAGGTGTATTTTGCCTATTCGCAAATTTTAGTGTAAATGTCCGATCTTTACAATAATTGTTTTTGAACATATTATTAGTTTAACGTAATAACATTTTTGCTATTTTATATGTTTCAAATATAATTGTTGTTTGTTAAAATATTTCGTAATATTAATTTTTAGTATATTATATTTGATATATGTTAATGTTATTCAACTGATTTGTCATGATATTAATATATAACTATGTGTTAATTGAAAACCAAAAGAATTAATCCAATCCAAACCGAACTTCATAAAATTGGAACATACTTTTTGAAGAAGCAATTCAAATCAAATTACATGTTATTTTTAATCTTTGAATCAAATGATTTTTTTTTAAACCGATCCAAACACCCACACCCATAATATGAACAATAAACTTAAATAAAAATAATACGTTACATATTCTTTAAGTTAGTCCATAATTTCATACATTTCTAGTTTAAGAAGAGGAGGAGGCACTTCAATATAGATGAAAATAGGGTGGTGATTGATTTACAACTACAAGAAACTTAATGAAAATAGTCATTTGTTAACCTTACAAGGATATGTATATATACCATACGACTGAAACTCTTAACGATGGAGATTGAGTGTCAGCAGCAGTAGCTGTCTCATGTCTCTTGAAGTTTTAACTACCAGCAGCTGATGATAAATTTTGAATGGTGGGGAGTTGGTGTAAAACAAAGGTGGAGAGTCCTTTGTTGGGGTAGAATGGTAGATTATTTATTTTTCTTTCTCTTTTTAGGTCGATTTTCTTTTTCTATCTTCTCATCTTTTTTCCTTTGTTGTCAGAAGCATATAGATTGCTCAATCATTTTAAGAGGCTTAGAGCCCAAGAATACAACCTCTTTCCAGTCTAACTAAAGCAGCCGAACCCAAAAATATTTCATCATGAAGAATTCCTATGCCAAATGGCTGGACCTAAAATAATTAAGAGACATAATTAAATAAATAAATAAATAGGGTATGGTAGAACTACAATTAGTAAAAGAAGAATAAAGAAACGCATATCGCAAAAATGAAACATGATCAGGTTTTTTACGTTATTCAGTCAAATGTGTTTATCTCTACGACTACAAAACAACTAAATTAGAGTTTACAGTGTTACAAAGTATACATAATATTATAGCTACAATTTAGATTACAACAATATCTCCGAACCATACTGCAGAGACTATCGCCTCACAAGAAACAGCCAAACACAAGGGCAGAAGCGAAGGGAGCTTCACAATATCGCGCTAGCTCAACTCCCTCACATGTTGTCTTTTTCTATGTCTATGAGTCATACTCATCATGGTCCAATCCAAGTACAATAAAAAATATGCTGCAAATTTGTGATTGTTTTGTAAAAGTATTAAAGAATAAATATATTTATTAAAAGGATAATGCTAAACAGTGCCTTGGAAGCATTGAGCCATTGGTCAAGCAACCAAAAAAATAAGTTTTTATAAAAAAATGATGTAATTATTACTTAATCAAAAAATCAAAACTTATATTTTCAGGACAAAATTTCTATTTATAGTTTCCTTAATCATTGTCACCCTGGTTAGCACGACCCTCCTTAAAATTGAAATAACTTTCCCTTACTTACAAGCACTTATCAAGACATATACACGTCCTTTTGTTCTAAAGAGAAATGTTTTTGTTCTAAAGAGAAATGTTATCATCATACTCTTTAGTATTATTATTTTTACCTATTCTCTTCTATCAAAATAAAATACTCCCTCCGTCCCAAAATATAAGCAAAAATTGGTCAACAAAAGTTAATGTATTTGGTTCAAAATTTGTACCAAATACATCAACTTATGTTGACTCATTTTTGTTATATTTTGGGACGGAGTAGTATGTGAGTTTCATAAATACATACGCAATCTATAAAATTTAGGAAAACTTATTTTTTTGTTACAATGTGTTAAAAAAAAATTGTTATCAAACAATATACTTGAGACTACTTTCTATGATCAATAGAGTAAGAAACCAATGTTCAAATTTATCAAAGATAAGGTCTGGCAGAAAAATAAATTCTTGAAACAATAAGGGACTGTTCGAAGCATACAGGGAAGTTATATTTGAGCTTGATGAAAAGACGGTTGTTGAGAACTTCTTCAATAAACTATGCTCTGATTTATCATGCTTTAATTATGCCACTAGAGATTGTATTTCTTGTTGAGCAAGCTAGAATTAGCCAGGACAGCTTTATAATTTGATGTCTATGTGAATACTACTCCTTTAATAATATGAGGATAAGTTTGCTTTGCTCAATAGGAAGAAGGAAAAAAAAAAAACAATGTATGTATTGTTGCCACTCTTCTCTAAAATGAGATTTCAATGTTCTGTTTGGTTTCATGTAGGATACATAATCCACGTGGCAGCGCGGCATTATACATAGTGAAATGATGGCCCTGGCCCACCCTTTGTGTAGCCATCACCGAAAATATCTCATTATTTATGGTTTTTTTTTAAGAACTCATTATTTATGGTTGTGATGCTTATATTCATATTTTTTTAAGGGATATTCATATTTTTATAAATATAATTTTTTTCTTCATAAATGTATTTATTTTTTGATTTAAAATATAAATTATTGGTGCTAATTTTGTTATACATACATCAAATCACATCATTATCTAGATATTTTAAAATAATAAAATAATGAAAAATGCTTCGATGCTCTTGAGCTTTATTAATATGATACTCATCATATAAAAAAATTATACCCATCATCCAATTGTTTAATGTCGTATTATTTTTTCCCTCAAAAAACAAATGTCGTATTATTTTTTTATATTTTATTATTTTAAAGTAAATTTATTTTTGAATTAATTTCGAAGCAACTCATAGTTTAGGATGGCTCCGTCAGAAAGCTAGTTTCTGCATTTATTCTAATATCTCAGCATGTATCAAATTTATTATTATAAATGAAATGCATTAAGCTTGTTCTTGTAAAAAAAAATATTCTCCTTAAATAAAATGATATTTGTGATGTAATTTGATTAGTTTTACGTGTAAAAAAAATTGCACTGTGAGTAGCAATTAGCCACCTTATTTTTATAATGTATAGGTGAAGTTTTTAAAATACAATATCCAAAATTTATTAAGCATAAGTAGATAAGTTAAAGATGTGATCGATAATAGCGTATAAATGTGATTGATGGTATTATTATATTGCAATTTGCAAGGTGGGGTTGCTGGGGGCTGGTGGCATTGATACGTGCATAGTCGTTCCCTGCTTTTATATTAAATGAATGAATGGAAAAGAGAGACATAGCAACTTGCTCACTTAATTTGCCATTATCTATTCATTCTCCTTCTCCCTCCCTAGCTACTCTATTAATTTCTCTATCAAATATTTAACTTCTTATTTTCCTCTTAAATCTAAAAATCTCAGATCACAATTGCAGCAGCAAGAAATCATTGAATTTATGGTAGCTATGGACAGTAATGCCTCCCCCAAACTTGAGTCAGAAACATTTTTAGAGCTCAAACCAGAATCTCAAGTATCTAAGAAACGGTGAGTTATGCTTAGAACATAGAGTTTGATATTTGGTTTGGTTATTAGCATGTTTTTTAATTTTCTAGTTTTTGGTAAAGTAGTGATGTTGCTAGCTAGCTTGCATGTTTTATATATGTTGTGCATGTTTCAGGAAAGCGGTTGAGAAAACAGTTGTGACTGTGAGAATAGGAGAGAATGTTAGCAAGGTGAAGAATGAAGGACTTCCTTCAGATTTTTGGTCTTGGAGGAAATATGGACAAAAACCAATCAAAGGCTCTCCATATCCAAGGTGTATATTCTTTCCACTAGATTTGATAATTATGATGATGTTCATTGAATCACATTTATGTACACCAAACATGACACAGACACCGATAATAACATGTACAAACAATCGTTAATAATTTAAGAAAATTAAAATGATTGAATGTCACTACATGTGTTGGTGGTATGTTAGTGATGGTGTCGGACACCAGACACTCGGTTAATATGAAGTGTCGGTAATGATGCTTGTTTTTATGAACTTTCTTTTATCATGATATGATAATCTGTTATTTTTTTTATGAACTTTCTTTTACTATGATCATATATGATGATTTGTTCTTGTTCACAGCCTTGAGCCTTCAACCACGTAATTCCAAACCAGTACAAAGATTATAATTCAAAGTAAAAAAAATGATCGATTTATTGCCTCATATCTCTTGTTAGTTACAACTATTCATAGAAATATATTCTGACAGAATCAATAGGGGTATATTAATTTATCCAACTAGAGTCACAGAACCTGAACATGTGGTCCAGGTGGCAAGAGAATCCAAAGGAGTTTCTTAATACTCCATCCGACTCAAAATAACCGAGTCTTTTGTTCATTTCACACGTATTAAAAAAAGTGTAGAAGTGAAATAGAGAGAAAAATAGTTTTTAGTGTATTTGTCAAGTATTGGTGCATTCACTGTTATCATAAATGCAAAGTGAAATATATTAAATTGGGAGTAATGAATTTAGTATAAATTGGAGTGTATAATTGAAAAAAGGCAATTAACGTTGCATTGAAAAGTGAAATAGGTCAATTATTTTGGGACGAATTATTTTTACAAAAGGCTCAGTTATTTTGGGACGGAAGGAGCATAACTCAAATACACAACAAACTGATTCATTCAATTATACACAATACTAATACAAGCTCGGTCACAAAAATACAAAACAAAATTTTTCAAATACACAATTAATATATATGCTACATTTAAGCCATGTCTTGATATAAGGACAATTACTCATAGAAATTGGCCTTAGAGATGTTCTAAGATCTTGCATGTAAGACAGCATTCTTATAATTAGAACACTTCCAACTCAAGTTTATATATTTTGTATAAGAACCGCATGAAAGAATGGTTCTTTTATAACATGGTCTATCAACAAATGTTTTTGATAAAAATAGTGGGTTTAATTGAGTATGATAAGTTAAGAATTAATTTGGATTCTTTGCCAATGTGGAAGTTCTCAACCGTAAGGCTACACAAATTGAATTCTAGAATTGAATATGTTACACTTCATATGGAAAGGGAGGTGTCGGTTTCCCACAATGAAACATGTCAATATTAGTGTCGTGACTCGTGTCGTGTCCAGTGTTCATGTTAGCACTTCCTATTGCAGTTTGTTTAATGTTGGTACAAATCTACAGGGGATATTATAGGTGCAGCACATGCAAGGGCTGTTCAGCCAAAAAACAAGTAGAGAGAAGCAGCACAGATGCTTCATTGCTCATCATCACCTATACTTCAACACATAACCATCCAGATCCCACAGCCCTCTCCTCGACCACAAATTTAGCGCAACAACCAAAAGAATCCGAAACCGAAACAACCAAAGATCTCCCAGTTACTTATAAGGAAGAAAACCAAGAACAGAAACAGATAGATTCCAAGGAAGAAAACCAAGAACAGAAAATGATAGAAGAGGAAATTAACAGTAATAAGAGCACTATGAGTAGTGATCAAGTTACAAATGAAGAAAATTTTCATTACTTACAATCTCTAACACACTGCTCAGAGGACATTATTATAGACCAAGAAGATCCTTTCAAACTAAATATGGAAAAAAGCCATATTGACAAAATAGATCTTATCTTAGAGGAAGAGCCACTCTGCTATGCACAGTTAAAGAATTTGTCAGCATCTAAATCAGAAGAACTTGATTTTTTCGATGAGCTTGAGGAGTTACCTATGTCTTCATCTATTTTACACTTTACGAGGAGCATTTTTTCTGATGAAAGGATTCCTGTTGCCCCTTCTTGATTGATTCAAGTGTTTTTTTTTTTTTTTGTGTCTGTTGTCTAGAAGAATGTAGCAAAATGTATTGTTCATATATGGCATGCTACAAACATCCCACATATCAATTTCAGGTAGTTTTTAAATTTGGCATCTTTCTATTTCCCTCCTTTATTTATATATCCATCCCATATACTGACACGCAATACTACGTCCCTACCCTTGGTATACTTACACGCAATATATGGCCTATGTTAAGATTTTTTATGTCTCCACAGTCGTAATGCAACAGCAGTTGAGATTACATCGCACACACTTAACAGTGATTATCAATAGTATTAAAAATTATGAAGTAACTGCGACTGCAATTTAAAGTTTTGCTATGGATAGTTTGTAGTTCATAGCTATGCCGTGGTGAGAAGAAATTAGTGGTAGACAAAATCAATCTTTTGAGAAAGCTTGATTGAGTGTAACTTTTGAATGATGTTTCACAATCAATGTAAGTGATAAACGCCTCGAGTCTTTTAAATGTGTGATCAGAAATTCAATCTTTGATTCTTACAAATATAAAAGTTTATGCATTGAGAATACATTGAGAAACTAAAAAATCGGACATTTATTTTGGTGTTCTTATATAAAGTTAATTCAAATGGTAGAGATTCATTAGGCTGTCATAGTTTTTTTTATTTCGAGTAAAAGATACAGCGAGGTTCACGCGTTTTAGTGTATTCACGTTTTGCAGCACTCACTAGAACGAGGTTTTTCTTTTCTTGGGTGCCTCATATGACGGATGGAGGAGAAAGTGTTGCTTTCTTTTGGCAATCGTGACATGTTTTGTTTATACATTTTGGTATCATGATTCTTGAGTTGAGTGCTCACCTTTGTTGCCATTACATAAATGTATGGGGCAACATGGATAAAGCTTCGGAAAAGTCTATGCCACTCTAATTTAGGTAAATTTGTATGTCTTTTTATTTTGGTAAAATATACATGTCTTCTTTTAAATTACGGGTTTTTAACATACTGATGTTTTAAAGTTCTTTTTTTACTATGTCAAAAAAAAAAAGTTCTTTTTTTACCAAATTACGCTCTTGATTGCATTATTAGTCTTTTTAAGAAGTTCCATTTTAAAAAGAGACGTGTGACTGTTATCCTTTTTATGACGCTGATACGACTGCTAATTTGACTATGTGCTATTATTTCTACATAATATCATAAACACATTTTTACTTAATTTAAACAAAAAACACAAACTTTATTTGGTTGTAATGTTAATAAAAAAAAAGATGTAAGATTTGCAAAAGGTGAACTTCGTGCATAACAAAAAACGAAGCAAATTGGGTTGGTTCTATTGTTTGAGTTGGATCAAGTATATTTTTTTTCTTTCAAAAGACACAAGTTTAGGTTTGACATACTAGCATTTTAAACCAATTTAAAATTAACTTAGTCAACACTCACCTTTCACCACTCTCTAACAATCACTCTTTTATTGGATAAAATCAATGTGTATCCCACCACTTTATGTGATATTCATTTCCAAGGGATGAGATTCACATTAATTTCATCCAATGAGAAATTGAGTGTTTTAGAGAGTGTTGTTAGCATTCCTCTTGAACGTAGCACTTCAGACCGTACCAATCAAATAATGAAGTCAATAAGCCAAAAAATATGTATATATAAAAAAAAAGTAAAAAATATATCCAATTTCACTATATCCTGGGTTCATTTTTACCTCAATTTTCGGGCACTATTTCACACGGATATCAACATGGGAAGATTGATCATTCTTACTTAACACCACGGTTTACTCGAAAATGAAGCAACCGTTTCTCTCATGTTCAAACGCTAGCCTTATCATTAACTTCGGCTGCAGCCGCCAATGGCTGGAGAGCTTTGAGGGGATTTGTGATGACACCGTCTATGAGTCCATACTCTTTGGCTTCTTTTAAACTCATGAAAAAATCACGGTCGGTATCCTGGTTGATCTTCTCTAAACTTTGGCCAGTCTGATGGGACAGATACCCATTCAAGTTTGCCTTATGGTGCAACATTTCATTTGTCTGATGATCATGACTAATAATTAGCTTTATCTAAAAAGAATTTGTCATGCCTAAAAAAAGCAAGAAAACTAGCAAATCCATTATGTCCTCCTTTGATGAAGCCATAGGTGGTATTACTATTAATGAATTGTGAGATGTCGAAGAAAACAAAGCGGAAGCCAATCCAACCGAAGTGCTACTAAAACCAAACAATGCGATGACAGGGATGAGGGGGTGTGTAAAAGAGTCCCACATCGGATAAGTGATGGCAGGGAATGTGGGGGCAATCCTCACCTCACAAGCCGGTTTTTTTTAACAAGCCAGAATTTTTAAGAAAATTGTTTTATTGTTAAAACCAAACAATACAATGACAGGGAATGGTAAAAAAAATTGGACTTTAGGGCCTCTTTTACTGATTTTGTATTCCCATGTATACCAGAAACTAATCTGATACTTCATCTGATGAATGAAAGATTAGACTGGTAATTTGAGATTTTCAAGGGTTGACTTAGTAGGTGAAAATGCAAAAACATCATCAGTTGAACAGTCTCAAGTATTTTTGAGTTACAGGAGACTTTCTCAGATGAAGATACCCAAGAGCAAGATGTAACTAGCACCTTAACCCGTTACTCAACACAGGTGGGGTGAAGGGGATACATGCCACAACATCCCCCAACTTTGTAATTTACTTTATGTACTCTTTCATATATTTATTTGATTATTCAAATCAAATTAATTAAATTTTCATATAATAAAAGAAAAAATTGAAAGGTTTATTCATAATTTCATATTCTATATGTTTGGCTCCCCTGGCATTTACTAAAACAGTAAAACTACACCTCAAGAATTGTGATTTGAACCAAAGGATAGAACTTCATGTGAGATATAACCGCAACAGGATAAGCCATTTCTGATGGCAAAGTGTGGAAATTAACTTAAATTTCCCGATAACGATTTTCCTTCTGTACATTGGAGACCAATTTGGTCCATTGACAACATAAACACAGTGCACTTCTATCCATGGATTTTCATCAAACTCAATCAGACAGATTTGACTCTTTCAAAATGCCAGAACCCATAATACTTGTTCAATTTCAACTATCTAAATAGGTTTTATTTTTCAATAACAAATTATATAAACTAATAAAAGGAAACAACAAGAAGGGAAAATGAGGTTTATACCTGAATGTCTACATCAGATTGCGTTCCTTGAAATCCACCAACCGGTTGATGAATCATTATCCTTGAATTTGGCAAGCTGTATCTCTTTCCTTCAGATGTGAGGAAGGGATAATGTTAGACGAAGCTTTTTTCTTTTATCGAGGAAACAAAGATATGACAAACCCCAAATTTTTGGGAAATGAAAAACTCCTAGAACATAAAAACCGAGGACCAAAACAATATTGCAAGTTAAGGGAATGATTACCTTTGGTCCCTGCGCTTAGCAGAAAAGCACCCATACTGATTGCGAAAATATCAAATATATACATAATATTAGTATGGATGTTTAAAAGATTTATTTAAACCAAAAATATCAAGCATACAACAAACTATCAATCAATTTCAGTGCCATAATAATAATGTTATCGCGAAACCTATATTACAGAAACCATTACATACACATATCATCAGAAGAATATCACACCCACAGCTACGGTGAGGGAGGAAGGGTCTTAAGAAAATAAATAATTGATATATTACTTGTCCTAGCATTCAACAGAAGTTAGTAATAAGTTCAGCTGATACACAAACAAGATCCAAACATTCAAAGACAGCTTTTACTGATAGTAATGTGTAAGAATTAAGGTGATCTTTAAAGCTTACCTTGCTGCTAATCCAACACAAACAGTGGAGACATCAGGTCGAATGTGCCTCATAGTATCAAATATCGCCATCCCTAACAAAAACAGAAGTTTAGCACATCAGTCCTTTAAATAAAATAATACATTTCCTTTTTTTTTAAGTCTAACACAGATTTGCCTCAAAAAAAAAAGTCTACACATAGATTGAATAAAACAAAACAAATTAAGGATTAAGGAAGATTTAAAAAAAAAAAAATTAATACCAGCTGTAACTGATCCTCCTGGAGAATTTACGTACATGACAATATCCTGATTGACACATCACAAAATTAGTAGTTGATTGAGAGCTTGTATTACCAAAAATTGAGCTTGAGAAATACTTGGAAATATTAAAGACAAACTCAGGGTAACATTCATATAAAGAAAATGAGAAGAAAAACCAAATAAAAGCATTCAATGTCATCTTCAAGAAATGCAAAGGTATCGTTTTGCATGGACCAAGACAAATAAAGATAAACCATAAGCTTTTTAATAACAAAAAAAATGAAGAACATACCTTCCTAGGATCCACAGCATCAAGGTAAAGAAGCTGAGAAACAATGATGTTAGCCATATCATCGTCAACCGGTCCTCCGCAACGTATTATTCTCTAAATACCAAAAACATATTATTAATGATCGAAAGACTAAAGTGCAGTTTCATACCAAAACCTGATTAAAAACAAGAAAGACCTACATATTGAAAAAGCTGACTAATAACACTCTGGAAACGCTCCTGCACCATCGGTGGTGGTCCTTGTCCTTGTGCATATGTAGGGAAATAAGGGGAAGATGGAACTTGCAAATCTTCCCTTCAAAAACATTCGAAGGCAAAGTCGATATATGAGACAACGTTAAAGACTTTAGTCTGTTTGGTTCTGCCGTGACAAAAATTGATTTTGAATGAATTGATTATGTGAAATTGATTCTCAAAAAAGTGAATTGAACGTAAGATGATTTACGTTTGAATACATATGTGCAAAAATGGGTTGAACAATAAATTTGAGACTGAAAATCATTTGTAGAATCAAAAGCTCCCAATTCTAACTTCAACTTAGAATCAATCAATTCTACTCGAGATTAGAGTATCCAAACACGTCAAATTCAATTCTACACCTTGTGGAACCTATAACAAATTAACAAGAGAAATCAAAACACCTGATGGACCAAATTCCATGAATTAAATTCTTGTCAGCATCAGGTGCTAAAAAATCATTAGCATATACAGCCTTCACCTTCAAAGTAGATTTTTGAGTAATTTTTCTACTTCCTCCCAATTTCCTGCAAAATCATAACAGGGCTTAATCCAAGTGATTGAAAAATAATAACCACAGTGTATGCTCAATTGCTAAAACCTAATAGAAAATAGAAACTGAGTTGGTGTTGTTGTTCATAGACCCTAAACCTAATTTTTAAAAAATAAAAAATAAAAAAATCCAAGAGCGAAATGAAAAGCCACAAATTGCGTAATAACGGTTAAGAAAACTGAATATTGCTTACCAGGAGATGCGGGAAGATGGTGAAGCAAAAGAAAGAGTGTGAGAGTGTGAAGAAGAGGAAGTAGGTGTTGACGAGGAAAGAAGAAGAGAGCCAAATCGAATAGGACTGCAATTGTGTGACATAATGTCAACGTGACATTGTCAATCCAATTGTAACATGTGGCAATACAATTTTTTTAAACATAAAAAGATAGAGAGAATAGTTGAATTGAATTATGTGTCACAGTTGGATTGGTCAATGTCACGTGACATTATGTCACACAAGCGGTGTCCAATCGAATAGAGGATGTGAGCGCCATTATTCATTCGATTCGATTTGCTTTGCTTCAACTATCACTTTAACTTACATTACCCACTTCTTTTTTTCACCTAAAAAAAAAGGCTAAAATGCACTTTTGGCCCCCCAAGTTTCACAAACTTGCGATTTTGGCCCCCCAAGTTTAAAAATAGCACTTTTTCCCCCCTAAGTTTCACCCCCTTTGCAAAACCATGGTCCCCCTTGATTTTGACTCGGTCAAAGCTGATGTGGCACTTATTTTCAAAAAACCAATTGACACATAAGCAGGGAATAGGGACACATAAGCAGGGAATTGGGGTGAATTAAATCAGAAACCCTAGTCTGTTCTTTTATCCCCAAATTGAAGGAAAAAAATCTCAAATTGAAGAACAGATTTGGCATAGTTGCAACTAAACAAACGGGGCAATAACAATGATTAAAACAGTCACCAACTTAACTTAAAGTGAATTGACACAAATAGGGATATAATTACAAACAGTACGTGAATTGGTTTAAAGTGAATTGACAAACAATATCATAATTCTGTTAAGTGAATTGGTTTAGAGTACATGAACCAGGGATATAACAAACAATATCATAATTTTGTTATATCCTAGATGATAAATTAGCATATTAAAATTCTGCAACGCAAATTGAAAAAGCGAAACCCAGAATGAAGGAACGCTGATTGAAGGAACACGCAGACAACAGCGAAATCGTGACACAGACAAAGCCAAAAGGTTGAAGATTGAAGCAAGGATCAATAAATTATGGCAAAATCGTGACACAGGCTTACTTCTTCTCGCTTCTCATTCTCGGTTCTTCTTCTTTTGTTTTGTTTTGCTTCTCATTCTCGCTTCTCATTCACTGTCTTCACTGTACTCGTGTTTTCTCCTTTCTTCTGTCTTGTTCCATCAAACAAAGCTATGGCATTCCTTCCATCATTTTCCTTCATCGCATCACTCATCAGCTTCATGGAATCGCACTTCTCCGCATCTGTCTTCTCCGCATCTGTCTTCTGTCTTCTTCGAATCTTCGAATCTCCGCATCAGCTTCATAGGGGCACGTGCTTTGGTTCTATTTTGGTTTTTACCTTTTATTTTTATTTCAAATAATCAGAGCTGGAAATGATTTGCATGAAAATAATATCCACCTCAACAAAAAACAATAAAAATAAGTGCCACATCAGCTTTGACCGAGTCAAAATCAAGGGGGACCATGGTTTTGCAAAGGGGGTGAAACTTAGGGGGGAAAAAGTGCTATTTTTAAACTTGGGGGGCCAAAATCGCAAGTTTGTGAAACTTGGGGGGCCAAAAGTGCATTTTAGCCAAAAAAAAATTACCCTCTTTTCACCTCGATAAAAGTTACCTTCTTTTAATCAAACTCATTCATGAATGATAAGCTAAAGTCACTGCTCTCAAAATAAGTGTTATAGGTGTATTATTTAGTTTTATTTGAGACCAAATTGATTGATGATTTGATTTTGAGCTTAACGATGGTGGGTTGACAGTTCAAAACAATTTTGTATATATAACTAATTAAAATATTTGAAATTGACACATCAATTAATGTTTTTAATTCATGTGGCAATTTTTAATGTTTTGATAGGTTGTATGTGCAAAATTATTTTGGACTCACAACCCATCACCATTAAACTCTTTTGAGTTTTTTTTTTTAAGGAACTCTTTGAGTTATTATAATGTTGATAAAATATTTATATGTCAAATTAGGTATGAATTCAAATTCATAAACAAGAAAAAAAATGTGTGTAAATAATCATGTTTGATGTTATAGACATTTATGGAGCTACCACAACAATGTCAAATGGTCCCGTGAGTATTTTTAATGAAAATTAATGAAAAGGGGTAATTATGTAAATATTTTATAACTTAAATGACCAATTATTAAAAAAAGTTAAAGAATTATCTTCTTACAAACATGTAATTTAAAAGACTATAGGAAGTATTTGACCATAAAAAAAAATAATATTTATAAAATAAAAATACGAGAAATAATCTAATATTTGTTCAAAATTGAAAAAAAATATATGAACTTTAATGCTTTTTTAATAGATTAATTAAAAAGAAAATGGAACATACACTAATGAGAATCTATTTTTAGGGATGTAAATGAGGATATATGGGCACATATAATATGTATGATACACATGCCGCTTCATTGGATAATATGATATTTGTGTCTGTCTTATATATGTGCGAGTATCTACTAAACGAGTAATATGTAGATTTTAAGGTATCTATAGATATTTGCAAATGGCTATAGCATTTATTTTGAAAAAATAATTGATTACTTTAAAAAATAATATTATTATTTTGTGATTACCTAGAATTTCTTCTTCCTATTTTAACGAAACAAAATATCAACACATAAAAATATTCACACATTCCACTCTTAATTTAACAAGGGATTTATATATTTAATTAGCAATATTTAAGTAATTTTATTAATTTATTAACGGGTACCGATATCCACATATATAATATGTTTAAATCCATATTTGTATTCATCAACTAACAGATAGTTAAAATATTCATTTATTTTATTTGCAGAAACAAATATTTTTGATATCCCTAAGTATGTTATATTTATTTTTAAATTGCACTAAGAGAGTGAGTTTATGTAGGGAATATAAGCTTGATTTTGTAGTTGCCTAATTGAGTAAAGAGTCAGAGAGTAGAGTGATAAAGTAATTAAGAATTATATTGGTAAACAAGAATTTCCCTTAATATATATTAGATTCTCATCATCAAAAAAAATTAGCACATGTTCCGTTTTCTCTTTTTAAGTGTGTGTGTGTATCTATATATATATATATATATATATATATATATATATATATATATAGGGATTTGCTAATATACACCCACTAGTTTTTATGTGGAAGTATTTTAGCAAGTTATAACTAAAAAGTTGATAAATACACCTTGAGGTGTATGTTGCTATAACACACCTTCTAGTGTGTATATATATATATATATATATATATATATATGTTTAATTGATCATCTGGTCCTTTAACTTGATTTTTTTTTTAAATTGATCTCTTAACTATTAAATGTTTTAATTTGGTCATTTATATATATATATATATATATATATATATATATGTTTAATTGATCATCCGGTCCTTTAACTTAATTCTTTTTTTAAATTGATCCCTTAACTATTAAATTGATCCCTTAATTTTTTTGATAGAGGAGAAGAGGAAAAAAGAATTAGAGAAGGTGAAGGAGGGCGTTGTTAGAAGTGAGGAGGAAAGGGCGAGGGTGAGGGAGTTGCAGAAAGGGGGAGGTGATGGGAGGGCTGGTGAGGTGGTGAAGGGTAGGAGTGTGGAGGGGGAGTTTGAGGTTGAAGCGACCAAGGGGTTAGTTGATGGGAAGGTGTCGGGTGCTGGTCAGTTACCTCGTCTTGGTTTAGAGGGTTATGAGTATTTCTCTGATGCGAAAGATGTTCTCTGGGCCTCTAAAGGATTGACTGCTAACATTAAAAATGGTGTTGGCGTCCCTGTGTTACAGCAAACTTTTCTGGATGCTGGGTTTGAGAATTTTAAGATTGTTCCGTTCGGCGACAAGGTGTTTTTGTATCCGATTGGAGATGTTGATGTGATGGCTGTGTTCAATGAAGCAGCTGATTTTTTCAATTCTTTTTTTGATAATTGTCGCCCTTGGTCGAAAGATTTTGTTGTGCCTTATGAAAGAGGAGCCTGGGTGAGGTGTTACGGCATTCCGGTTCATGCATGGAATATTAATTATTTTACGGATTTGGCATCTTTCTTTGGTTGTCTACTTAAAATTGATGATCCGACTCTCAATAAAAACAGGATGGATTATGCCCAGTTTTTTGATTTCTACGTCTTCTGTACAAGAATTGAATTTGGTTGAAAATCTTTGTATTGATGGGAGGAGGTATCCTATTCGTCTTATAGAGGATCTTGAATTTGGGCTAGCTGAGGATGCGTGTTTGGTGGAGTATGAGGATGAGGTTAAGTCTGTTTGTTCAGAACCTGTTTATGTGCATAATGTTGAACCAGCTGTGGATACTTTTGTGACTCAATTGATAGATGACTTTAAGGAGGTCCCCTTCGAACCAGTTGGCAAAGATGTTCAAGCGCCTGATGATCATGATGCACATCAAGCTGATTCTAAGATTTATCAGGATCTTGTTGGGGGTTCTAACTCGAATAGTAATGGGGAGGTTTCGGCGAAGAGAAAATTCCGTAAAAGGAAATTGGTGCCATCGGTGAGTGATTTGAAAAGGATGGCTAGATTGTCGGAGAAGGATAGGAATGCGTTGATTCGTTCTCTTAAGAGTGTTAAGAGGTCGAAGGGGAAATGCAAATTTTCGAAGGGGTCGCAAGGGAAGGCGGACGATGTTTCTTTGTCTGCTACTTCTAGGGGCTTCGACAAATAATAAGGATTGGAAGAATTGGGTGGTTTTACATGGTAATAAAAAAGACGTGGAGGAAACTGTTAGAGATGTTGGTAAGATGTTAGGGATTTCTTGTGAAAACAGTTTTAATGTGTTGTCTAGAGGAGGTGGTGGTGGTGGGACTAGGATGGCAGAGGGGGCGGTGAGAGTTAAAGAGGGGAGGGGAAGTGTGAGTGGGGCGGGAGTGAAGTGTAGGCGGAGGCGGGGTCTAGTGGTAGGGGGAGGGGGTGGTGCAAATGAAGATTATTTCTTACAATGTGCGTGGTTTGGGAGGGGGGAGAAGCGGAGGGAGGTGCAGCGGTTGGTGAGGGAGAAAAAACCGTGGGTGGTGTGCATTCAAGAGACGAAGTTGGAGGGGGTGGATGATTTTTTGTGTAAATCGTTGTGGGCTTCGTCTGATGTTGGTTTCTCTTTTAAACCTTATGTTGGTGCGTCGGGTGGCATTTTAACTCTTTGGGATACGTTGGAGGTGGATATTTGGTTGTCTATATCTTTGGATAATTGTTTGGTGGTTAAAGGGAGGTTCATTAAATCTAATCTCGATTTTTCTTTGGTTAACGTCTATGCTTCTTGTGATAGTGGGGGGCGGCAGGCTCTTTGGGAAAGGTTGGGAGGTTTGGTAAGTAACGACACTGAGGCTTCTTGGTGTGTTCTAGGCGATTTTAATGCTATCCGCTCGGTGGAGGAGCGTCGTAGTCGTGCGTTGGGTAACAGTACAGAAGATTTTTCTTGTTTTAATCAGTTTATTGATGGAAATATGCTTCTTGATTTACCTCTGTGTGGTCGGAATTTTACTTGGTATCGGGGAGATGGTGTGTCTATGAGCAGGTTGGACAAAATTTTGCTATCTGAAGCTTGGATTCTTGCTTGGCCCAATTGCATCCAGGCTGCCCTTCCTCGAGGTCTCTCTGATCATTGTCCAATCTTGTTGACTGTTGACGAAGAGAATTGGGGACCTAGACCGCAAAGGATGTTGAAATGTTGGGCTGATTTGTCTGGCTACAAGGAGTTCGTGAAAGAGCAATGGTTATCGTATTCAGTTGTAGGGTGGAGTGGGTACGTTTTGAAAGAGAAGCTGAAACTTCTCAAAGGGAGTCTTTGGAGTTGGCATCAAGATCATTCTCAGAACTTAGGTAGTAAGATTTGCGGGGTTCAAGAACGCATGGCTGTTTTGGACATTAAAGCGGAAGGTGCAGGGTTAGAGGAGGAAGAGTTTGAGGAGATGAGTTTGAGGAGATGCACCGGTTGTCTGCTGATGTTTTGGTTTTTTCTAAATTACATGCTAGCATGCAGTGGCAAAAATCTAGGATAACTTGGTTGAAGGAGGGGGATGCTAACTCCAAATTTTTTCATGGCGTGATGTCTTCTAGGAAACGTTCGAATGCTATTGTTTCTATTTCTGTGGATGGGGCGCAAGTTGAGGGAGTTCACGGGGTGCGAAGCGCTGTTTTTGATCATTTTAGTCGGCATTTTCAAAGGGTGGATGAGGAGAGACCAGGTCTAGGGGAGATGGTGTTTAAGTCCATTTCTAATGAGGAGGGTGTTGATCTTGTAAAACCCTTCTTGCTAGAGGAGATTAAGGAGGCAGTGTGGGATTGTGATAACTTTAAGAGTCCTGGACCAGATGGTATTAATCTGGGATTTTTTAAAGATTTTTGGGATATGTTGAAGGTAGAGTTGTTGAATTTTTTTGCTGAATTTCATCGAAATAGAAGGTTAACTAAAGGTTTGAATAGCACTTTTATTGCACTAATTCCCAAAATTGAGAACCCGCAGAGGTTGGCAGATTTTCGTCCTATCTCTTTGGTTAACAGTCTGTATAAAATTCTGTCTAAGGTGCTTGCTAATCGGCTTCGGAAAGTGGTTGGCAAGGTGGTGTCGGAAACTCAATCAGCGTTTGTTCAAGGAAGACAAATCCTTGATGGTATTCATATTGCTAACGAGGTGGTGGATGATGCCCGCATGTTAAAGAAAGAATTACTTTTGTTCAAAGTGGATTTTGAAAAAGCTTATGACTCAGTTGATTGGCGGTATTTAGAGGAGGTCATGGGCAAGATGAACTTCCCTTTTGTTTGGCGTAAATGGATGATGGAATGTGTTACTTCCGCATCAGCATCGGTTCTAGTCAATGGGAGTCCGACTGCTGAGTTTACTTTGGAGAGAGGTCTTCGTCAAGGTGATCCTCTTTCCCCTTTCCTTTTCCTGTTGGCTGCTGAAGGGTTTAATGTGATGATGAATGCGCTGGTGGCTAATGGTTTGTTTAGTGGGTACACTGTTGGGGCGCAAAATGCGTTGTCCGTATCTCATTTACAGTTTGCTGATGATACCCTTTTGTTTGGTGGGAAAAGTTGGGCGAATGTTCGTGCATTGAAGAATGTCTTACTTTTGTTTGAGAAAATCTCGGGGTTAAAAGTTAATTTTCATAAAAGCATGTTGTTTGGTATCAATGTGGCGAGTTCTTGGTTTCATGAGGCGGCGGTTGTTATGAATTGTAAGCATGGTTCGTTACCTTTTGTGTATTTGGGGTTGCCTATCAGTGGTGACTCGAGAAAGATTCAATTCTGGAACCCTTTGGTTGATCGTATTAGAGGTAGACTGTCTGGTTGGAAGAGCAAAAACCTTTCGTTGGGCGGTCGGCTGATTCTCCTTAAGTCTGTGTTGTCCTCCATTCCGGTTTATTTTCTTTCCTTCTTCAAAGCTCCCTCAGGTATCATTTCTACCCTTGATTCTATTTTTGTAAGTTTTTTTTTTTTTTGGGGGGGGGGGGGAGTGAGGATGTTCGAAAATTGTCTTGGGTTAAATGGGATAAAGTTTGTTTACAAATGGAGAATGGAGGTCTGGGGGTCAGGAGGCTGAAGGAGTTTAATTTATCCATTCTTGGGAAATGAGTGTGGAGGATGCTGGAGGAAAGGGGAAGTTTGTGGTATAATGTGTTGTGTGCGAAGTACGGTGAGGAGGGGGGGCGGTTGTGTGTGGGCGGCAGTGGGGGTTCTGTGTGGTGGCAGACTGTGAACAATATTAGGAGGGGGCGGTTTGTTAGATGATCGGTGGCTGTTGGATAGCATTTCTAGGCAGGTGGAGGATGGGGTCTCGTCGTTGTTTTGGAAGGATCCCTGGTTGGATGGTGTGTCTTTAGAGATTAGATATGCTAGATTATTTGATCTTGCTGAAAATAAATGTGCTACTGTTGCGGAAATGTGTTCTTTGGGTTGGGAGGTTAATGGTGAGGCGTGGAAGTAGAGAAGGAGACTGTTTGCGTGGGAGGAGGGGTTGTTGCGTGAATGTGTGGAACAACTTTCATTTGTGGTTTTGCAGGTTGATGTGTCCGACAGGTGGGTCTGGAAGCTTCATTCTTCCCATAAGTACATGGTTAAAAGTGCTTATAATTACTTGACTAATTCGGAGCTGACAATTGACGACCGTTGTAACCATGTCTTATGGCTTAAGCAAATTCCGCTTAAGGTCAATATTTTTGTTTGGCGTTTGTTCCTGAACAGATTAGCAACTAAGATGAATTTGCTTAGGAGGAACATTCTGGATTATAATGAAGCTTTTTGTTCGGCTTCTTGCAGACTTATTGAGGATCAGGATCACTTGTTTTTTTCTTGTGCTTTTTACGGTGGCCTTTGGCCTTTAATATCAGGATGACTAGGCTGCTCAACAACTCTACAAGGATCTTTGTTTGAGCATTTACTTCAGTTTGGAGGTCTTAGGGGTTTTTCCAACAAGTCTCGTCTCGCTTATAATATTATTTGGATTTCCGCTCTTTATACCATTTGGAAGGATCGTAATTTGAGGCATTTTCACCACAAATCCGAACAACTCCTATCTCTGTTGGAAAAAGTTAAACTTCAAGCTTTTTGGTGGTTTAAATCTTCTTTTCCAGCTTTTGAATTTGATTATTCGGTTTGGAGGGTTAATCCTGTTTTCTGTCTTCAGGCTGAACTTAGAGGTTCTTTTCGCTACTTTATAGTGGCGTATGGTTTTTGTCTTTGTAATTATTGGACTTGTTAGCTCCCTTTGGTACTTCTTGTGCTAGAGGAGCTTGTGTTATTTTTCTTAATAAAATTTGTTTAGCTTCTTAAAAAAAAAACTATTAAATGTTTTAATTTGGTCATTTATCTTTATTGGTCCCCTATTTCATTAATATTAACCCACTCAAAAAGGTGACCGTTGGATAAAAGAGGTTCACAAGATCTAACAGTGTATCACCAACACTTAATTTATTTTAATTTTATTCATTCTTCCCTCATTTTCATCTAACCTTCTTCGTCAGCATTCATCATCTTCAACAAAAAAAACCCAATTTATTTCTTTCAGAAAATTCATCACTTCAACTTCAAAAAAAACTGCGCAATCAAACTCAAATCCAGAAAATGAGAATAAAAAAACCCAAAATTACATGTTTTTGGTTGATATGAGATTAAAAAAAAAAACTCAAAAGGGGTGAAAAACACCGGCAACCAACACGTTTGAAGCTTCTATTTGAAACCCGTAATCCAAATACGATAACCCATCAAATATTCACTCCCTCAGCCCTCGTTGCCAAGATCCAAAATCAAATTAACCAATCCATCAATCCACCCCTAATGGTTCTCATTTCCTACACCTCAACAGGCACAGGCTTCATCCTAATAGGATCACTCGAATCTATCCGTGCATCCCAATCCAACAAACTAACCAAAAACCCATCACCACTTTACACCACTCTCTCAATTTTCACCTCTTTTTATAACCCTAACCTCTCTCATATCACTCTTCAACGCACACACTTCAAACGACGTTGTTGGCTTATCCCTCCAACTTCAAAGCCCTACCAGTCTCACTACTCTTCTTAATTCACTCTCTTCTCTCCCTTCTTTCAAAAAATTCATCATTTCAACTTCAACAAAAACTACACAATTTTACAGTGCCTATAACAACCACGAAAATTGTACGGATCCATACCATGCCGGTTCCAGTGACCGATTTTACAGTGTCGGAGACGAGCTTTCTTATGTCTTTATGTTTTTTTTTTTTTATTATATTTTGTGTTTTCTTATGTGTTTTTGGTTGAATCTGAAGGGGTGAATTTTCTCACGGCTTGCAGTTCAATCATCACAAGAAAGGGGGTCGAAATTGAGATCTAGATTAGGGTTAGGTTTGGGAATTATGGGGGAAGAAGGTAAAAGACGAGATAGGTTAGAATTGAGAGACAAAATAAACTGGGTTTTGGTTTGGTTTGTGGGTGACGGTGATTGATTGTTGTTGGTGAATAAAAAAAATTGAGTGGATGATGGTGAAGATTATAATTTTGTTGAAGATGATGAATGTTGATGAAGAAGGTTAAATGAAGATGAGGAAAAAAGATGAATAAAATTAAAATAAATTAGGTGTTGGCGATACATTGTTAGATCTTAGGGTCTTCTTTTTATCCAATGATCTTCTTTTTGAGTGCGTTAAAATTAATTAAATATGACAAATTGATTGAGAGAAAAACAAAGATAAATGACCAAATTGAAACATTTAATAGTTAAGGGACCAATTTAAAAAAAAAAAGAATTAAGTTAAAGGACCGGATGATCAATTAATCATATATATAAAATTTGTGGATGGATTACCACATCTCTTTGCCGAAAGAATTAGGCAAACTCTTAGAAATAGAAATGATGGTATTAATATTAATTACCATAACTTGACCTATGGTCACATCATTAGTACCTGTATTAACGAGGGTTTAAATTTATGTAATGACATAAAATTAAAAAACCAACTCAAAAACCAAAAATTAACAGAAAAACATCAATTAGGTGAATTCTGTGATCAATTTGCTTTTGATTTAGGGAAACCTTCCCCTTATAAAAACAAGAAAGGAAAATCTTCAAAGAAAACTCATGGTGAGTACAAAAAACCTTATAGGAAAAAGAAATCTAGAAAACATTTTCATAAAAAAGATAAGGATAATATTCCTAAGGCAGATAAGAAAAAAAATCCAAAAAAATGGATATTACTGGTCATAAATGTGGCAAAGCAGGACATTATGCTAACCAATGTTGGACCAAAAAGGCCCTTAAAAATATTGAGGATAACAATCTTCGTTCTCAACTTGAGAAAGTTCTCTTAATTAATTCAGAGAGTGAATATGACTCTTCTGATGATGAGATAGATATGATTAATGAATCATCCTCTGATAATGAAGAAGATATGTCTTCTAGCGACAACAATGATTGTCAATGTAATTATTGGAAGTCCATTGTTGAGATGAATGGATTAAATGTTCTCACTGAAGAACATGATGAAGCACTAAAGGCTATATATATATATATATATATATATATTTAAGTGAATATATATTCTTGGTTAAATTACACCATAGTACCTTTAAATTATTTAATTGTAATGAGTTGGTCT
This sequence comes from Medicago ruthenica, assembly GCA_018208015.1. Classification (NCBI taxonomy): domain Eukaryota; kingdom Viridiplantae; phylum Streptophyta; class Magnoliopsida; order Fabales; family Fabaceae; genus Medicago; species Medicago ruthenica. The sequence goes on along the minus strand of CM031377.1, from coordinate 5,894,755 downwards.
TTAAGTATTTTTCGTACCACTTTGGTTATTTATGTTATTTAATTATAAACTATTATGCCTCGAATAACTTACATTTTTAAGATTTAAAATCCCTCAAATTGTTACGGTTAAATAACTTAAAGGACCTAATTGGTACGAACAAACTTGTTACAATTAATTAACTTAAATGATATATGATATAATTTAGCCTATATTTTTTATGAAAGAATTAAGTGAATATATATATACTCCTTCAAAAAAAAAGTGAATATATATATATATATTACACCAATGTAATGTTACATCAATGTTACACCGTTCAATATCGTTTTATTCGATTAATATTTTTCAAATTTGACCGTTAGATTATCATCCATGTAAAATATGATGCAAATCTAAAATCATTTGATATGTATTTGAGAATCACCAAACGGTGTTCTATAAAAAAAAACACATAAACCGTTAATTTTGATGAGTCTCAATAACATATCAAATAATTTCAGATTTCTGTAAAAATTTACATGAACAATCTATATGATATAAACTTACAATCTAACAGTCAAATTTTAAAAATATGAATCGAGTAAAACGATATTGAGCAGTGTAACATTGGTGCAACATTAATTTGATCCCTTCTCGTATATATATATATATATATATATATATATATATACTACACACACAAAAAAAAAACATTTAAGAAGTAACATATCAATGCCTTGCGAATCAATAATACAAATATATACACAGTAAATTCTTATTAAATATTTTGATGTCTTTTCATTATTAAAAAATTTCAATGTTTTGTAAGCGTTTAAGAACATAAGTTTTATTAACAATTTTACACATCATTTTGCACTATAAAATCATATACTTTTTTGCAGCAAAAAAAAAATCGCAGTCTTTTTTAAAAAAAATTACACGGTAAATTATTAGTGAACAGCTAAACCTATGGGGTGATAAGAATTGAAACCCGTTACCAATCTTTGTTTGACAAAGACTTCTTTTTGTACCAATTCAGATTGCATTCAACAAGTAGCCATCATTAAGTTTCTCCAATACTAACTCTCTATAAAGGTTGGCCTCTTAGTAGATGTCTCGCATTGAAATATTTTGAAAAAAGTAGTGTGAAACATCATATATAAAATTGTGCCACATTTTAACTTAATTCAATTCCTTAATTCCTTGAGAAAAAGAATAAAAAGACACATCCTTTAACATTCATTTTGGACTGGACAATGTTTTCAAAACTAGACTTGATTTAATGGTTACACCGGTTCTGGTTATGTTTGGTTTTGTTTCGGCGGTTTTTTTAGATAGGACTCAATCCGACTTCCAATTCAACCAATTCGGTCGTCTAGTCCGATTATGAAAGCATTGATTTGAAGAGAGGAAGGTATTCTTTAAGTCCTCCGCTCTCTTTAACATCTAACTCTCAATTGAATCCCTCCACAAATCCACTTAGGCTTTGTTTTGGAGTTTGGAGGGGAGGGAAAGGGAAGACTTTGGAGGGTTGAAAATATAGGAGAAAATGGTAAAATATTTCATATTTTTTTTAAAGAGTAAATTTTTAGAGAATGATAAATTAATGCTTATGATTAATATATTTTTAATTTTAAAAATATTATAACTACATAGATTAAATTTGAAGAATTAATGTAAACCCTCTAAAACTCCCCAAAACCCTCCTCCAATACAATTTTTGAGTTCCGCCAAATAAGGAAGATTTTGTATTATGAAAAAAAATGAACCCTCAAAACCTTCCCCTTTCAATACCATCTCTTTCTTCCACTTGCTCATTCCTTTTTTTCCAAACCCTTCACCTCTCTTCCACTCCAAACTCACAGACACTTTCTTATTAGATTCTCCGTGGAGTCCATTTTTGTCCCCAACCGAGACCATTACTTATCCCTCCACAAATCTCAAGCACGACAATGGTCAATCCATAATATGAGCTCTCAAGAGTCAAAGACATAATTGTTCTATTACAAAGCTGCTGCCTTAAGATGTATATGGTGCCATTTAACTAACATAAACCAGCAATATTGACAGTCAGCATTGGAAAAATAAAAGACACAAAGTACCAACTATTTTAAAAGTCATGCATTAAAAAAAAAAGTATACAAGATCCTATGACTGTCCATATTGCAAGCTATTGCCAGAATGACTTCTATCCAGTAACAGCATTGCTAATAAAAAAAAAAAACCGGGTTAAGAAACGAAACAAGACAGGTCTGTGCAAGCAGTATCCGTTTCCTCTTGACTGGATACTATTATCACAACATCTCTTATACCAACATAAAAAAAAAATAAACATACAGAGCAATGAATAATCCGCAATATGACCTCTACCAAACGCTCAACGCGTAATTGCTCTAGCCTAAAGCCTGTATCATAGATAAACATATTGATGGTGACATATAAGTAATAGAAGCCAGCAATGGAGGACTATTGACAACATCAGCTGGTAGTTTCACCAGTAGTCTTCGCCTGGGCAGCCTTGTAGCATTGGAGACTGCAAAGAGGAACCTTGGTTTTTGAATCCCGGTATTTATATGGATTTGTACATGATGGACCAGCACACTTCTCGCGAGGTGGAGGATAACTGAAACAATATTCACTGATATCATTAGCAGAGAAGGAACGTTTTGATGTGTTTTTCCAAACAAACTTGCAACATGAGTTTCTAACATCTAATCATAATCAGTCTTCATCATGGTCAAAATCGAGGAAACAGCTAAAGCAAAGGCACTCATTCAGATTTTAAAAAAAAATAAAAAGAACAATTTTTGAAGATCAATCTGTATCCTTTCCCTTCTTATTTTATTTGCCAAACATATCAAAAAGAATCCTCAAGAAGATAGACAAACAGGTTCCATATATCAAATTAGCAAAGCGTAATATATGTGCACGAGTATCTAACTTCTGCCCAATGATTGTTGTCAAAATCATGGAAACAACTAAAACCAAAGGTGAACACAGAGATTTGTGTTTTTGTATATAACACGTTTTATCAGTTCTCATCATTTCCATTTTCTTTCTCCAAGTTTGCCAAACATACATAAACAAGTTACCAGGAAGATAGATAACAGGTCACATGCATCAAATTAGGATAGGTTGATACCTGATGGGCTTGGAGTTTATAATCGCAGGGATCCCCATTTCCTCGGGAAAAGTCACCACTGTCCCAGTAGGACCTATCACATATCTGATGGTATTTGATGCATGCTTTTCTGCTTCGGCCGCCTTCTCCTGCAAAGAACAGTTTTATAAAAACTCTAAGCTAACAAAAAAAAAAAAAAATAGAATATAGAAAACTCATTTAACCCAGCCAAACCTGTGCCAGATCTTCTTGGCGCTTCTTTATTTTATCCTCTCGCTTTTTCCTGCTAGAGTCTTGACCAAGTATTTTTCTGATAGCTTCAGCCTAGAAAATGAATTTAAATGGATATGCTTTCCAGTGTAAAATCCAACGAACATAACGAGGGGGAAAAACCTGGTAATTTAGAGAGAACAAAAACAAACCTCAGATTCCCTAGCAGCCTTCTCAACTTGCATTTTACGCCTAATGGCAGCCTCAGTTTTCTTTGACAGCAGCTCCTCTTCTGTAGGCTTCTCTTTTTGCTCTGTAGTCAAGCAACGTGTTTAACGACTCTGGCATGAAATTGATAAAAGAATATAGTACAATATACTCACTTCTAGGTGGGGCAGGAGGTAATCCATTGGGAAACTCGATTAAACTCGCATTAGATGCAGAGGCATCTTTGCCTGATTGAAGGGCTCGTTGACGCGTTGTAAGAGTCATTTCCCTCTTAGTGTCCATCAATACATCAACAGATTCCTTCCTCTGCTTTTTCTTTTTCTTATCCTCTAGCTCTCCAGCAGACCCTGATTCCACTTCATCCTCATAATCTGTATCTTCAAGCATTCTATCAGATCTAGATCTTTTCTTGCCATCTTTGCCATGACCTTGATGAGGCAGCATTGTCTATATTAGAGACGCTAGAGAGTTTTCGATGTTTCCTGCTTGATTCTTCTTCATCTCTGTAAACTGCAGAAACTTTTGATGTTTTAAGCTTTTCCAAGTACCGAATCTCATCGTCAGCATCATCGTCAAATTCTCCATCCAGTACACGTCGCTTGGGTACTCTCTTGCTCTTACGAACAGGTTCAGACTTGTCTCCTTGCTTGCTAGATGTGTTCTTTATGGATATCTTCCCCATCGACGTCTCCTCCTTCCCGAGACCAAATCCACCCCTTGAGAAATCCTTCCACGGAAGGCCTTTGAGGCCTCGCTTCTTAGCAGACGGAGAAATATTATCGTCTGAATTACTCTGTAATAACGCAATTTGATCAACACGATCAAATGGGTTTTATAAGTTAAAAAGGATAAAGGAAATCACTGCATTTATAGAGAAGAAATCAAGACCGCAAATATTCTTCCATAAAAGTAAAATCTAAATACCCTAGAATGCTTGCAGACAAGTCAGACACGATACGCCTCAATATTCTCGTGAAACAAAACGACATTTGATTAAAAAAAACAACTAATGATTACTTATGAAAACGCCAAATATCGTATGGCCAATATCCATATTAGGCATTGACAGTTAGCTAAATTTTTAGGCGGAGGTACTTTAATATGTTAAATTCCCCCCTCATGCAAAAGCTAGTTGGGCTTGAAGCTTATGATCAATGTTCAGGCCCACTCTATATAGTGTTACTTACATTTAAATGAAGAATTGGAACAAATCTATGATAACATGTCAAGGTCCAAATCTCCTAAAGTGTGAACTTTTTAGGTGAAAACACAAAAACAGTTTTATATCTCGAACATACTAAATAACCATAAATGATATATAAGCGACAATTACATCAAAAACGGAATTACCTGTTGCTTTTGGCGTGGTCTGGAGCCATCCGATAAACGAGAGCTTTTCGAAGTTGACCCACTTCCTGAAGCACTATTGGATGCAGAGTTAGCTTGTATAGTACGCGTAACACCACCAACCTTGAGTTTAACCTTCTTAACCCTGTTCTCACTCCCCAATCCATCTTGAAGCTGCCCCAAACTCGTACTCTCAGGATTCCTTCCACCATATATATCAGCATTTTTCGACTCTGAATCAAAACTATCTTTAAATTTGCTACTAGAACCTTTCCAATTAGCAGGAGCAAGAACGCCTTCACTACTCCGTCTATTAAATGAACTACCACGTCCAGTAGTGGACGATGTCTGAGTAACACAATGGTTGAGATTAAATTCTTTTCTCTTGGAACCAGTATTATCATAACCATCATTCTCATCACTAGAAACAACCTTATCAGCAGCAGCATCCTCCGAAGGAGGTGTTGATGATGATGGCGACAAATCACGACCTTCAGGATCAGGAATAGGCTGTGAATCAGGCCGCGGCCTACGCGAAGTTTGGCTCCTTTTCCTCCTCACAGCATTGCTGATACCATCAAACCGGCTAGATCCTAAATCTTCCATCAAAATTTTTTTTTTTTTTTTGCAACGATTCAATTCTTGAACCTTTACATAAAAATCAAATTCTTACTATAGATTTCATACAATCAAATATTTACATGAATGAATTTCAATCAATAACTTATAATATACACAACAATTTTACAGAATTTTGATAATTCTTCAATTCAACAGCTACTAATGAAAAAAAAATCACAAACAGTGATGTTTCAACCTATATTGTTAATCGCGCCGCTTTAAGAGCGTAATTGAGGAATCTCTGTGATGATTGGATATATGGTGCAACGTAGTTATGTGGAATCGCGTTTGAGAATTGTATTTGAGAAAATTTGAAGAAAAATATGATGGAAAAACCTGGAGAATTTTTTGGCAGTTTGTGGCGGTTGACGGCGAACACCGTCTCTGTTTTCCGGCCAGTTGAGTTCAGTTTGACACCAACTTTGTTTTTCTGATAGTACAAGCTGACACGAGTTTTTTAATTGTTTGTGTTTTAATTCTTAAAATGTGTTTGTTTTTTGGGGTAAAAATATGTATTTATTTTCTGTCTTAGGGAATTAGTGAATAGTAATGGGCCTTTTCAAAACAAGGTAGATTGGACTGGACTATGAATTTAGGCTATCACTTTTGAAAATTGCTGTTTTCCCATGCAAAATTGTTCACTCTCATACAAACTAAGGAAAATACTCCGGCGTGACTTAAGTCACACAGATTAAGTCACACGTTGGTGTATAATCTGTGTGACTTAAGTCACACTCGGTATATATCAATGTGTCTTAAGTCGTTACGTCAACGTGACTTAAGTCACGCTTGTTTTAGGTAACTTATGTTTTCACCAATTTACATACAATATGTTATGTTCATTTTTTAAAAGCATGTTATGTCTTAGAAACATCAATAACAACAATTCATTCATAATTTAAAATAAATAAAAACTAAAAATACACAAGTACACGTAATAAATTTCAAAATTAATAGAACACGACAAATTTATTTAGTTATATTTTCATCTTCGTTCAAATAAACGAAACGTTACGTTACATTCCATTACATTATCTTTAAGGATGTTGTATCATCATGATGTTAGATTAAAATTAAATTCATGAAAGTTTGCCGAAAATGTTGGCATTGAAGTGTCTTATACTTAGTGTAAAAATTTGCAAGTCTCTTTCAAAACTCAAATGAATGAAGAGAACACAACACATGTATTCTACCGAATCAACTATATAAGTTATCACATCGAATACCTTCATATAGGATGAGTTGTCACAAAAAGGAATGCATTCCAATATATTCTTTTGAACTTAATCCCATTGCCTGCCAACTGACAAGTTTCAATTGACAGAGGAGCATGATCAAGCACAACACAACATCTTAGAATTGCATTCCTTCTGTGGCACTCATCCTATCCGAAGAAATTCGATGTGAAAACCTATATAGCTGATTCGACTGAATACATGTTGTGTTCTCTTCATTCTTTTTAGTTTTCAAAGAGACTACCAAACCTTTACGTTAAATAAAAGACACTTCAATGCCAACATCTTCAGCAAACTAACAAAAATTAAACTAAAATCCAACAAAATAATGACACAACATAATAATACTACCTAAACATCTTCATCCAGCCGAATCAAACTCTTGAGAATATCTTCAGGCGACCTCAGCAATGTAGCATCCATCTCGATCCTCGGGAACATGTTGTGCTGACCAAATATCGAGAACATGCTCCTCGCGTCATTGTCGTTCGTTAACTCCGGCCGACTGAACGTCAATCTTCGCTCTTAGTCGAACGATGGACGTTTATACCAAACATATTCCACCCTCCTTGTGTCTCCGTGGTTGAGTCGTTGGTTGATTTCATCAAGTTGATCATTCAGTTCCTTTAACGTGACATCGTCCCGAACCTTGAAAAAATTAGGGTTTCCACTGTTGAAGCATACTTGAGCGTTGAATAAATTGTCCATTGTTTCAGATCTACACCATAAGAAATTAAAAACAATCAATGAAAAACTCATTCGAACATTTAATCAAACACTTGGAGTGCAAATTATACATAAACCCTAAAACTAAAAACTACAACATAAACATGCAAACATCTAAACATTTAAGAAACATAAGTCATTTACATGTAAACATTGTATCATTTCTTGCCAAAAAAATCAAAATTTAAACAAACCCTAAAACTAAAAAAATTTCTAATTTAAGAGGAAAAATGTAACATATAAACATAAAATGTCAATGGTACTTGATTATGAAAACTTACTTGTTATTGGAGTGGTGGGTGATTTGAAGTTGAAGAACTTTGATGTTGGATGATTTGAGAGAGTTTTTAGAGATTTGAGAAGTGAAATGGAGAAATGAGGCACTGCCTGGGTTATAAAAGACCGCAACGTGACTTAAGTCATGCTAACATCTACCGAGCGTGACTTAAGTCACACAGGTTATACACCAGTATGACTTAAGTCACGATCTGCTTGTGTCAACAACCAGAACAGGCAGAATGCACCATTTCTCCCTGTTTTCATTCATCCATTCATTATTCCATTTTCATCCATTCAATCAATAATTTAATCATTCATTCATTCAAAGTTAAAATACGCAAATTCAATCAAAGTTATAATACGCAAAAATAAAACCAAAAATTACCAAAATGTCATAAAAATGTGCAAAGGTGCGAGTGTAAATATAATAGATCCATGTCATAAAAAAATAACTAAAAATATACAAACTACAAACGTCACAAGACCCTACTCCACTGGACCATGGCTCCTAGTCCTCCTCCGGGGAACCGCCTCCTCCTGCAAGATGAGATACTCCGACTGGGTCCCCTGCATAATACCAGCAACGACTAGATTCCCAAACACATCAGGACAACCCATTGCACTGTCCACTCTGGCTTTGTTGTTTGCAATAATCTGCAGTGGGTCGGGAACCTGTCTGGCCCACTGCTGCTGAACAATAACTTCCTCGTAAGGAGGGACAGGAGCCGTGTGCTCAGCAACGACATTAGAGTCGCTCATGATGGGATGAGATACACTGTAGAACCATATAATGTACCCCTCCTAACACTTCCACTGCCTAGTCGTTGCTGTCGGCCGACCCCGAAGTGCCTATGGAAGGACATGGAGCAGAAAGTCCTGAAAGGCAACAACAACCGCCTCAGCCTTAAGAGCCTGAATATTAGTAGGAGAGCTGGGTACGGTCTGCACATGTTCGTACTGCCTGAGAATTCGCTCCGGAAAGTGAAGGCACGTAGTCGTCTTGCTGGCCATGATCCAACCGGAGTACCAACAAATGTCGTGGAAAGGCGTGATGTCCCATCGGTCCTTATACGGCCTCCAGATCACATCAGCATTGACCATCAGATCAATGAGGCCACGATAGTGTGCAGTATCAACATGGCCCCTGGGCGGTCTCCATCTAGTAGCAAGCGGTGAAAGCACGATGGTAGTTCAGATTCAGCCTCCTCGGATAGATATTCTTAAAGTGCGCCAATATCCATCCCTACAAACAAATATTTCAGCATCACAAACGCATAAACATACACAATAATATGGTAAGTCATTTATAATATGTTATAGAAAAAAAAAAAATACTACCTCAAACATAGTCATGTAACCCCCACAGGCGCTAATGTTCGCACTCGTAGCAAGAGAAAGCTGGTGGTAGAGTCAAGCAAGTGTCATCCCGCCCCATGACCACTCGTGCACCGTGTCCAAATCCTTAAGCATTTCCAGCCACAACATTTGAACGCTTCTGATGTTCTTGTTGGCGAAAATGGTGATGCCAACCAAGTACAACAAAAACGTCTTAATGCACTGCTTCCTAACTGTCACCTGCTCCTCCTCCTCATCATCATCAGCTAGCAGGATGCTCCAACTCATTGCACCTATGCAAGAGTGTGTCATACTGTCTCCTCAGGGTAGTGATACTAATATACACACCCCACTGCTTTTTTGTCTCATCATAAGCCTCATCCTCCGTCATACCTAGACCCTCCAGCAGCTCCATACCTCTCTCGTAGTCTACATCCTCATCACCCATGAGCCTCCCAACGATATGGATGTGTAGAAGACACGCCACATCATCTAGTGTGACGGTCATCTTCCCAACGGGCAGATGGAAGCTGCTGGTCTCCTCATGTCATCTCTCTGAGAAGGCGGTGATGAGGGCAGAGCTGATGTTCTCGTACCCAGTATGAAGGAAGGGTGCAAGACCGGATGCCTCCACCCGCTGCCAGAACCAGACATGTGCCTGTGTCGGGAGTGTCAGGTTCCAAATCTTCTTCCCGTGCGAGACAACGTTCAACTTATGCGTCATCCTGAAACTGAAATACAAAAGATTAAACGAACAACAAACCGTTAAAAATATAAACATTTGAATAACTAAAAAAGACATAACAATTTAATCGTAAAAAACAATAACAATTAAACAGTAAAATTAAAATAAACATTAAACATTTCAACATAACAATTAAAAAGTAAAATTAAATTGGCGCGTAATTAAATTAACACGTAATTAAAATATTTTAACATAAAAATTAAATCGTAAAATTAAATTAAAATAAACATATCAATTGACACGTAATTAAAAAAATTAAACAATTATACTTACTTCGGCATCGCTCCAAAATTGGCATGCCACACATTTACCGAAATTTGGTAGGAGCGACAAGTCAGTAGGGCCCCAGAAAAACTCTGCGGCACAACCTCCTCTTGAGCCTGATGATGGGACTCACCCTCCTGCTGCTGAGCCTCCTGGTCGTACTGAGGTTAATACTCCTCATGATGATGCAGATGTTGTGTGGGGTCCACTATCTGGGACACATACGTCTGGGACGACGTCCCCACATCGTGTTGTCTCCTAACGCCATGTCTCCTTCGAGTAGCAGGGCGCGCAACCGTCTTTTCGGCCCGTGCACTGCTGGTCATGGTCTCCTTGTCTCCTCTCAGCCTGTCCGGTCTCTCAGACAAATCTACACAACATAAAACAATGCAAAAAATCAATGATTTTTTTTTTCATAGGGACATTGTGTCATTTCTAACTAATCAACATCAACAATTCAATCTCTAAACTACCACATTGCACTCAAACTCACTATAATCAACATTAACAATCCAATTTCTAACTAATTTCATCATTAACAATGCAAAAATCAAACAAATTTTCATTTAGACATTTTATCAAACACCTAGAGTGCAACATTCAATGAACATAAAATCTAACAATTTCTAAACCCTAAACTACCACATTGGAGTCAAACTTACTCCAAACAACATCTAAACTACAATTTCTAACTTAATTCATCATTAACAATCCTAAAAACTAACATGCAAACCAAATTTCTAAAAACCTAAAAATGTTATATTTCTCCAAAAAAAAAACCAAAATTTAAACCATAAAAAGCCAATGCAATAGGATAATAAACACTTACTTGATTTTGGGGTAGAAGTTGATGTTGAATTGGTTGAGTTTGATGAAAATCGCACTTTTGAGGGGAGAAAATCGCACTTAGAGGGTTTGAATTGTATGGCAGAAGTGTTCTGCTGTTCTGATGTATAACAGCATGCAACGTGACTTAAGTCACGCTGGTATGTATCGAGCGTGACTTAACTCACGCTGATGTACCGAGCGTGACTTAAGTCACGCATGAGTATTTTGGGTACTTCGTATGGGAGAGATCATTTCCATTTGGGAGAAGAGCAATTTTCATCACTTTTTCAACCATATGAGTTTCTTGCGCATTCTGTTAAATTTGAAATGTTTAACGTGTTTTGGAGGGTATCATGGTTTTTTTTTGTCGTTCTGATTCTATAATCCGAACTGTACATAGTGCATGAGAAATTAAATAGGATGGGAAAAGAAGGTGCCATAAATTTATGGTTATCTATTTTACACATTCTTTCTTCTTGCGCACGCCTTATTCGAATTATAAAACCCAAAAAAATAGAAGATTTTCTGAAGGTGTTTTAACGTATATTGGAGGGTTTGAATGACGTTTAACGCTGTTTGGATTATGAAATTCTTATGACACGTGAGAAACCAGCATGATAGGAAAAGAAACAACCTAAACTTATTGGCAATTGCTCTTTAAGCATCTCAAAATTGGCCACCTTGATGAAAATAGCCGATCAGAAGCAAATTTGAGGTGCCTAAAGAGCAATATTTATTTTTGGATAAAATTTTTGTCTTGCTAATTGTTATTATGATAAGGACGATTCTCTTTCAGTGAAAAAAAAGCTAAAATAAGTTTTTATCCCCATAATATAAATATCTTTAATTTATTTTTGAATCCCTTTAAGAAAATTGAGCAAGTTTTGATCTCCAACTTTTTCCAACATAACTTTTGCACCTATTTTTTAAGTCAATTGATGTGTAACCATCATACTTTTTAATGAATTTTTACTGAGATGTTTAGAATACCATTAAAATCTCTTCCACAAAACATATAATTTTCAAACAAAAAATAAATGAAATATGAATTTTAAGCACTAAAAACTTAAAAATTCATAATGTAGTAAACATGACTGCAAAAGAAATTCGAAATTTCAAAGTATACACATTAGGTTACTTAAAAGCGGAGATAAAAAATCGTGAAGGAAAATATTTAGGGCATAAAAAATTGTTGAAAATATTTATAGTGACCTAAAACTTATTTAACAAAAAAATGATTGAATAAGTTTTTCCATTTCCAAAAATTAACAAAATTGGTTTCTCCACGTCATAAAAAAAGCTACATGTTTGTGTCCCTAAAACAATTCAACATTGGCTAAGTTCTAATCATTTAATTATCATCAAACTTTTAACTATTTAAATGATTTTTTATAGACATATTTAAAACATTATAACAAGTTCCTCACTTTCTCCTCAAAAAAATATCTCAAAATTTAGTTTCTCTGTTCATATTTTTATTACTTTTAGCATAAATTTGTGGCGTTTTAAAAAAATCATACTTAACTCGTTCTATGATGAAATTTAATTGTCTAATAATGCAAATTTTGCTTCTTTAAAAAAAATAATGCAAACTTTGAATATTTAAGCTTGAGAAAAATGTAAATCGATAAAGAAAATAATAATCCTTTTGATATAATGAGATAAAATTTTCAATGGGCTGTGTATAATTGGAAAATAAAAATTAATGTCGGATTTATCGCAATACTTCATAGTTGAAGACAACTACAAATAGTAACTTTTTTGTAAAAAGTAATTATTTATCACAAAACTATATTTTCAATATAAAGTGCACAAGTTTCAAAGATAATTAGATAAATTTACTATTCTTTATCTCTGAACTTTTTTTTTTTAATATAAAGTGCACATGTTACAAAAAATATTAAGAGCGAACATGAACAATTAGGGTTTATAAATGGCGAATGGATCGACCGTCAACACGGTATCAAAATCCAAGCGTCGAGAGCTCCCTGAACAAAGCAACAAGCATAAAAGCTCTATCGAGCATGAAGTACCAGAGTACAAGCAGACTTGACACCTTGAAACCTGAAAATCTCAACAGATCTAGAGCATCAGAGAGTCGAAGAAGTCAGACCACCAAACACAACAAGTTTCAAAACAGGCGCGTAAGAACTCAGATCGAGGGATGAGTTTAATACGTCAGTAACCAGACCCTAAACATAAAAACAAACAAAACGAAATCAAATAGTACATCACACAAACTGGAACCAACCCAAAACCCCGAATCCAACCCAAACCAAAACCAAACCTTGCGCGGTGACGATCTCGAAGAAAAGGGGTCCACCGGTGGTATGGAGGTTGAAACTCGTCGCACCACCAACATCGAAACCTACATCGTGACTAGAAAAGATTGGATTTGAGGGAAGAGGCGTAGGCGGCGGCTGGAGTGTTTGTTTACTAGAGAGAGAGGAGAGCAATACGGTCTAGAGAGATAGGCCTAAAAATAATAATTTTTACATTCATTGAATTAGTGTATTGTCTATATTCCCTCAACTATTATAAGCAAAATAATAATTTTTACTCCATCCACTTCAAATTATAGTCATTTTACAAAAAAAAATTGTTTCAAATTATATGTCATTTTACAGTATCAATGAATAATTGATACTTATTTTTCCACTATGTCTTTTACTATTATTACTTTATCTTTTTCCAATTCTTTTAAATTGTGTTTTCCATACCATTAAGGAAATATATTTTTGTAAAATAACTCAAAAGTACTCTTTTCTAAAAAAAATTGAATTTCTTAATATAGGTGAAATTCCTAAAATCACATATAATTTGGAACGGAGTGAGTATAGAGTAATAGTATAGATGTATCCAAACACAAATCATTTAATTTCAACGCAAATCTAGTTCATATAAAAATGATTGGACTATTAGCGCATTAAAACAAGCAACCAGACTTCTCAACGTTAGTTCATATAAAAATGATTGGACTATTAAATTAATGTGTAAAAATCAATTTAAAAATTAAGAAACTCCAACTCAGTAGAATCAATTTTTTCAGCCAAAATAAAATTTACAAAGAAACCAAACATATGTAAGAATCAATTATACACAATTTTGGCTGGTGGAACCAAAGATACACTTAATTCCTGCAACATATTCCATCGCTAATCGCATAAAATGAAATCGCATTTCCAAAGTCGAGTTATGAAATCACAAAGGCTGGCGCAGTAAACTCTCTTCAGGCTCTTTCTCTACACTACTCTCAGTTTTAATATTTTTATGCTTCTTTAAACAATTTCTTAATCTGACCGTTAATAATTCAGATTGATTTAACAGAAGGAAGATATTTGTTATCTGCTGCATCGATCGGTGGCGGTCTACGAGGTTCAACGGCCTAGTGATTACGACAGTTTGATGTTGAAACACATTGCTTATTTGTTGTTGGTAAACAACATGAAGTAGCTCAAAAATTATGCAGTATCTTCAGCTACACTCAACTCAAACGTTCCGTGATAACTAAGGTCATTTTAGTTTAGCTTATTACTTGTTTGTAATTTGCAACTCTGACTAGTGATTATTGCAAGTCATTACTATTTTGTCTGTGTCGCAGAGATTTTCCCCAGCACTTAACTTTTAAAGCAAGTATTTATGCTTGTTATAATCTCAAAGCCTTATTATTTACAGGAATCAAGTACAGAAATGCAAGCTACACAGAAGAAATTCGCTGATGGCAGAAGCGGCATGAAACTTCCAATTAGCAGACTGTCATCCAAGAGACCTATGAGCAGAAATTACATCCAGGAATATTTTCTACTCAGGATTACGCAATTGCTCATTATGGTGCTCTGACGGGATTGAAAGTAACAGGATGGCATGTATCTCTTTATTGCAGGTTGTTTATTTATTATTTATCATACTAGTCAATAAAACATTTGTATTAGTTTCCTTAATTTGTGCCCTAAGGGCAGTCGTTAGCATTTTCCAAATACTAGGACTACATATACCAACAGTTTGACACAGATGCAGTGCAGAATAAGCGTGCATAACCAGTGCCAAATTTGTTCACCACATTGTTCCTGTCATGATAAAAATAACTTCTACCCGAATAAGAGTTAACAAATGTTGCACAATGTGTCAGATCATGGTTT
The DNA here is from genome assembly GCA_018208015.1 of Medicago ruthenica. Classification (NCBI taxonomy): domain Eukaryota; kingdom Viridiplantae; phylum Streptophyta; class Magnoliopsida; order Fabales; family Fabaceae; genus Medicago; species Medicago ruthenica. Next base: position 5,879,716 of record CM031377.1, on the reverse strand, counting down.
CTCTTGCACTTTAAACCAGAATTGTGTCCTTAACCCTGTTGCTCGGTGATGGTACTCTAACACCAAGTGGTGTGTGACTGTCAATATGATCTATTGATCATAGTATTTAACACTACAATTTAACCTATGAAGGATTGATAATAAGTGATAACGGCAAATCTTGAATGCTTATCTATTTCAATACACAATGCATATCTATTTGAAAAATGACAACAAATAAAAATGTATTTCGAAGTATATCATTAAAAATCCCTCAAAAAAGAGTATCTCGTTACAAACATATCCAAAAGAATATACCATAAAAAACATTATTATGACTGTCATGGTACAATTATCATCAAGCAATGCGAGGCCATATAGGTCTATTCAGTGGTTTATGGCACATGATAGAGTTGTGAAATTTTAAGAAAGTATTCTCAATAAATTGACACTTGTCTTCACTCGTCATCCTAGCAAAACCAAACGATTTTGTCCAAGTGTTTATAGCATCTTCAGATGAATGCAAAACCAATCTTCCTACTCCTAAGCGAGTCAACTGTTCCTCAAGCTCATCCATCAACAAACGACACATTCCTCAATTACTTCCCCCGTTTTCTCCAAAATCACAGTAGAAACCACGAAAGGTCTAGTGTTTATGTTCTGAATCTCTACTAAAAACAACATCTTTAATCAACTCTCTTCCAGATAAAGCATCAATAGTTGGATTAAAACCCTCGTACAATACACCAAGAGCTACATTCAACTTATGCTTCTTTTGACTAAACTCATTAGAAGTAAAATCTCCACCATCATCGTCACTACTCACATTCTTCAACAATGTCCAAGTTAGATTATCTGCAACCTTAATTGGTTTCCCCAATAGCTTCTTTAGATATAAGAACATGTTCCCACAAACTACACTACAAAACCAATTCTTCTTTTTAACATTGCTCTCTGTGTGACTAGATCCAAATCTTGTAGCCTTTACACACCCAAAGTGAAATTTTTGCTCACATTGAACACAAACAAGAAAATTGTTATCGTTGTCGTCTGCACATTCTTGTTTGCATTTGGGTCGATACCATATTTTGCAACAACAAGTTGAACAGAACCAATCACCATTCGGAACTCGATCGAGACCTTAACAACCAAGATGGAATGCAGAAGGGCATCAATCACATAGTACTAAGTCACCTCCAAAGCCACAAATAGAACAAAGATTGTCGTTATTTGCTTCAGAATTTTCTTCGGCAACACAATGATTCCCAACATCAGAATTTGCTTCCCCAATACAATGATTTCCCTTTTGATCACGCGAACTCAGAGCTTCCCTTTGATATTCAAACAATGACCTTCTGTCTTCCAACAAGATACTGATGGATGGTCTGTGTCTTGTACAACCAGCATGAGCCTCAAATCCAGTGACAGTGAAATTAACATGACAACAATCACAAACTATACCATCAGAAAATATTCTCCCTTTTTTGACAATATTGTTACTACCATGACAGAACACATGAGTCCCTGAAACCAAAACTTTATTCTTTATCAACCAAGAAACAAATGAATACCTTTCCCTTATACCTCCCCTCTTTAATACCTTCCCTCTTTTACCAAAACCCTCTGAATTCTTCTCCATTATACTCATTTTTAAAACCTTTCGTCTTTTACCACTACCCACCGAATTAGTAACTTCTGGTTTAGATTGACTCGTATGCTTCTCATTTTCCATTGATGTTGATACCGTAGTAACCCTAGCTTTTTTAACAAAACTGGAACTAGAGGCTTCAGAATCCTCATCAGAAGTTGATTCAGAACTTGTACTAGAGGCTTCAGAATCCTCATCAAAAGTTGATTCATCGGAATCCGAAGGAATTGCTATTGCTGCTGCTTCCTCCTCGGATTCTCTCGGTTGCTCTTTTAAATGTAATGGAGAAGAATAAATTGATGTTGCTGCTTTTTCCTTGGAATCTTTCGGTCGCTCTTTCGACTGTAAAGACAAAGAAAATGCTCTTGCTACTGCTTCCTCAGATTCTCTTGGTTGCGCTTTCAAGTTTCAACTGTAATGGAGATGAAGAAATTGCTGTTGTTGTTGCTACTGCTTCCTCGGATTTTCTCGGTTGCTCTTTCGACTGTAAAGGAGGCAAATAAATTGATGTTGCTGCTGTTTCCTCAGATTCTCTCGGTCGCTCTTTCGACTGTAATGCAGACAAAGTAAATGCTCTTGCTACTGCTTCCTCGGATTTTGTCTGTCGTTTTTTCAACTGTAATGCAGAGGAAGAAATTGTTGTTGCTTCTGTTTCATTGGAATATCTTTATCGCTTTTTCAACTGTAGTGGAGAGGAAGAAATTGCTGCTACTGGTGCTGCAGTTGAAGGGTGTTTGAGGGAACACCCTCTTTGTTCAATGCAAATCTCGCTGGCTTTTCTAAGAGTAACGTAGTTTTTGGCATTAGGAGAAGTATAACGCAATTCCCACCTACATTTTTTGTCAATGTTCCAAAACCTCCAACCCAAAAAAAGATGTTGTTTTGCTTTCAAAGCCAAATCCTTTCTACTAAAGCTTTCTTTACAATCTTGTCGTCCTGTTAAGCGATACCAATCAAACACAGCTTGTGGACACAGGTTCTATGCTGATATGAGGACGTGATGAATGAGAATCCATATCAAAAACTCCAAATTATATATCAATCTGCACAAAAACACAATTTCAATGTTATTTATATTTCAGATATGCTATTGTTTCTATTAGAAATCCACCACCAATAACTATATAAACATACCACAACAAAAATAAAACCCACTTCACTGTGTTAGCTATATAGTGGCATGCATTTATCTTTGGCTGTGGCTTTTTTGCAGCAAAGGCAGTGGCAGTCAAAGCCAACAACTGTGACAGGGGACTAACTAAGGAGTGTGCATTCTGGAAACACTAACAATAGTTTTTCAAAATTTTGTAAAATGCATTCTCTGATGCCTATTATTTTCAATGAAATTGGAACAAAGGGAAGTAGATAAGCTCTTTATTTTTTTTTGGTGACATGCTTGTATCGAAACATTACAAGTATTATGCATTATATACAATATTTAGAAATATTCAATCATTGCTAACTACTTCGAGGATTTGATGTGACGGTGTCCTAAGGTTCTTCAATAGAGATTAGTTGCTCAACGGTGGTCAAAACTTCTTACAGTGACATGCAACAAAAACTTTTTTTAGTCAATTTTTTTTTTGTTTATAAAATTAAATGAATACTATAAATTACTTTATGGAAAAATTGAATAGAACTCTGCTCTTTGTTTGTAAGAGACTTGAACCTCAGCAAGTGGTCAAGGTTCAATCTTTACCCTTATAGAGAAAAATTGGTTTGGAAGGGAGAATCTACCATGGATGCACATAGGTTTCCAAATGAAGATTAAGGTTTGGCGGAGATTAATCACCGTTAAAGGGCGGTGAAAACTTCGTACGTAACCATAAGATGTTTTACTTGCACAAAAAGACACCATGGTTTTTCTTTTTTCTTTTTCAGTGAGTTTTCATAAACACTTTTGTTTTTGCAAGATAAAGAATTTTCCTACCACATCACAAGTATATTCATACATAAGCAATACGAAAAGATGAGAGAAATTTACCTGGTCAGTAATGAGAATAAGGAGACTTCAAAACGATGAACTAGAGTGAACGAACAATGGCTAGACTCCAAATAATCAACTCAAAATTTGATCAAATATGAGATGTGAAAGTGAAGCTATATAAGAAACTCTACGCTAAACCTACCACAGTGAAATGTGAAGCTATATAAAAAACTCTACGCAAAACCTAGCACAAAAACACAAATAGAAATGTTGAAATTAAATTTCAAGAGACGTTAGTTACACTTATAGAGGAGGATGTTGCACTTTTATAGGACTGAAATTAATCATATCTAATACTTTTACTTTTATATTTGATTTGATTTTTTTTAATTAAAAAGATTTCCTATTTGTTATTTTTTTGAAGCAAAGATCTTCGATTAGTTAATTAGATTATATGTATGGATAGATTTGATATGATTTTAAGTGATATTTTTTGTCCCCATTGATATTTTTTTTAAAGTGTGAAACTCTTAAAAAAGGATAAAAACTTAGATACAGGACCCTACATGTTGCAGGTGATGTTGTCCAATCAGCACATGGCACATCAATTATTTTTTGTACATGTAAGCTCTTAAGAAATTAACGTTTTGTTTTGTTTTGTTACTGTTCCTTTCCATCTCCTGCAACTGAAACTTCTCTTCTTTGTTGATTTTGTAACACCCATATAAATATTGTCTAGAATTTTATACGAGTATTAGATTTCGTACTGGATGCATTAATTTACAATACAGAAAATTCAACTGATTATGATACATAACATAATGTATTAATACATCCAACTGTTAATACAAAACATCTCTGGTATTATACATCACAATACAACATCTGAAAATATGAAACTAGAACAACTAGAAACCAGCACGATCAGTCCAAAGCCTTCTCCTTACCCTTGCTGCGTGCTACCTGTGAACCTGCATCAGAAGGAATGGGATGAGACATAATGTCTCAGTGAGCTCCACCCAACCTACTGTTGGCAACCTCGGGGAACCTAGGGTCGTCATGCCTACTGTTGGCAATCTCAGGGAAACCTATGATCGCCAAGGCTTAACTCTACCCATAAAGGGTTTAAACCTGCCTGAACCTGCTAACCTGTGTAGTCATGAAACTGGACTACAAACTGATAACTGGGTGATCAAGGGGAAACCTAGGATCACCGCCTGAAACTGCTACCTGATACCAGCCTGATAACTACTTTCCTGCCTGATAACATAATAAAGTATTTTCCTGACATTATTATGTTAGATGTTAGCGTGTAACAAACATTATTATCTGAGTTGATTTTACGGAATGCCCCCGAGTGGAGTAATCCCGGAGTACATTCCCCTGATAACCGGTAAAAATTCCTATATGAGGCTAATCACCAGACTTCTCCTGCATGTGTGTGTGGTTATACTCGCGGAAGATTCCTGCCCGTTCCAGCTGTACTGGAACCCCATATGGTCTCTACCTGACGAGAGCACAGAAGACACACGATTACCATAATTAAACTTATGTGTGGTTATCCTCGCGGAAGGTTCCTGCCCATTCCAGCTGTACTGGAACCCCCTGTGGTCTCTACCTGACGAGAGCATAGAAGACACAAAGCTTAACCTGGTAATTAATTAAGTTTTCCTGATAATAATATATTATCTTGATATTCCTGGTAATTTCCTGAATATATATATATATATGAGTTATCATGTAGGCTCCCTAACGGGCTGGCCTATTCAGAATAAATCTGAAGCGTACCTGTGCCACGACTTGTCAACATACATACATACATATAATCTGTATAATTCCTGATACTAACCTTGTACCACTACCTAAGGTACATCCTGGTGTAGATATAAATGTACCTGAACTGGGGTAAACCTGGTACCTCTAACTACGGTACTCTATACCCTGCCTGGTTAAGGGTATCCTGAAACTAACCCTTAACTAACCTGATTTCCTGTGGATAAATTACCCATCACTCTGTATGATACATGTGTTTGTCCTAGATTAATCCTTGATGAAATTCTGGCCAGGCAAAACTAAGAGAATACCAGGTTCTGAACCAGACAGGTTCTGAACAATATGCAGGGCACAATAGATCGCAAAACAGAACACAAGTAAACACAATACAAGAGCAGCAAAATAAAGTGCAGAAAAGTAAAAGGCACAGAGGTTTGTTAACCCAGTTCGGAGTAAACACCTCCTACTCTGGGGGATACCAATCCAGAAAGGAATTCCACTATTGGAATTAATCCTTAAGACTCAGACACTGACTCCCAGTTCCTATCCCAAGCAATCAATCTCCACCTAGTCTTGAATTCTACCCAACACGTTGAGTATTAGAAAAACCTCTAACTTCCTATTCAAGTAACTACAACCCAGTCACTTGAACTACCCTTTGAACTTAACCAGTTCTGAAACACAACTACCCTGTTTTTTCAGAAAACTTCAAAGACAAAACTTCATTCGTACCTAAAGGCTTAGAATGAATTACAACTCTATAAAAACACTAAACCAACTCAAACAATGAGTGGTGCACAATAAAAACTCTAAGTAAAAACACAGACTCAATTCTCTGAATTTTTGACTCTCTAAATCGTAAGTCTTCAATAGCAAAGCTCCTCCTTTTATAATCTTCAGCAAGCCTCTTAATTATGCTCCAAATCTTCTGAATTGATTTGTTACTGGAATAAGATTGTTCCAATAAAGTAACAAATAAAACTGTATCCAATCTTTGAAAGATTTAAAACAGAAAATACGAATTTTCATAACTTTGAACCAAATCTTCAAAGATATCTTCTCCAATTAAACCAGCCTTCTAGAAGCAAATATACAAGAATAATTCCTTGCTAAATCTCCCAAGATACGTGCAAAAATAATCCAGCAAACCCAGCTTCTGATGAGGTCAACAGAAGTCAACGCTAGCTTCAGAACCTAAAACTGCTTCTGAAGTGCTACAGAGCTTCTGATGAGCATTTCAGCTTCTGATGAAGATTTCAGCTTCTGAATGGCTTCAACTGAGAAAACTTGTAACTGAAGAATTGTTCATCATAAGGAAAAGCTTCTATTTCATACTTTGGTTTTGCCAAACAATGCAGCCAACACTTAAAGACTCAACAATCTCCCCCTTTGGCAAATTTTTGGCTAAAACCAACCAAGTTCTTCAATCTCCCTTATAAACAGCTCAGCAATGAAGAACTCCACAACAATACATCATAGCATAAACATAAGCAGCGGATAAAACACTTTTCTGAGCTATGTTAAACAACAAACAGCTTCAACTTCTGATCTCCTGAAGCACACAAACACACTTAAACAAGGTATCAGAGCAACATAAAACTCCCCCTGCAACTCAGCTTCTCATACAAACTCCCCCTTGCTACTGAACTGCAGTGATAAAAGGTATCAGAGCACAAACCAAAGTACAGTTGCTCTTCAGAACCACACTTCAGGAGCTGAACACTAATGTTCTTCAGGACCACTATACTTCTACACTTCAGGACCACATCATCACTCAGGTATATAACAAGCTTGTACTCCCCCTGAGACACATACTCCCCCTCAATAACATCTTGACAGCTCTTGTTATATTTGTTCTGAACTCTGAGCTTCACAAATAACTTCTGAATAACACTGAAGGTTGAACTAATTCTCTGAGCAGCAACACTTGGTATCAGAGCCAACATATTACATATATTACATAAGATTTTCTCCCCCTTTTTAGCCATAAAATTCTGACACATCTCAGACTTCAAATAGGGAATAAAATCAAAGCATGTAACACTGATCCTTGAAAACTTGTTAGATTCAGACTCAGGTTCAGGATCACACTTAGCATGGGCACAACTGGCAGGTACTCTATCTTCCTCACATCCAGTTTGCAGTAATTGCTATAACTCTTCATGCAAACACACACCTAACTTGCTCCTTAAGTTTTCAAACTGCTTAGCATCCAAGGCCTTTGTGAAAATGTCAGCAACTTGTTCTTCAATAGCTACATGTTCCAGCTGAATGACTTTATCCTCCACAAGGTTTCTGATAAAATGGTGTCTGATATCAATGTGTTTAGTTCTGCTGTGCTGTATTGGATTCTTAGAGATGTTGATTGCACTCAAATTGTCACAGAACAATGTCATAACACCTTGTTTCAAGTTGTACTCCTCCAGCATCTGTTTCATCCAAACCAGTTGTGAACAACTACTCCCAGCAGCAATGTACTCAGCTTCAGCAGTTGACAATGACACACAGTTTTGCTTCTTGCTAAACCATGAAATTAAGTTATTTCCCAAAAAGAAACATCCTCCTGAGGTGCTCTTCCTGTCATCAGCACTTCCAGCCCAGTCAGCATCACAAAATCCCATCAATTCAAAACTTGAACTATGAGAATACATGATTCCATAGTCACTTGTGCTATTCACATACTTCAAGATCCTTTTAACTTGTGTCAGATGACTCATCTTAGGATCAGCTTGGTATCTTGCACATACTCCAACAGCATAAGTGATATCAGGTCTGCTTGCAGTTAAATACAATAGGCTCCCTATCATGCTCCTATATTGATTTTGATCTACTGATATTCCATGTTCATCCTTAGTTAACTTCAGGTGAGTAGCAGCTGGTGTCTTCTTATGAGCAGCAGACTCCATTCCAAACTTCTTCACTATGTTCTTGGCATACTTACTTTGAGAAATGAAGATTGTATCTTCCATTTGTTTGACTTGTAACCCAAGAAAGTATGTCAGCTCACCAACTAGGCTCATTTCAAATTCTGACTGCATCTGCTGAACAAACAGTTTGACCATCTTCTGAGACATTCCTCCAAACACAATATCATCCACAAAAATCTGAGCAATCATCAGACTCCCATTTTTATCTTTCACAAACAAAGTCTTATCAGAACCTCCTTTTCTGTAACCTTGAGCCACAAGAAACTGAGTCAGCCTGTCATACCATGCTCTTGGTGCTTGCTTCAATCCATATAAAGCCTTCTTTAACTTGTACACATGATCTGGAAACTTAGGATCCACAAAACCCTTAGGTTGTTCAACATATACTTCTTCTTGCAGATATCCATTCAGAAATGCACTCTTCACATCCATCTGAAATAGCTTGAACTTGAGAATGCAGGAAACACCCAACAGTAGTCTTATGGACTCTAGTCTGGCCACAGGTGCAAAGGTCTCATCAAAATCAAGTCCCTCAACCTGTGTATAACCCTGAGCAACCAACCTTGCCTTGTTTCTGACTACAGTACCATTTTCATCTGTTTTATTCTTGAATATCCACTTAGTCCCAATCACATTCAGCCCTTCAGGTCTTGGAACCAGATCCCACACTTCACTCCTTTTGAATTGATTCAATTCATCTTGCATTGCTTCAATCCAAAATTCATCAGTCAGGGCTTCTTTCACATTTTTAGGCTCAACCTTTGACACAAAACATGAATCAGTAGCAGCAGCATCTGATCTCCTGGTTCTGACACCTTGATCTAAGCTTCCAATGATTAAGTCTTTAGGATGATCCTTCTGAACTCTAATTGATGGCCCTTTACCATTTGGAACTTGATCTGGTTGCTCTTCTGCTTCTTCAGACTCTGAATGCTTTTCTGCTTCTGAAGTTTGATCTTCTGAGGCTTCAGATTCTGGAAAAACTTCAGGCTCATTCTTTTCATTCCCAGCAGACAAATCATCAATAACCACATTTATGGACTCCATCACAACCTTGGTTCTGGAATTAAACACCCTGTAAGCTCTGCTGTTCACTGAATAACCCAGGAATATGCCCTCATCAGACTTAGGATCCAGTTTTCTTCTATTCTCTCTGTCAGCCAAGATATAGCATCTGCTGCCAAACACATGAAAATATTTGACTGTAGGCTTCCTTCCTTTCCATAGTTCATACAATGTAGATGCTGTTCCTTTCTTCAGAGTGACTCTATTATGGATATAGCATGCAGTGTTCATTGCTTCAGCCCAGAACATATATGGAAGTTTCTTAGCATGCAGCATCACTCTTGCACATTCTGCCAAAGTCCTATTCTTCCTCTCAACTACACCATTTTGCTGAGGTGTGATAGGTGCAGAAAACTCATGCTTTATACCTTCAGAGGCACAGAATTCTGAAAAGCTCTTGTTTTCAAATTCTTTGCCATGATCACTTCTGATTCTGATAATCCCACTATCCTTCTCTCTTTGTAGTTGGATGCACATCTCTTTGAAAACTTCAAAAGTGTCAGACTTTTCTCTAACAAAGCTGACCCATGTATATCTTGAGTAGTCATCTACCATTACAAAAGCATATCTTTTTCCTCCAATACTTTCTACTTGCATAGGCCCCATCAAATCCATATGAACAAGTTCTAGTACTTTAATACTTACCTGGTGAACTAATCTGGGATGAGACTTTCTTGTTTGTTTACCAATCTGACAATCACCACAAACACTTTCCTCATTGATCTTCAGATTAGGCACACCTCTGATAGCTTCAGTACTTAGGATTTTCTTCATGCCTTTCAGATTCAGATGTCCCAATTTCTGGTGCCAGAGTTTGACTTCCTCTTCTGAGCTCATAAGACAAGAAGTCAAACTTCTTTCTTCTTCAGAAACCCACAAATAACAATTGTCTTTGGATCTGCAGCCTCTCATCTGAATTTTTCCATCCTGATCAGTAACAATACACTCCTGCTTGTTGAAATTAACTTTCAAATCCTGATCACACAGCTGGCTAATACTGATCAGATTAGAGGTTAATCCTTCCACCAGTAGCACATCATTAAGTCTGGGCAAACCTTCTCTGATCAAATCTCCAATACCCAGAATCTGACCTTTTACACCATCTCCAAATGTCACATAACTTCTGGAGTATGATCTGATATTGCTCAGCAGCTTCTTCACACCACTCATGTGCCTTGAACATCCACTATCAAAATACCAGTCTTCTTTTGAAGTAGCTCTCAATGAGGTATGAGCAATCAGGCCTACATTCTGAACTTTGGGCTTCCACACCTTCTGAACATTGTGACTGATAGTAGCTGGTTCAACTCTTCTATACTGAAAATGTTCAGGATACCCATACAGTTTGAAGCAGAATGGTTTGATGTGCCCTTTCTTTCCACAATGATGACAGATCCATGTTTGATTCCTCCTCCTTCTGTTTCTGAAAAATTTCTGGGGTTGCTTCTGAGGTAGCATCTGAACATGCTTCTGACTTTGCATTTGAGGTCTCTTCTGAGCTTGCTTTTGAGGTCTCATCTGAATATGCTTCTGACCTTGCATCTGGGCTTGCTTCTGAGGTCTCCTTTTTGATGTTCCAGCCATAGAATCATGAGTTTGAGTAGCAGGAACAAAACTCATCTGTTTAGGAATCTGAGTCTGATCCACAAAACCTAGACCAGTTTTTCCTTGTTGCTGATTCCCCAGAATGTCCTCCAACTTATCAGTAGCAGAGTTCAACATCTTCACTTGCTTCTTCATTTGATCAAGTTGGGAGTTCAGTTGATTCACTTCTTCTTTCAAATCTGAATTATGCACTAACAGTTCACCTTTTTCAGCCTCCAGTTGTAGAATAGTCTCCTTCTGATCCAAAACTTGTTTGCAAACCTCAGCACTTCTGGTATACAGCTTCTTGTAGTTATCAGCTAGTTCATCATATGAGGTTTTAGCAGCTTCAGACACAGATGAGGCTTCAGACTCTGAGTCAGACTCTGAAAAGGTCTCAGACTCTAAAACAACTTCCTTCTTCAAGATAGCTCCTGACCTCACTACCAGACCAGTATCACACATATCAGATTCACTAACATCATCATCTTCAGAACCATCATCAGACCATGCAACAGCTAGGCTCTTCTTCTGTTTCTTAAGGAAAGTAGGACATTCAGATTTAATATGCCCATAGCCCTCACACTCATAGCACTGCACACCTTTGGCCTGATTACTTTTCTCCTCAGACTTGGTCTTCTTCTCATCAGTTTGTTGCTTTTTGTTATTGACTCTGAAATTCTGACCTTTGGCTTTGGCCTTTCTGTTAACATTCTTCAGAATCTTGTTGAATTGTTTTCCCAGCAACACTAGAGCTTCTGATAAGTCATTATCCTCCTCATCAGACTCAGGTTGATCATCAGCTCCTGAATTAACTGCAAATGCTATTCCTTTCCCTTTCTTATCAGGCTGTTTGCAGAATGCAGTCTCAAAATTAAGCAAAGACCCAATCAGTTCCTCAAGCTTCATAGTGGTGATATCATGAGCCTCTTCAATTGCTGTAACCTTCATGTCAAACCTTCTGGGCAGGGACCTGAGGATTTTTCTTACTAACTTCTCATCAGACATCTTTTCACCAAGAGAATCAAAAGAATTTGCCATATCAAGCACATTCATATAGAAATCCTGGATATTTTCATCCTTCTTCATCTTCAGGTCTTCAAACTTGGTGGTCAGCAGCTGCAATCTGGACATCTTTACCTTAGAAGTTCCTTCATGAGTGGTCTTCAGAATTTCCCAAGCATCCTTAGCCACAGTACATTGTTTGATGAGTCTGAACATGTTCTGATCAACACCATTAAAGATAGCATTCAAAGCTTTTGAATTTCCCAGAGACAGATCATCTTCAGCTTTGGTCCATTCCTCCTCAGGCTTCAAAATCTCAGTCTTATTACCATCTTTGTCTGTATACACAGGATGATCCCAGCCTTTTATCACAGCTTTCCACGTCCTGCTGTCAATAGATTTTAAGAAGGCACACATCCTAGACTTCCAATACTCATAGTTTGTGCCATCTAATAGGGGTGGTCTATTGACATAGCCTCCGACTCTATCCATGCTTGCCAGATATTAAGTCCTCTGGATCTCACCCAAAATACAGGCAGGGTGCCTGCTCTGATGCCAATTGAAATTCTGGCCAGGCAAAACTAAGAGAATACCAGGTTCTGAACCAGACAGGTTCTGAACAATATGCAGGGCACAATAGATCGCAAAACAGAACACGAGTAAACACAATACAAGAGCAGCAAAATAAAGTGCAGAAAAGTAAAAGGCACAGAGGTTTGTTAACCCAGTTCGGAGTAAACACCTCCTACTCTGGGGGATACCAATCCAGGAAGGAATTCCACTATTGGAATTAATCCTTAAGACTCAGACACTGACTCCCAGTTCCTATCCCAAGCAATCAATCTCCACCTAGTCTTGAATTCTACCCAACACGTTGAGTATTAGAAAAACCTCTAACTTCCTATTCAAGTAACTACAACCCAGTCACTTGAACTACCCTTTGAACTTAACCAGTTCTGAAACACAACTACCCTGTTTTTTCAGAAAACTTCAAAGACAAAACTTCATTCGTACCTAAAGGCTTAGAATGAATTACAACTCTATAAAAACACTAAACCAACTCAAACAATGAGTGGTGCACAAAAAAAAACTCTAAGTAAAAACACAGACTCAATTCTCTGAATTTTTGACTCTCTAAATCGTAAGTCTTCAATAGCAAAGCTCCTCCTTTTATAATCTTCAGCAAGCCTCTTAATTATGCTCCAAATCTTCTGAATTGATTTGTTACTGGAATAAGATTGTTCCAATAAAGTAACAAATAAAACTGTATCCAATCTTTGAAAGATTTAAAACAGAAAATACGAATTTTCATAACTTTGAACCAAATCTTCAAAGATATCTTCTCCAATTAAACCAGCCTTCTAGAAGCAAATATACAAGAATAATTCCTTGCTAAATCTCCCAAGATACGTGCAAAAATAATCCAGCAAACCCAGCTTCTGATGAGGTCAACAGAAGTCAACGCTAGCTTCAGAACCTAAAACTGCTTCTGAAGTGCTACAGAGCTTCTGATGAGCATTTCAGCTTCTGATGAAGATTTCAGCTTCTGAATGGCTTCAACTGAGAAAACTTGTAACTGAAGAATTGTTCATCATAAGGAAAAGCTTCTATTTCATACTTTGGTTTTGCCAAACAATGCAGCCAACACTTAAAGACTCAACACTTGATAGTTCATGAGTATCTCTATCCCAAAGCATATCAAAGATCATTGGATGGTTTCAACTATGAGTACTGGAAGAGTGCTTTCTTGAAATCCATAGACAACAAGACATGGAAATCTGTTCTGAAGGGTTGGGAACATCCAGTTGTGATGGACAAAGATGGAAAGAAGACAACTGTGTTGAAACCAGAGGAAGATTGGTCCAATGATGAAGATGCTTTATCTCTTGCAAACTCCAAAGCTTTGAATGCTATATTCAATGGAGTGGACAAGAATATGTTCAGACTGATCAAGCAGTGTACTGTGGCTAAGGATGCTTGGGAAATTCTTAAAACTACTCATGAAGGCACATCCAATGTAAAACTGTCCAGACTTCAGCTTCTGACCACAAAGTTTGAAAATCTTAGAATGTTGGAAGATGAGAACATACAAGGCTTTTACATGAATGTTCTGGACATGGCTAACTCTTTTGAATCACTTGGAGAAAAAGTATCAGATGAGAAGCTTGTAAGGAAAATTCTCAGATCCCTACCTAAGAGGTTTGATATGAAGGTGACTGCAATTGAAGAAGCACAAGACATCTCCAACATGAAGGTTGAAGAATTGATAGGCTCCCTTCAGAACTTTGAAATAGCCAGAACTGATAAGAAGTGGAAAAGTGTTGCATTTGTAGCAGATGCTGAAAGTGTGGATGATGAAAGCCCATCAGAAGCTCTTGTCATGCTGAGTAAACAATTTAAGAAGTTTATGAAGCAGAAGACAAGAACTGATGAGAAGAGCAATCAATCAAAGGGAGTTCAGTGATATGAGTGTGAAGTTATGGTCATGTCAAGTCAGAATGTCCCACTTACCTCAAGAAGCAAAAGAAAAGTTTAGTTGTGTCTTGGTCTGATGAAGATGACTCAGAAGGAGAAGTGAGGAATAAATCAGCCAGACATGTTGCTGCCTTTACTGGAAGATGCATGACTGATGATGAAGTTATGGGTTCAAAAACTTTGTCAGAGTCTGAAGAACCATCAGAGTCTGAAACTTCATCAGAGTCTGAATGCAATGATGAAGAACTGTCTTATGAAAATCCTGCTGAGTTTTGCAAGAAGGTGCATGTTCAATTTGCAGAAGTGTGCAAGCTGATGGAAGAACAGAAGAGAACTATCAGTCAACTTCAGTCTGAAAGATATGACCATTTAGAGAAGATTTCTGATCTTAAAGATGAGGTAACTCAACTGAATTCTCAACTTGATCATATGAAGAAGCAAGTTAGAGTGATGAACTCTGCTACTGATGTGCTGGAAGAGATTTTGGATAATCAGAATCAAGGAAAACCAAATGGCATAGGATTTGTTGACAAAACTTTGAACCTCAAACAGAAAAATCCAGCTAAAAGGTTTGTTCCTGCTGTGGAAACTTATGATCCAATGATAGGCACTGTAGTACCCCAATTTTGTCCTAAGCCTTTTAAAACAAAAATAAAAAAGAATCAAAGAGGGGAAAAAAAGTCAAAGTCAACCAAAGTCAACAAAAAGTCAACATTTCAAAAATGATGACTTCGCACTGCGAAGTCTGCGATTTTTCTGCAGATTTTTGGTTTCTTTGATTTAATTCCAGATTTTGTTGCACATCATTTGCATAATTATTTTAGTCAGCATTCATGGCTAATTGGGCCAAGCAAAACCAGAATTGAGAGACTTGCCATTAATGCCAAGGTAGGAAGCTTTTTCTTCCAACCTAGCATGTGACAAGCAAGTGGGCTTGCCCTTGGGCAGCTTTTGTCCCTCCCAAGTGACCTGTTAACCACCCCAAGGTTGCCAGCCACCTGCTTGAAGTCTTTCTTCCTGCTTGCTCCCCAAAACCAGTCAAACCCAGCTGGATTTTTCACTTGCAAAAGTCATGAGTGCCTACCCTGTTTTGACAGCAACTTTTCACCCCTCACACCAGCCATATGTAGCCTTTTGCATCCCCCAATCTCTGCACATCACAATGCACGTTTTTATTGATCAACCATTGAGATTGCAAGGATTGATCCCCAAGCTTGGCCAATTGCAATTCAGCCATGTTTCTCATCATTTCTATCCTAAAACCTTTGATTTTGTGGCTGAAATCAGTCAAAGACTTAACCCTTGGCACAAGGCAGAGTTGCCTCTATCCATTAGCATTAAATGCAAAGCCAAATAGCCTGAATTTAGCCCACAAATCAGCTAGGTCCTATGGATTTTCCATCATTACTTGAGATTGCATTTTGGCCTATAAATAGAGATGCAAGGCAAGGGGAAATGCAGCATTGCATAGCATAAGAAAGAGCAGAAAATACAGCAATTCAAAGAGCATTACACACAAAGAAACACTACTCAAACAACCAGAAAAAACCAATCAAACACAAAGCCTTGCCAAGTTCAAAGTTCATCCAATATTCAAAACCTTTGCAAGAACATTCAACCAATTCAAATCCATTGCAGCTGGAGCTTTGCTAAGGATTTCTATAAGTTTCTAAGCCTTTGTTTTGCATTTTCATTCGTGCTTGCATAGCAATTTTGGTCCAAAACCTTTTTGTTCTAAAAACCCCTTTTGAATTTCAAAAGAAATCCCAAGGTTTTCAAAACATCAAAACTGGTTTGTCCAGCCCCTTTTATTGCAAAAACTCAAAACTTTTCACTCACCTAAAAGGTCCTGAGTGTGTTCAGAAGTTGTTTCTGAACAAAAGTTCAGAAACAGCTTCTGAACTCAAAAATTCGCATTGTTCGCAGTGCGAAGTCATGGTCGCTCTGCGACCATGACAGAACTCAGAATATGAGTTTAGGTGCCCAAATGGGCAATTTTTGAGGTTCTAGCCCAAGAGCTCAGAACCTAGGAGTTTTAAAACCCATTTATCCAAACCATGTCAAGGATTTTGCATAATATTGGAAAATTCGCAAGTTCGGGTAACACTTTTTGGGGTAACTTGCAAAGCAAGTTATGTCCCCAAACCTTCAAAACAACATGAGCAAATAAGCTATGTTCATCATTTCAAATTAAAACTTGAACAATAAACATTGTTCATGATTTTCAAAACCAAGCGTGAACATACGCCGAATTTGTTCGCTTTTCAAAACCGTTCGCAAAACGAGCCGAACTTATGCGTTTTCTAGCAAAATTGCTAAAATCTTTTCATTTTGGGTTTCAAACCGAACGTTTTGATATACTTTGGGATTTCTAAGAAATTCTACCAAAAACTTGAATGAAAAAGGGATGGTGTGACGTATGTCTCTCCATTGCCCCGATTGTACGAATGCGTGACGTATGTCTCGTCGTTCGGACAATCGTCATTCCCTTTTTTCAATGTATCCGACCATACCAAACCAAATCTTGGCCCCTTGTGGTCAATCCGAACCTTTTGGTCCCCCGTGGCCATTAGATTCAATCCCCCGACTCGTGGAGTCACCCCAGTCAATGATCGACTCGATTGAGTCCATTGCACCTCTTTTGGTCCCAACACGACCAAATCAAACCTCTTACCCAACGGACATGTTTTACCTATTCTAAGCGCGATTCGTAAACAAACGCTTAAGTCTCCCATGCGCGAGCATACAAACTAATACGCTTAAGTCTCCCATACGCGAGCATACAAGCTACGTTTAATCGCAAGAATATGGTCAAAATATCGTCCATTTAACCAGCTTTAAGTTCTTTACCAAAGAACTACGTACGCTTTGAATTCTCCAACTACCGGGAGATACGTAGGAGCAAGATCGACATCTTGTCAAGCGCAATAATAAAAAAAACTTTCTTTTTCCTTTCGTTTGTCTTTATCTCTTTTTCCCCCTTTTATTATATTTTCTTTTGACATAGATAAGCATGCGCGCAAAACATTTAAAAACAATTTAAGCTTTAGCCAAATAGAAGGTTCCCGTTGAGTACAACGGACGTGAGGGGTGCTAATACCTTCCCCTTGCGTAATCGACTCCCGAACCCGACAATGGTTGCGATGACCAGTCCTTTTCCTCATCGTCAAGGGTTTTATTATCGTTTCCCTTTCAAATAAAAAAACTTAAGGGTTTATCAACGTTCCCTTTACACAAAAACTTTGGTGGCGACTTCACAAGGCCCTCCGAGCGTTCGCGGACGTCCTCGGAGGATTGCGCGTTTTGTAAAAAATGAGGTGCGCACAGGCACATCTAAGATGGAACATCACAAGCAACCTCAGAAGACTAAAGGAAAGAAGAGTTCTCATCCTTGGGTATGTCATCACTGTGGTAAAAAGGGACACATTAAGCCTTTTTGTTACAAGCTGCATGGATACCCCAAGCATTTTCAACACAGAAAAGTGGAACCAGCTGAGAACAAAAGCAAGGTCAAGAAGGTTTGGACCAAAATGTGAAAGTGTTGCCCAGAATCTGAAAGATAGGAAAGGAAAGGTTGTTGCTGCTGACAGCAGGCCCACTCCTGCAGCAAAGAAAATTTATGTTGCTGGACCATCTAAAGTCTGGAGCAAGGTTTTGGTTCCTGTCCTTGTTCAGAAAACTCTAAAAGGAAAGGAAGTGGATCATAGTAAGTCTGAAGATGTTATTAAGCATGATACCATGTCCTGTGTTCAGAAGAGAATTGATGTTCTTCAGAAACAAATTGCTGGGAAGAAGGTTCTGAATTTGCCTGAAGCACACATCAACTGAGCAGCATCTGATGTTGTGTCTAATGAAGACTAAGCAACTTCTGATGCTGAGTCTGAAGAGTGTCAAGTTTGTGACTGTTGTCTTGGATTTCTGTTTGTGTTTCTGGTCTGCAATTGTGATGTACTCTGCAGTTTTGTTTTGTTCTTCTGTGTGTGGATGCTGTGTGGTTCTGTTCCTGATGCTGGTGTTGTGATGGATTATGTGCTGATGTTTTTCATGCTGATTCTGTGTGTGTTGTTCTATGTTCTCCTGGTGATTGCTGGTTATTTTGTCAACATTGTTTGGCTAAAAATGGGGAGATAAATAATGTGTATGTTTCAGAAGTTGTTCAACAATTCAGGGGGAGTTCCTGATTGTCTGTTTCAGGGGGAGTTCCTCAATATGTGTTTCAGGGGGAGAAGCTGTACCTCAGAAACTGCTGATGTATGTTGCAGGGGGAGTGTTTTGTATGAAATTAAGTGAATTGTTCCGCTGCTGACTCTGCTACTAATGTGTAGTTCTTCATGGTTGGATTCTTTTGTTGAATGAAGAACTTGTTTTTGTGGTTCATTTGATTTTAGCCAAAAATTTGCCAAAGGGGGAGATTGTTGGATATTTGGATGTTGGCTACATGTTTGGTAAAATCAAAATGTGCAAGCAATGCGTCTTCAGAAGTTAATTTATGTCTTCAGAAGCTGAAAATCTATTTTGTGCATCTTCAGAAGCTGGGTCAGAAGCTACAGTACTTCAAAAGCTGATAACTTGGCTATGCGAAGCCACTGTGCTCTGCGAAGGTCTTCAGACGCTGGTACTGTTCATAAGACGCAGAACTGGTCATCAGGCGCACTGTTCAGACGTTGACTTCTGTGACCTTTAGAAGCTGCCTTCAGACGCTGACTTTTGTTGAGCTTCAGAAGCTGCATTTCAGAAGCTGAATTTCTGCGTTTGTTCTGTTAATTCTTTCAGTATCTTTTGAAGATTTGTTTGAAGATTTATTGAGGCTGCTGTTTCTAGAAGGCTGATTAATTTGCGTGAAGATCTTGTTGATGATTAGTTTCTTTTATTTATGAATATATTTTCAAAGGAATCTTTGCAAAATATATTTCAAAAATATATGTGCTTCTATTTGCTTCTAAAATAATTCTGGGAGTATATCTTTGAAGATTTGGTTCAGAATTATGTGCTGCTGAAGATTATAAATAGAAGGCTTTGCTATTGAAGACGGTACTGATTTGAAAAACCAGAAGTTGAATTAGAGAGTCTTAGTTTTTTAAGTCTGTGTAAGCTTAGTGCTTTGTTTGTACACCACTCATCTGTTAGAGTTGGTTTAGTTTGTTTTGAGTTGTAATTCACTTAAAGCTTTTAAGCACAAGTGATGTTTTTGATGTTTTGAAGAGTGTGTCTTCATACTTGATTTGTTTTCAGTGTCTGATAATCACTGGGCTGTGATTACGTGATTAGGAAGTAAGTGGGTTCTTATATCTAGGGCTTCCTAGGTAGAAGTCTATACGGGTAGTGATTAAGTGATAAGGCTGGAAAAACAGGGGCTGTGACTTGAGTCTTAGAATTAATACTACTTAGTGGATTTCCTTCCTGGATTGGTATCCCCCAGAGTAGGTGAAGTTTGCACCGAACTGGGTTAACAAATCAATTGTGTTCCTTTACTTTCTCTCTTTTATATTTCTGCTTCTGAACTGCTGTTTGCATACTCTGTTTTACGGTTCAGAATCAGGTCCTGCCAGGAATTTCAGGTTTAAATACACTTTTGATCCCCCTATTTTAACTTGATTGGAATTTTGATCCCCCTATTTTCAAAACCACTATTTTAGTCCCCCTACATTACTTTTTTTGGGTTTTTTTAATCCCCGCCAATTTTAGTGATTTGTCAGTGTCATTAATGACATGCCGGTGACACGGCAGTGTGTGTTGGCTAATTCAGTTTCCAAGTCGTTACTAGCATTTCCATGTCATTTATTAAGTGAATTATATAATAAAAATCTAATTAACTTAAAAAAAATTAAAAGAATAAAGATTGAAATGAATCAGATTTTCCTCCTTCTTGATGGTACATGAACCCTCAATCTAAAATCCCTAATTTCTCCAATCTCCTTCTTTTCCCTTCTCATTTTCGATTCAGAACATCTCTTTCTCGTTCAACAATTCGAATTCGAATTCGTTCAAACTTCAAATTCAAAATTCGAAATTCGTTCAGAACTTCTCTTCCTCGTTTTCACACCATCTGTATCTGTTGTCTAGTTCTAATGACTATGTTGTTGAAAGAAAAAATTCTAATGATCAATGATATGTTCAATGAAATTTATGTTGTTACATTTTAATCACATTGTTTATAAACAAGCATCTATGCAATTTACCTGTTAGATTTTTGCAGCATCTGTATTTGTTGTCTCAACTTTGCAGATTCTTGCTGATAATACTGCCATATTATTGAATTCCTGGTTTTCAATTTTCAATTTTAGGCTTAATTTTGTGATTTTTTTTAACTTAATTAGTTTTGTATAATGTATAATTCAATTAATAAATGACATGGAAATGCTATGAAAACTGAATTAACCAACACACACTACCACGTCACCGCCACATCATTAATGACAGTGACAAATCACTAAAATTGACGGGGATTAAAAAAACCCAAAAAAAGTAAAATAAGGGGACTAAAATAGTGGTTTTGAAAATAGAGGGATCAAAATTTCGATCAAGTTAAAATAGAGAAATCAAAAGTACATTTAAGCCTATTATATTTGTTATATTGTCGGTCTCATTGAAAAAGATAAGAATAATTTGTTTTTTTAACAAGATAAGTATAGTTTGTTACAATATGGAAGTGTAAAATATATATACATATCATTTGAATCAAAATCAAAATTTACTAAAAAATATTATTCTTAATTTATGCGTATTAGCACAATAAAAAGAGCGTACAGACGGGCACGAAGTGCTCGTATGAATGTTATGGAGTGTCTGTCTGAACACCAGTACTATATATAAAGAGAATACCAGGTTTTGGGCTGGTATTTTTACTTCTAATTATACCCTTAAACAAATTTAATTATAAGAATGTTATTTTGTTGGTGTTATTAAAAAAAATTATAATAAATTTGTTATATTGTTGTTATCATTGAAACAGATAAGTATAGTTTGTTACAGTATGAGAGTGTAAAATATTTATTATCTATATCTATAATTTTAATCAAAATTTCATAAAAAATATTGTTCGTAATTTTTATCGCTTTAGCGCAATAAAAAGAGCTGACAGACAGGCACGGAGTGCCCGTTTGAACGCTAATCTTCTATACTATATATATAAAAAAATACATGAGTTTAGGTTGGTTTTTTTCGTTTTCCAATTTTACCCTTCATTTAAAGTATTTTATTTACTATTTTATCCTTTTTATAACAATATTAAATTATTAATTAAAAAAATATATAAATCTCATTATAATACTACACAACAATAGGAACAATATTATCTTAAAAATATATAAAAGAAATAGGTGATTTTGGATTGGATTTTTCATTATTCCAATTATACCCTTAAATAAATTTACCTATAATAATGTTATATTATTGGTATCATTGAAAATGATAAGAGTTTATATTATATTTGCAATATTGTTGTGTAATTGAAAAAGATAAGCATGATTTGTTACAATAAGTCACAAACATCTATAAATGTAATGTTAATCAAAATTTAATAAAAAAAATTATTTGTAATTTACACGTGTTAGCGCAATAAATAAGCATTTAAAATCTACAACGGGAGCAGTGCAAACATTAAACGGTGTTTTACATATAAAATAAAAAATTATTTTATAGAAACACTATTAATTTTTATAGTTGGACAAAATCGCAACGTTTTGAAACATAGAGGGGAAAAGTGCATTTAAGCCTTTGTTTTTTATAGACGAAACGGCAAATAACCATTGAAACTCACACACTAATGGAGCAAACGGAGTTCGAACCCCGGTCATGGCATTCAGCCTAGCAATTTTGGTATTTTTGTCAGTTAAATTAGGATTTAGGGACAATCGTTACTAATTACTATGAACAACAATAATGTTCGGTGATAATTAACAATTCGTCTCAATAAATTACTTTATAATTATTCAAAACAATCTGTTAAAAACACACATGAAGGATCAATTTAGTTAGGGTTGTGGAGGGGAGGGGAGAGAAGGAAAGGTGAGAGAATTTTAAAATTTATTTGGTTGGTTTAGTTTTTAGGAGGGGAGGGGAGCAAAACCCTCCTAGACCCACTTTTAGCGTCCCCTAAATCAGAGGTTTTTGGAGGGGAGGTGATATTGGTTATTATAATTATAATCGCATTGATATAATTATGGCTTAATTGAACTTTTGGTCCCCTAACTTATTTGTTGTTTTCATTTTGGTCCCATAACTCTAAATTTTCCCCGTTTGGTCCCTCAACTATACCTCCGTCAGTCAAATTGGTCCATGTCAGTCAACTTTAACTCCAAATGTATTAGGTGGACCAACATTATAGGTGGTCCACCGTAGACCTTATTATTTTTTTAATTTCAGCCCTTTGATCTTTTTTTAAAAAAGGGGACGGCCGGATCTTTCAACCCTTATTATACACCCCCTCTCATCTCTGTCTATCTTTCTTCCTCTCTCTCTCTCTCTCTCTCTCTCTCAGATTAAAGAAACACATACATCTTTTTCAGTTTCCAGAAACACATTCACCCCACACCACCACCATCACACATTCATCCTCGAATTCCTCACCACCACCACCACCACCACCGATCTTCATCCTCGAATCCTGCAAGACCACCAAACACAACCCCAAACTCAACCATACAATGCTTTTCAGAACCAAAACCAAAACCTGCAAGACTCCATCATCTACCACGAAGACTCCTTCAACCAAAACCGAAACCAAATTTCCATTCAACAAAATTATGTATGATCAATTAAGCCTAATATATAACACAACATAGTAATCTCATTTTTCTCATTAATTTCTTCCACACATTTTCATGCTTCACGTAACCTTCTTCCTTGCCTTTCAATTTCTCTCTCTTATTCCCTAGTATCATTTTCTTCTTCTTCTTCTTCTTATTCGTGTTTCTTCCCCTGATTCAAACCCAGATATATGTGTTCTTCTTCAACCCACGAAGACACCATGTCCACCATCCTCCTCTCCTGTCACCTCACGCGCCACCACGAAGACTCCTTCATCTACCCACACCTCTCCGCTTCAGCTGAATCCACTCTTTGTTCCCTTCTTCTCTCGTCCCTCCATCAAGAACCAATCAAATCCATCGTGAAAAGGCATGGGCTCGTGATCCAGATCCGTTAGAAGAAGAAAATGGTGACAATGGATATGGGTTTGTTTGTTTTCAGATCCAACATCACGAACAATAGAAGAGTTAGAGGAGAAGAGATCCATGAGTCAAATTTAGGATGTTACTGAAGGGGATGCATTAATAGAGGAAAACATTGATGAGTAGTAATGGGGAAAAATTAAACGAGGAAAATAAAAGGAAAGATGTTGTAACATCCCGCTTAGACGTAATGTTTATCAGTATCAGAGAATTATGAGCGAGTAGGGGCAGAATTGTAATTACGAGATGGAAGGGCTTTATATAGGGGAAAGATAAGATTTTCTTCATATCCTCATATTCCTTCTCTCTCTAGAATTCAAATTTTCTCTCCCTCTCTCTCTAGGATTTCGGCTATCATCATCAGCAGCCTTTAATCCACCAAGTTTGCAATATTCAATCTCTTGTATCTCACGCAATCTTCTGGGAAAGATTGAAGCAAGAGGAACTAAGGAAAACCAAGTTAAGAGGAAGAGTTTCAAAACTAGGGTTTTGGTAGAAGGAAGCTTGGCAAAACCAGCAACCATATGGTGAGTTCCATAGAGTAGCTTAACCCTTTTGGGTCATTATTGTGTGAGATTCATAACAAAATTGCTAAAGTTTAGGAAAAAGGATAGTTTTCCCCTTTTTGATACATATGCTTGATTCCAGTTTAATCCTTGGATACAGTATGTTTTTATAGTTTAAAATGAGTCCCTGACATATTTCAAAGATCACTGGGCAGTTGGGTACCAAGGTTTTTAATGATTGAAACACGTTTTTCAGAAAATCCTAAGTCCTGCTACAGTCGCAGAGCGACCAGGGGTTTGCTCTGCGAAGTAGCAGAGTTTTGCTACTGCCTATCTTCGCCTAGCCATCGCTTTGCCAAGTAATCAGAAGCTGAGTTCGTAGAGCAAAGTTTTTGGACGCTCTGCGAAACTTCAGACTCAGGGAATATTAGAGTCTGAAGGTTCAGACTCTGAAGGATCAGACGCAAGGGTTCGCAAAGCGAAGTTAAGGGTCGCAAAGCGAAGTGGCCCAGAATGTCTTTTATTTTACAAATAACTGTACCATGCCAATGATCTTCGATATGCTTTGGGACATCGATACTCATGAATTTTCAAGGATTAATCCAGGATAATAATATGTATCATACAAAGTGATGGGTAGTTTTCCCACAGGAATTATTACAAATGGGATAGTAAGCCCATAAGTATGACATATGACAACGAATAGTATCAGTTATGTTAAGGGTTAGTTTACAAGATACCCTTAACCAGGCAGGTTTTAGTGTACCGTAGTCAGAGGTACCAGGCTTTCCCCAGTTTTAGGTACATTTATATGTACATCAGGACGTGCCTCAGTTGTTCACGCCAGAGTGACACTGAGGGTACACGTAACAGTTCAGGATAGATGTACCTTAGATAGTGGTACAAGGATGATATCTGGGATATATATATATATATATATATATATATATATATATATATATATATATATATATATATATATATATATGTATATATAAGGAATAATTAATTATCAGGATAAATGTAACATCCCGCTTAAGACTCGAATATTTATCAGAATTGAGACGGGGTATTTAAGGAATGGCATTTTAGTAATTTTGGAGTTTAGGCTATAAGAGCCACTTACCCCAAAATATCCTCATAATCTTTCTCACTCTCTCTCTCTCTAGGAAACAAGCTCTCTCCCTTCTCTCTTCTTCCTACCTCACGCCACTCTCCTCCATCCCTCCCAAAATTCATCTTCTTTCATCTCCATCACTCAATACTTATGCAAGCAAACTCAAGTTGTGATTCTTGGGTCATTGGAGGTCAAGAGAACGAAGAAGGAAAGAAAGATCAAGCTAGGGTTTTGGCAAGGAATTAAGGAAAGAGGAGGAACACAAGCAAACAAGCCAGCTTTGGGTGTGATTTATGATTTGGAGGAAGAGAAAGCTAAGGAAAATCAAGTAAAGAGGAAGAATTCCAAGCTAGGGTTTTTGGTTGTCAAAGCTTGGCAAGATCACCTCAATTGCTAGGTGAGTTCCTTAGAGTAGCAATTTACCCTTTGGGTTAGTTTGTGTGAGATCACAACTTAATTGCTATGATTTAAGTAAAAGAATAGTTTTTCCCCTTTTTGATACTTATGCTTAATTCCAGTTAATCCTTGGATAACTGGGTACCAAGGTTTTTAAGAATAAACATGTTTTTCAGAAAATTATGTGTTCTGCTACAGTCGCAGAGCGACGCTCAGGGTTGCAAAGCGAAGTAGCAGAGCTTGGCTACTGCCTAGCCATCGCCTAGACTTCGCCCTGCAAAGTAATCAGAAGCTGAGTTCGCAAAGCGAAGTTTTTAGACGCTCTGCGAAGCTTCAGACTCTGGATTACCAGGTTCTGAAGGTTCAGACGCAGGATTTCGCAGAGCGAAGTCAAGGGGGGTCGCAGAGCGAAGTTGCCCAGAAAGCATTTTGTTTTCAAATAACTGTACCATGCCAATGATCTTCGATATGCTTTAGGACAATGTTACTCATGATCTTTCAAGGATTAATCTAGGAAATGCATATGTATCATAAGAGTGATGGGTAGAATTATTCCTAAGTTATCAAGTAAGATGAGGGGCTTAGTTCCCAACAAAGAGTTAAGCAGTCCATGAGATAGCAAGTATGAACCTTATATTATAGGTTAAGTATTACAAGAATAATTACTCAAAGAATGCATCAGATATGCATAAGTTACAAGCTATATGTATATGTGTGTGTATATATATAAAGAATAATAAGAACTCGTTAATAAAAGGACTAGATGTGTCTCCTGTAGTCTCGTTAGTTAGAATACAGGGGGTTCCAGATTAAGCTGGAATGGTGAAGTTACCGTCCGCGAGGGCAGCTACGCATCATAGTCAAGAAAAAGTTAATGTGTCTCCTGTCTTCTCGCTAGTTAGAATACAGGGGGTTCCGGTGAAGTTACCGTCCAAAAGGACAGCTGGAATGGTGAAGTTACATCCGCGAGGACAGCCACACAAAAGTAAGAGGAGTCCGGTGTTAGCCTGATATGATAGGAATTTCACCGGTATGATGGGAGATGTACTTCGGGGTTACTCCACCCGGATGCACTACGTAAAATGAACCAAGATAATGTATTGTTTGTTCAACGCTAACTTCTAACTTTATGTTATCAAAAGATGAATATGTATATATGTTATATACTAAGAGATAAGGCAAAGTAGTCACCAGTGAACAGAAAGTGATCGTAGGATGTCCCCAGATCACTAAGTATGAGATTAGACATAAGTTCAACATAAGATAAAGACATATAGCGATCCTAATTTTCCTCTGATCACGAAATATGTAGAGAATGACGGCGATCGTAGGTTTCCCCGAGATTGCCAAAAGTAGGCACGGCGACCCTAGGTTCCCCGTGGTTGCCAACAGTAGGTTGGGCTAGAGCTCACTGAGACATTATGTCTCATCCTAATCCTTCTGGTGCAGGTTTACAGGTTAGCAAGAGGTTCATGAAGATGTTCTTCAGGGAGACGCTGGATGGAGTGCAGTTGCTCGTCATGTACAAGCTCGGAAGTTTATCAGCGTATGTTTAAGTATTTGTAAATGGTATTTGGATAATTATATAAACGAGCCAATTTGTACTCATTCCGTTGTATTGTATTATTATTATTATTATTATTATTATTATTATTGAAAATTTTAATGTATCCAGTATCAGATTAATACACATGCTAAATATTCTAGACAGTTTAGTATGGGTGTTACAATAAACTTTGTGTCTTCTGGCTTCTCGCAGTTAGAGAGCGCAGGGGGTTCCAGTCATTGCTGGAATGGGAGGAACTTTCCGCGAGGATAACCACACATAAGTTTATAGTATGTCTTCTGTGTTCTCGCTAGTTAGAGCACAGGGGGGTTCCAGTTACACCTGGAATGGGAGAAACTTTCCGTGAGGATAACCACACACACAGGTAAGAGGAGTCCAGTGATTAGCCTATTATAGGAATTTGCACCGGTTATCAGGGGAATGTGCTCCAGGGTTACTCCACTCGGGGGCATTCCGTAAAATCAACTCAGATAATAATGTTTATTACATGCTAACATCTAACATAATAATATCAGGAAATACTTTATTATGTTATCAGGCAGGAAATACCTATCAGGCAGGTATCAGGTAGTGATCCTAGGTTTCCCCTTGATCACTAGGTTATCAGGTTATCAGTTATCAGATAGTGATCCTAGGTTTCCCCTCGATCACTAAGTTAGTAGGAAGTAGTCCAGTTTTACGACTACACAGGATAGCAGGAACAGGCAGGTATACCCTATATGGGAAGAGTTAAGGCTTGACGATCATAGGATTCCCCGAGATTGCCAATGGTAGGCATGGCGACCCTAGGTTCCCAGAGGTTGCCAACAGTAGGTTGGGTGGAGCTCACTGAGACATTATGTCTCATCTCAATCCTTCTGGTGCAGGTTTACAGGTAAGCACGAGGTTCGTGATGAAGTTCATCAGGGAGATGTTGGATGGAGTGCAGTTGCTCGTCATGTACCAGCTCAGGAGCTTATCATACTTTTGTATAAGTATTTATTATGGTACTTGATTGGTTGTGTAAACGAGCAAATTTGTATTCTTTCAGTTGTGTAGTATTATTATTATTGAAAACCTTGATGCATCCAGTATCAGTTTTAATGCACATGTTAATATTCTAGATAAAATTAGTATGAGTGTTACAATTGGTATCAGAGTAGGTCGATTCAGATCGTGCCTTGGGTCATTAAAGATTCAATAAAAGTAGTGGAACCATTGGGTTCCGGATATTGTTCTAAAGGTCACATCTAGTCGAGCCTGATCAACTCGATCTAGTATATGACAGTTAGGACAAATACCTGAGAGCTGAATGTGACCGTGGAGGAATGAAGCGCATGAAGACAGGAATTGGCGAAGAAGTATTCAATGCCAAGTGGTGGTTATCAAACCGTAAAGTAATGGAGCCTGTTAATGGCAGAGTTTCAGGAATATTAGAGATATTTAAGAATAAGGTGAAGTACCTTAAAACAGATGGACGTGTCATTGAGAGATGTCTCGTCTGAGGAGACATAAGAAGTAAGGAATTATGGGATACTCTAGGGAATGATTTGGAACCTTAACGGGAATCGTAGTCTGAGAAGTTAAAGTGCGGTGTAGACTAAGGTAATAATTCAGAGTATAGAGTTGAGGAATTGCAGTACCATACCTAGAAGTTTGAACAAGGGATTATCAGTCGATTATCAAGAGCTTTAGACTCACATCAAGGATGGATTGTGTGAGAATCGGAGGACTCGCGCACTCAAACCAGATGAGATTTTAATATCCAACAGTAAAGAGACTTATTTATGGATTAAGCGAATTATTGGACAGATGAAACAGATTACCTTCCTTTATTATGAGTCATCAAGATGCTTTGTATGAGAAACGCGAGCTTAGCGATAAGTGAAGGAGACCCCTGGTAAGGGCATGAAGTAAAGATTGAATTGTATGTTGTCGAATTATAGTAGACCGGTTTTGAGGAATAATCAGGAATTAGCCAAGAACTATTGTGAGGCTCTAGTATCAGGAAGATCGTCGCTAACACACAAGTTAAAGTTAGGGTTGCGGTTAATGTTAAGGAGTTCTATGTTTTCATTTGATGGGTTCCTTACACAAGTATTTTGGAAAGCCGACAGAGATCACCTTATGTTGGTATGTTTTCAAAGGTGGTAGAATATACAAACCTTGGATTGTTCGAAACCATATGAATAAGGCAACGGTCGAGAAGACCTATGGAGAATTATTCAGATAATAAGATTAGATTTGAATTGTGGATACAGTAACAAGTTACTGGAGGGATCCAATAGGAAATGATAAGTGTTGAAGTTTAAGATCAATTAATCGGGTACTCGAAGAGACGTAACCTATGTTTGGGCTTACAGGAGAGCCGGTAAGAGTTTGAATCTATTCTAGACGGATTGTTTCCTAAGAAACTCGAGGAGTAACCTAAGAGATATGGTAAAGTTACGTGGACCTGAGTTGTCTTGGAGAAGGTTATAGATATGAAATCCTTACGGATAATAATAGAACGAATACAACGAGACTCGAACCATCAGCGGATTCAGTGTATGAAAGATGTGAATCTCCAGAAGCCATAAATTGTTTTTAGAAGTTACCACAAGTGATTAATGTGTGAACTTGAGTTGCTTCAGGTATGCTTTGAGTAGGGTTTCCGCAGTGTTTAAATGATTGTGCATGTTGAGCTGACCATGAGATGGTTACAGAATTTGGAATATGGAGAATAAAACTAGAACCAGTGTATAAGCTGTTTTGACAGAATCACTGTTGGGCTCGTAACTGTCGCTGAAAACTATTTACAGGTTTTGGCATATTTTCGCGGAAACAAGTATTTTGTTTATGTCTGAAAGGAAACGCAGTGTAAGGAGATGACCAATCAGTAAGTTAAACAGGTGGTTTAAGCCACAAGAGAATTAACAACGTAAGATGGTTCTGCTATGATAGCTATAAAGTCATTAAGGAACGAGATTAGCCAGGAAATTTAATAGTGGTGTATTACTCCTTTTTCCAAAGTGAATTGTTTAAAATCGGAGTTGCGCAGCGGAGAAGTAATCCAAGGATGGGTTAACGAACAATTATAAGCTGAAGGTTAGGGAACAAGGATACTTGTGAAGTCCTTGTCATATGAACCGCATGAAAGGCATTAAGTCCCCAATTATTGAACCACCTTATCATAAGTTCTAACAGGAAATTTTTTAAAGTTAAGGTAAGGAATACTACGAACTTGAAACTCATGAGGAATGGGAATCGAAGCGGGTTAAGAATAGGTGGTAAGAAATAAGAAGGATGTGTTTCTAGCACATTAAGTCTAAAGCAATGGAAGTCACCGCTAGTACGGTAATCTAGCTATTTTAGCTCAGTAACTTCAAGTGGACTTGAAGAGTAAGTTTAGTCAAAAAAGATTATGCATAAGGCAACATCAGTAAAGGTTGCACTTGCAAGAGGATATTTTTGAATTTGAAGCATTGATCAGAAACGACAATGCAGTGGCATATGAGTTTAATCCACATTGTACCCACGTTATGTCAACATGTCACATGTACCAGGTTATGTTTAGTATTATGTATACTTATCAGGCAGTGTTTATACTACTCAGATAGTAGTGTAACAGATTTCCAGTTATGTGACATGTATTAGTAACTGTGGTGCGCAGTCAGGAATGTTTAAGTAGGAAGGTTTTGACCAGAACAGGATTGTTGATATCAAACATATCTTAACTGAAGAGTTCAGAAATTCTTGAACTTAATGTTCCCCACTAGAGGAAGAAGAACTTTCTATGCAGATCAAAAGTCACTCGTAGTCTACAATAAAGGGCTACGTAAGTTCAGGTTATGAATAAAGGATTGAGAGATTAAGTGTGCTATTTTGGTAGCAATCAGAGTAGAGTTTTCTTTTTGAAAACAAGGAGTGTCTTTGAATGACGTGAGTTAAGTTGTAGACGGGTTTCATGAGACCAGTGTTACTCACCCCATTACGACCAAGGTATATCTTGAATGATGCAAGATTGTCAGAATCCTAGTAAGGAGGAAAATTCCTAAATCTCAGAGATACACGTTGTCGTCAACTAGTTAAGGCGGACACGAGTAGCTTATAAGATTTCTCGAGCCTTAAGGATTTCCGCAGTGGAACGGAAGTAATGCTTACGGATGTGATGAGTGTTACACCAGGATGTCAGAAAGAAAGGAGCAGGTACCATAAGTGATGCCTCCTCCTTGTATCAGATAGTGGACGTAGTTGCAGTAGTCTTTACTTCCAGTTGAGAATACTCAATATCAGGTGCTTTTCAGTGTAAGGATAATTCTATATAAAGACTGGTACGATTGTAACTGTATGATGCCGTCTTGTGAGGCAAAAGTCAAAGATAAGGATTCAGTGGAATTAATTGAGGAGGATAAAATTGACCCGATGTCGTCAGGGTAAGACCAAGTGGTCAATGAAGGAAACTTATGAATTCAGTACGAGTGTCCAATGCTTAATAACCTTAAGTTGGATTCACACTAAGTGTGTGAACAAGAGATATAGTCAAGTGAGTTGGGTATTGGTTCAGACAACCATACATCCTACTATGTAAGAATTGTGTAATGTACCTCAAGTCCTTTAGTTAAGGAAGAGATTGTCAAATATTTTGACTTACAGAGATGGAAACCATGGCTAGGGAACAGTTTTAACCAGTCAGGTTTAATCGAGGTGCACGAATAAGCTACATGTCAGACCCTAGAGTATCCATGGAATCCCGATAGCATTGAATTGGAGTTTTGGCTAGTAGAGAAAGAGGTAGAAAGGATCTATTCATTCATGATCTCAGGAGAATTTTAAATTTCGAGGACGGAATTTCTTTAAGGGGGGTAGAGTGTAACATCCCGCGCTTAGACGTAACGTTTATCAGTATCAGAGAATTATGAGCGAGTAGGGGCAGAATTATAATTACGAGATGGAAGGGCTTTATATAGGGGAAATATAAGATTTTCTTCATATCCTCATATTCCTTCTCTCTCTAGAATTCAGATTTTCTCTCCCTCTCTCTCTAGGATTTCGGCTATCATCATCAGCAGCCTTTAATCCACCAAGTTTGCAATATTCAATCTCTTGTATCTCACGCAAGCTTCTTGGAAAGATTGGAGCAAAAGGAACTAAGGAAAACCAAGTTAAGAGGAAGAGTTCCAAAACTAGGGTTTTGGTAGAAGGAAGCTTGGCAAAACCAGCAACCACATGGTGAGTTCCATAGAGTAGCTTAACCCTTTTGGGTCATTATTGTGTGAGATTCATAACAAAATTGCTAAGGTTTAGGAAAAAGGATAGTTTTCCCCTTTTTGATACATATGCTTGATTCCAGTTTAATCATTGGATACAATATGTTTTTATAGTTTAAAATGAGTCCCTGACATGTTTCAAAGATCACTGGGCAGTTAGGTACCAAGGTTTTTAATGATTGAAACACGTTTTTCAGAAAATCCTAAGTCCTGCTACACTCGCAGAGCGACCAGGGGTTTGCTCTGCGAAGTAGCAGAGTTTTGCTACTGCCTATCTTCGCCTAGCCATCGCTTTGCCAAGTAATCAGAAGCTGAGTTCGCAGAGCAAAGTTTTTGGACGCTCTGCGAAACTTCAGACTCAGGAATATCAGAGTCTGAAGGTTTAGACTCTGAAGGATCAGACGCGAGGGTTCGCATAGCGAAGTTAAGGGTCGCAAAGCGAAGTGGCCCAGAATGTCTTTTATTTTACAAATAACTGTACCATGCCAATGATCTTCGATATGCTTTGGGACAGCGATACTCATGAATTTTCAAGGATTAATCCAGGATAATAATATGTATCATACAAAGTGATGGGTAGTTTTCCCACAGGAATTATTACAGATGGGATAGTAAGCCCATAAGTATGACATATGACAACGATATGTCTAGAACCTATAATAGGTTAACAGGAACAGAGGGGTATTCTGATAACAATAGTATCGGTTATGTTAAGGGTTAGTTTCAAGATACCCTTAACCAGGCAGGTTTTAGTATACCGTAGTCAAAGGTACCAGGATTTCCCCAGTTTCAGGTACATTTATATGTACATCAGGACGTGCCTCAGTTGTTCACGCCAGAGTGACACTGAGGGTACACGTAATAGTTCAGGATAGATGTACCTTAGATAGTGGTACAAGGATGATATCTGGGTTTATACAGATTATATATATATATATATATGTGTGTGTGTGTGTGTGTGTGTGTGTGTGTGTGTGTGTGTGGACAGGTTGTGGCACAGGTACGCTTCAGATTTATTCTGGATAGGTCAGCCCGTTAGGGAACCTGCATGACGACTCACATATACATATATACTATATATATATATATATATATATATATATATAAGGAATAATTAATTATCAGGATAAACTTTGTGTCTTCTGGGTTCTCGCAGTTAGAGAGCACAGGGGGTTCCAGTCATTGCTGGAATGGGAGGAACTTTCCGCGAGGATAACCACACATAAGATTATAGTGTGTCTTTTGTGTTCTCGCTAGTTAGAGCACAGGGGGTTCCAGTTACAGCTGGAATGGGAGGAACTTTCCGTGAGGATACCCACACACATAGGCAAGAGGAGTCCAGTGATTAGCCTATTATAGGAATTTTCACCGGTTATCAGGGGAATGTGCTCCGGGGTTACTCCACTCGGGGGCATTCCGTAAAATCAACTCAGATAATAATGTTTGTTAGACGCTAACATCTAACATAATAATATCAGGAAATACTTTATTATGTTATCAGGCAGGAAATACCTATCAGGCAGGTATCAGGTAGTGATCCTAGGTTTCCCCTTGATCACTAGGTTATCAGGTTATCAGTTATCAGATAGTGATCCTAGGTTTCCCCTCGATCACTAAGTTAGTAGGAAGTAGTCTAGTTTACGACTACACAGGATAGCAGGAACATGCAGGTATACCCTATATGGGAAGAGTTAAGGCTTGGCGATCATAGGATTCCCCGAGATTGCCAATGGTAGGTATGGCGACCCTAGGTTCCCAGAGGTTGCCAACAGTAGGTTGGGTGGAGCTCACTGAGACATTATGTCTCATCCCAATCCTTCTGGTGCAGGTTTACAGGTAAGCACGAGGTTCGTGATGAAGTTCATCAGGGAGATGTTGGATGGAGTGCAGTTGCTCGTCATGTACCAGCTCAGGAGCTTATCAGACTTTTGTATAAGTAGTTATTATGGTACTTGATTGGTTGTGTAAATGAGCAAATTTGTATTCTTTCAGTTGTGTAGTATTATTATTATTGAAAACTTTGATGCATCCAATATCAGTTTTAATGCACATGCTAATATTCTAGATAAAATTAGTATGGGTGTTACAGATGTTATGGCAGTGGTCATAAAAAATCCAGCTCTGATTGTTTCAAAACGTACCAATAACGTGATGAAATAAGCCATTGATGATATGAAAATGAAATGTGGCAGTGATGAAATGTTTGAAACCCATAGATTTAATGTTTGAAACCCATAGATTTAGTGATGAGATTGTGGTGATGATGATTTTGTTGTTGATTCTTGTTGATTAATTTGTGGATTGAAGGATTGTTGTTGTTGATGATTTCTGAATTTCTGGATTTGTTGTTGTTGTTGATGAATTTCTGGATTGAAGGATTGTTGTTGATGAAGATGAAGAAGAACATGAGGGGAGAAGATGAAGAAAAACAAAGAAATTTGGTGTTGGTGGTTCACCGTTACATACAATGGACCTGCGATCTAATGGCTGAAATCATATCTGAAATATTAGGCAATAAAAAACTAACGGAGAGACCAATTTGACTGACAGATGTATATTGGAGGGACCAAAAGGGAAAAATTTAGAGTTATGTGACCAAAATGAAAACAACAAATAAGTTAGGGGACCAAAAGTTCAATTAAGCCTATAATTATCCTCATATTTATCCTTATTAAAATTTAGGCTTAATTGAACATTTGGTCCCCTAACTTATTTGTTGTTTTCATTTTGGTCCCATAACTCTAAATTTTTCCCGTTTGGTCCCTCAAATATACTTCCGTCAGTCAAATTGATCCTCTCTGTTAGTTTTTTAATTCCTTATATTTCATATATGATTTCAGCCATTAGATTGCATGACCATTGTATGTAACGGTGAACCACCAACACCAAATTTCTGTTTTTCTTCATCTTCTACCCCTTCAATTCTTTAAATCCAGAAATTCATCATCACCACAATCTCATTACTACCCCTTCAATTCTTTAAATCCATAAATTTATCAACAACAATCAACACAACAACATGTTCTTATTTAATTTCAAGAAAGAAAACAGGGTATGATAGCGTCAAATATGGCTCCTCTAAAGGGAATTCATTGCTTTAGAGCAAAAAGTGTCAAGTTATAGCCACTGAATATCAAAATTGCCGATAGTTCCATTAAGGAATGGGATCACGCCAGTGCGGCCTGAACAGTAGCTAGCTGTCATTGTGAGGCCAGGTGTGTCGTACATTAAAGGTGTGAGTGGAGCACCAGAGTTTGCGGCAATGCAGCACAGATCATTTTGTGAATTTTTATTGCTAATTATGAATACTTCATAAATTTGCAGTTATTTTGGTTAATTTTACAGTACCTAAGTTTTTATCAAAAACTGGAAGAACAAAATTGGAAGAAGGGAGAAGAAACCCAAAATAAAAAATGTAATTCCAATTGAACAAAATTGGGTTCAATCGAAAGATAAATTCACTATCTATCAAAGGATTGAATCAATCGGAAGAAAAAAGAAGAAATTGAAGGTGAAATTGAAGGAAACAGAAGGAAATCGAAGGGAAAAGAAGGAAAAACGTGAAGGAAATTGAAGGAAAAAACGTGGTCTTTTTCTCTTGGTTTATGGGTATGAAGATTTATGTGTTATTGTTTGAAGATTTATGGGTATGATGATATTATGTGTGTTGTTTATGGTAGTGGTTTAGTGATGATGATGATAAATTTTGATGTTGAATTTATATATTATGGGTTAAGAATTTGAAGAATTGTAATGGGTTAAGAATTGAAGAATTTTCAGATATGTTGTTGTTGTTGTGCTTGCTGCTGGTGTGTTGTTGTTGTTGTTGAATTTTGGGAAGATGATGAAGATCATGAGAGAAGATGAAGAAATGTTAAAAAAATTAAATGTTGGTGATGCACCGTTAGATACAATAGACCTCCATAATCTAGCCGTCCTATTTTTGAAAAAAAGATCAAAGGGCTGAAATTAAAAAATTAATAAGGTCTACGGTGGACCATCTACAATGTTGGTCCACCTAATACATTTTGGGTTAAAGTTAACTGACATGGATCAAACTGACTGACGGAAGTATATTTGAGGGACCAAACGGAAAAAATTTAGAGTTATGGGACCAAAATGAAAACAACAAATAAGTTAGAGGACGAAAAGTTCAATTAAGCCTAAAATTTAAGTCATGTCATTGCTTCTTCTTTCTCGATTTTGTTTTCCCGCTTCTTCTTTATATGGTTAGACGGATCATCAAGATCATTGCAATTATTGCTATCAATAGATTGTTTTTAAATATTTTCATATTGTATTAGACAATTTTGGAACTGACCTAATATTTTTGTTAGAATTTTTGTGTTTGATTATTTATGAGTTTTCAGTTACTAAGTTTTCATGTTGAATTGTTTATGAAGTGATTGCTCTTAAGCTTATGACATTGTTGTAATATTATAAGGATAAAAATGTAAATTAGTTTTACAATATCTCAGATATACTCGTGAACCAAACATATATGTAGTGAAAATTCATTATTTTTGCTTCCCTCTTTTGAACCAAACATATAGGTAATCAAAATCCTCTCCTCCCATCCATTAAAATTTCTCCATCATCCCTTCCGTTGAACCAATCTGACGCTAAGAACCAACAGACTAATAATAATTGAAGAGTTAGAACGATTCAATATTGCAAAGAAGAGACAAATCATAGTAATAAAAGGAAAAATATGCATGTAAACTTAAGGT
Source organism: Medicago ruthenica (assembly GCA_018208015.1). Classification (NCBI taxonomy): domain Eukaryota; kingdom Viridiplantae; phylum Streptophyta; class Magnoliopsida; order Fabales; family Fabaceae; genus Medicago; species Medicago ruthenica. The sequence goes on along the minus strand of CM031377.1, from coordinate 5,842,619 downwards.
GATATTTGTCATTTTGTCTACAAACAAAAAGAGAAAATGTAATTGTAGAGTAAAATTCTTCGGGTTAATAATAAAGTTCATAAAAGTAAAAGAAAATAAGTCGCTTAGATGTAACTGCTCTTGATTTGATTTTTGTTTTGTTGGGTTGGTTGCGTCATTATATACATGTTTTTTTTTTACTTTTGAATCATTTCAATCTTAGCACTTTTTGTGTTTTGATTGTTTTATTTAATATATTTTTGTTTTAACTGCTTAAAAAAAATGAAAATTGACAGATGTTAGTGTTATTCTCGTTCCGTGGTGTTACTTTAAGAGTAGTGATATTTGAATAATTATTTGAGACAACTTTAGTGACAACTTCCTTTTTTTCTTTTTATTGGTCAAAAACAATATTGAGAAAAAAAAATAAGAACTGTAATGTCAGTATAAAAGAGAGTTGTCAAAAAGTTGTCAAGTGGTTTTAAAAATAAAAATTATGAGTATGACAGAGAGTGTTATCAAAAAGTTGTCGTAATTAATTGTACAAATATCATTTCTCTACTTTAATACAGTACTTTTTATTTTTGAGAGGACTTTAATGTAGTACTTGAGTTGCCTTCTCCCAGACTTTGACTCTTTCACCTTCTCCTTATTTCAAATTTATTTGTTATAAGTTAGAAATTTTTTTTTGACATTCAGTAGTTTAAATACTCATTATTAGAGATTTTACATAATAAAAATCACATATTTCTGAATGGAAAATTATTAGTTTTTCAAAAATGGATTTATATGAATTGAAGTAGCTTCTTACTTTAGAGATTTTTAAAATTTTATTACCTAAAAAAAATTACAACAAAATGATGAAATATTTATAATGAAATTTTAGAAGTTATTCAAACGAATTTTTCATTTGAAACTTTTTTTTTTTTTAAAATTGTTGAAAATATTTTAGCAAAAAAATCTTACACTATAAAAACTATTTAAAAAAAAATCAGTATCGTTTTTTTTTTTATGAAATCCTCTTCGGTTTTCATTATCGTTATAATTTTGATATGTGACATTGAGTAGATCCAATATCATCAACATCTATAAATAACAAAATTTTAGTAATAAGATTGAGGACAAATATAAATAGAAAAAAAAAATATGTACAAAAATAATATAAAAATAAGAGTATTCATTCGCACTTGAGAGTTGGAGTACATAGATAATAGGGGTGGGAATAGGCTAGGCCGAGCTAGGCTTTGCAAGGCCTAAGCCTGACCTGCCAAATTTTTTAAGGCCCTAAGCCTGGTCTGCGGCCTGTCATAGGCTTACTTTTGAGGCCTGAGTCTAGCCTTCGGAAAGCCTGATAAGACCTGCTAGCCTGTTTAAAAGCCTATATCATAGGAACATCTTTAAGTAAGCAATGTGATCTAAGTTTAAGTAGACTAGCGAACTAATATATCAATTAGATTAAACTCTCTTTTAGTAACCAACATGAGTTTTTAGGGAATTTAACTATATATCGTATCATATTTTAATTCTAGTTTATAATAATACATTTGTATATGCGAAAAATTAATGTATGCTAATAAGCTTAAATTACTAACGAATTTATATTTTAAATCAAAGTACACAATATATTATAATAATAAATAATATTATTTATATTTACTTAAATAGGCCGGCCTAATAGGCTTAAGAGGCTTTTTTAAATGGTTTGTGGCCTGGCCTTTTAAGCTAAATAGGCTTCTAAAAAAGTCTAGGCCTTCTCTATTTTAGAAAAAAGTCTGGCCTGGTCTGGTCTGTCGTAGGCCCCTGTAGGCCGGCCTGGCCTATTCCCATCCCTAATAGATAAATATGTTTAGAAGGAAATTCATAACTTATAGCTACACAAGCATTTCATCTATTCATATTCATATCGTCAGAAAAATCATCAAATGTTCTCACATCAAGCTGGTAAAGCAAAGATCCTACCTATCCCACCAAGACCTTTGCAAAACCTTTTTTGATTTATTGGTGACAATCTCGAGGCTGCAACTAAACCGTCTGTATTCATTTGCAAACGACTCCAACAGAGACGGCTTTTCCTGAAACTCATAATCAGCAGAGCTTTCAGGATCTCTAAACAGGGATCAAACATATCTGACTGACTAAGCTCAATTTTGAAATCAGCAGTCTTCCTCATATAGTTATGACATTTTTCCATGCAAAGAGCAAAACGTAGGGCTGACTGCCCTCCTTTTCCATTTTTCTTTTGAAGATCCACACTATACTTGTGAGGCACATCTCTTGTATTACCACTCAAGAAACTTGTCACAAAGACACATTAATAGGTCTAAGTGGTTCCAAATCAATGGTCACCTTTTTCTCCTTCCATCACAATTGTGCCAGTATACAAAAGAAGCCCATTGAGAGGAACCTTGTTATAAAGCTTAAGCATCTGCTGAGCAGAAGCGACTGCACCAAGCATAAACCTATCAATCCCCCTTACTTTTTATGTTTGAAGCAGTTCCAAACTCATCACCAAGCATCTTGGTAACACGAGCTATTTGATCATGTGGGGGAATAATAAGGGAAATCATACTCGTCCCTTTCCCTCTGGCAGCTTCAAGATCCTTAATCAATTTCTTGATTTTCCACACCCCCAATGTTCTTATTAGTATCATGAGCATCAGCCCTCTTGGAACAATAAGAAACTAATAACCTTGAGAGAAATAAGAAAGACAGCAAAAATAAGCCATAACCGCATAAACGAAAACAGCAAAACATAAAATTTGATGCATGACAAAGAAAAACGTGAAACAGAATATAACAAATCCAATGGAATTCGATAAAAAATTACACCTGGACATAAAGAAAACACTTCAGGAAAAATTACACTCAGATATCAATCAACCCTGCTAATCACAAATCAATTCATCCAGATATCGTGTTGCAAGCACTGATGGGAATCTTAGTTTCTGCATTACTTTGATATGCTTATATTGCTCACCACTCCCAGCAGTGGGTTAGTTCATCTACTGCTACACTTGTTCCTTTTTTTTTTCTTCGTTTAATGAACCTTAAAATATGTTTTCTTTTGCATTAATCTGGTCCTTTTAACTTTTTTCATCATTCATCCCGTTTTGCCTAAACTCTCGGTTACTTTAAACTGACTCCGAGGTGGGACAAACAAACTGGAACATTGTATCTCTCTAAGAGTTGTCCTCTACAGGCTATTCATGTACAGGATGACATAGTTCTTAAAGAATATTGCATGATTTGTAGCATGCAAACAACTTCATAAGATTGGAGCTTTGACAGATAATCTTGTTCCTTCTATAGTCGTTGAAGAAGCAGATGTGGAGGAATTTGGTAACTTTATGCATTCTATTCATTTTATTATTATTGCCTTTCATTTTTTTATTTTTTTAATTACTTGAATGTAAAATTCTATTTAACCGAATACTACGTCTATGAATGGCATCGATATCAAACGAAATCTTATAGGGAATGAAGGAGCAACCAAGTTATGTACCAATTTTTGGATCAAGCTTGTATCTAGTTTCAAGAAAAATGTCTTGCACAAAGATATCGTAGCTAAACTTGTTTTAGCTCTATTTAATAGCAATAGTAGATTGTGTTCCTATTGTTTGATACACGATTCATCAATTCAAATGGTACATACATTGGTTGTTGCTCATCATATGGTTCATTCCCGATAAGATACAGTTTGATGTCAATGTCATTCATAGAAGTAGAATACGGTAAATCGAATTTTATATTCAAGTAATTTGAAAAAATGAAAGGCAAATAATAAATAAAAAAAAGAGCAGAAGGCGTCAAGTTACCAAATTCCTCCACGTCTGCTGCTTCAACGACTACAGAAGGAACGAGATTATCTCTCAAACCTCCAATCTTATGAATTTGTTTGCAAGCTACAAAGCATGCAATATTCTTTAAGAACTTTGTGTCACCCTGTACATGAATAGCTTATGGAGTACAACTCTTGGGAAGATACAATATTCAAGTATGTTTGTCACACCTCGGAGTCAGTTTAAAGTACCGGAGAGTTTAGAAAAATGGGATGAATGATGAACGAGATAAAAATATTAAAAGAACCAAATTAATGCAAAAGAAAACATATCGTAAGGTTCATTAAATGAAGAAAGAAATTGAATGAGGGTAGCAATAGATGAACCAATCTGCACGATAGTGAAAACTTCACAGAACATATTGAAATTCAATCCTCAAAATGCTTTCAGTTATAAAAGGCAGAAAACAGGGGAAGATACTTTCAATTTTGACAATAGTATCGCGGTATGGAATGATATGGAACTAACCCAAGTAAAAAGGTTCTCTTGTCCACCTGGCTATGACATGTCCATAGGTGTCCTTCCAGTGAGCAGTTCTAGCAAGACAACTCCATAGCTATAAACATCACTTTTAACAAGTAGGTGCCCAGTCATGGCATACTCAGGAGCTACATACCTACACAAAAGTTTCATTTCACCTTAAATCAATGTTCAACAGATATAACAACCGTGAGAAGGAATATGCCAAGACTAACCCAAATTTGCCCATGACACGGTAGACAAATAATTAGCTCCTCCCTCGGGTTCTTGCTTAGCAAGACCAAAATCTGCAACCTTAGAATGAGCATGAAAATTGTTCTCGAGTAATATGTTGGATGCCTTAAAATCTCGTGTATTAGACATGGCTGTGAGTCTTCGTGTAGGTACGAAGGTCCATGTGCAGCATAAAGAGCAATCTTCATTCTAGTGTCCCAATCCAAAGGACAATTTATTCCCATGGGACCTGGAATAAATCAATGTGGTTTCCGATTAAGGTGTCACATTTCGAAACGGAAAAAAAGAATATACCAAGAAAAATAATAGAACAAATGGCACAAGTTCAAATTTAAATAAAAGTTGAACACGTGATTTGAAAAAAATACATCACCATGAAGCCAAGCCTCCAAACTTCCATTAGGAACAAGCTCGTAGCAAAGTAGATTTTGTAACGACTCACGATTACTAAAGTATCCCACTAGTTTTACAAGGTTACGATGATGCAACTGGCTAAGCATTTCAACCTCGGCCAAAAACTCTTTGTCACCATGTTGCTCTCCATTGGTAAGCCTCTTAATTGCAACAAAAGTACCATCAAAACTTTACCAAACCCTCCTTCTCCAAGTACACTTGCTGGTTCAAAGTTGTTGGTGGCTTCTCGAATTTCTTCATAAGCGCAATAAACCGTGTACTGGTTGGGTGGGAAATAAAACCCCCAGCTGAAACAGCACTTACTATCCTTGGTTTTTCTGCAGGAAAGGGAGAAACATGAGCAGTATGAACTAAAATACAATATAAAATAACACAGGATAAATGAAACAAATTCGAACATAAAAAAAAAAAAAAACATCGTCAATATCTAAAAAATACACTAATATTGATGTTGTAGATATGAGTATCATAAGTTATTACCAATTTTTCCATAAATAACACCTTTTGATCGTCACAGGCATATGATTTACACTATACCTTACTGTTTAAAAAGTAAAACCGCTAGGATGAAATTCTAAAGAATAATTAAAAGAAGTTGTATGATCCCAATTTACATTTCTCACAGACAAAACTTGAAAGTCTAAAGAATAATTAAAAGAATTTGTATAATCCCAATTTACATTTCTCACAGACAAAACTTCAATAAGTGATATTTACCAGTTTCTATGATGCTTTTTCCTTCCGCAGTAATGTGCATAAACAGAATATTAATATAGATACAATTGCAGTGAAGAGCATCCCAATTGCAATTTCAAGAATAAGAAATAGATTGGAGTGCTGTGTTTGTTTTTGATATATTGCTCACAGCTCCCAAAAGATGGGTTAGTTCATCTATTGCTTACCCTCATTTCATTTTTTTCTTCGTTCAATGAACCCAAGACATGTTTTCTTTTGCATTATAAGGCAACAAAATACAACACTCCAATAAAGAAGGCAACAAAAAAAAACAAAATACAAAACAAAAATTTAATTTATTTTGACCATACATCACATGAAAAGTTATCCATATCAATATCAAATCAAATTCAATACAACATATACATCTTTACGATCTTAACCTTCCTTCACTAGAAAAAGATCCAAAACAGAAAATTCCAGCTCAATTCACTAGGAAAGAAACAAATAGATCAAATAATCAAGTAAACCACGGAAAAACCCTAATATTTAAATAAAATAAATAAGAAACTTTAAATCAAATAAGAAACTTCAAATCAAATTGAATACATATACAGCTTTCCCATCCATCCTTTTTTCACCAGAAAAATCCCCAAAAACATAAAGATCGAGTTCAATCCACAAATTCTGACATAAACTTGCAAAGAAACAAATAGATTAGAAAATTCAATAAACCCCAGCAAAACCTTTATATTTAAACCACAAAACACACAGTTTTTGAACTAGCCATAACATGATGAATCATAACCATAACATCAAATACCAACAAAAGATTAAAATGATACTTGCATCCAATATGCTATATATATTTCACAACCTTAGGAAAAAAGAAAGGTACAACAATCCTATTCTTCCTCTACCTGGAAATAGTCCAAGAATATGGCAACCTCAGAATTGGAGAACTCAGTGACAGTATCCCATATGACATACTATCTCATATACTCTATTTTCTTCCATTCAAATTTGCTATTAAAACTAGAGTAATGCAAGGTGCAAAGGCTTGAATTTTCTTCATCGACAAAGATTTGCTCTCCAACAAATGGATCAGCGACCAATTAAAAGGTTTCATCTCAATTTTCTGTCAATATTACATCATCAACCAATGGGTTTAAGAAGCAAAACGGTGAGGCGTCGAGCATCTAGATCTATCCATGAATGTCACTTTTAAGTTGATGCCTAAATTTTATGCCACAAAACAATTGTAGTTTTAAGTTTAACAGCAACACTTAGTTGTTATGTTGATCTTCCTTTGCTCAAAACCCTCCGATTAGGGATGACAATGAACCGAGCTAACTCGAAAATAGTTCGAAACTCGATTCGATAATTAACTCGTTGAACTTGGTTCATGAACCAAATGAGCTGAACTTGAGCTGTAAATTAAGTTCGTTATCTAAATGAGCTGAACTTGAGCTATATATAGTTCGACTCGTTGGTTCATGAGTTGACTCGATTATATATATAATTGATTTTATAAATTTAAATAATTTATTTTAGTTATTTTAAGACTTTTTATACTTGTTAAATTAATTAAATATATTTTTTAAAAAGGAAACGTTTCCGTTCTTTTCTTAAAATACCTATGCAATTTAAATTTATTGCCTTCATTCCCTTTAACATTACTCTTATTTCCAATGCTCCACAAAAAACTAAAAACGTTTGCCCTCCTCTCTCTGATGTGCAAAGAAAAATATAGAAACCTTTGCTCTTCTTCTTTTTGACTGCGACAACTGGCAAACAAAAACACAAGAAAGGCTCCACCCAAAAAAGAAAATCGTTGCCCTCTTTTTCTCCCATGGTATTTGTTTCTAATAATCATTTTTTTTTTGTTTTTGGTCCTGTAACGTGTGTTTATTTTACTTTTCTTAGTTTGTCTCTTTTCTTGTGGTGTTTCTATATTGTCTGTTGAGTGATTTATAGTAGAATTTATGTCAGTTTAGTTTGAGATTCTTAGATTCCAATGATAATGTTTAGCATAGAAGAGTTAGATTTCCTTGTTTTTATTTAGCTTACCCTGATTTCCTTGTTTTTGTTAATAGGTGGAAAAGGTTACCACATAAATTACATTACTCCTTACTCCTTATTTAGCATTTTTAGTTCCTTAACAGTAAGTATTGTTGAACTAGTCAGTACAAGTTCATATATTAACACTCTTTCCTATATAGTCGTGTTTTGACATTATTTTCCATAATCTATTTATCCTTTGTACATTGTTATAAAAAAAAAAAAAATTAACTACATTTATGTTTTGTTTCTCCATTTGGCAGATTCGAATGGCGGAATGCTTCTAGCTTTGGTCTGTTGGTGACTTTAACAATGTGTCTAAATGAATAAAGATTAAGCAAATTGTGGCACATGTGGCCTTCATATATCTTCAGCTGATACAATTGTCTTTGAAGCGGCGAGCTATTGGAGTTTAAAAGCGGAAAATTATTTTGAGGATTTCTCAATTCTGTAGTTAAGGAATTTTGTTGATTTTTGCCTCTGTTATCTGTACCAATTTTAGTGTGGTTTTGTAATTTTGTTTTGGAGCATATGTAGTTAGTTTTTTTTTTTTGACAAAAGCATATGTAGTTAGTTATGTTTTTAATTTTCAATATGTTATGCATATTTATGGAAGTTTTAACTTTGTATTTGTGTATTTTCGTTATACACCTTATGCTTGGAATAACTCTTATTTTTATTCAATCTTTGTCTTTTTAAGAAAAAAAATTAAAAGGTCAATGATCGAAAAGTTTAATATTTTTTGAAAAAAAATTGACTTTTAAATTATGATTTGAGCAAACGAGTTGAACCTAACGAGCCGAACCGAACTGTTCGTGAACTCGAAACGAGTCGAGTTCGAGCCAAAAAAAGGTTCGTATCGAACTCGAGTCGAGTTTCGAGCCGAACCATTTCTTATCGAGTCGAGTCGAGCTGAAGCCAGTTCGACTCGACTCGACTCATTTCCAACCCTACCTCCGATGAAAGTGGTATATTTCGATGATGAGGAGATTTCAAGAAACTTCTTTCAGGCTGTCCAATATTGGAGGAGTAGTATACTGTAGATGTTGGAAGTTGTGCAAAATTAATCCAGAAAATAGTTGTAATGCCAATTAAAATATTTCTAGATTAATCCGGCGAGATCAATAACATTTATCAATCATAGGTAAAAATAAGATAAACTATTGATTCAAAAATAAAAAAGGGTGGGTCTTAGATCTGTGCGTTTTGAGTTCAAGCCATGTTAATCTCCTTTGAAAAGGGTAAATATAATTTGTGAGTGTGCTTTAAGCCTAAAGCGTTCCTTAATTTAGACTAAGGCACTATGACCTCACCCTAAAAAGTTTCTATCAAAAAATAAAATAAATACATAACATTTCTCGATCGAATCTTCAATTATCCTATTTCCAATCGAATCTTCAATTATCCTATTTTTCAATTTCCAATCGAATCTTCAATTATCCTATTTTTACTGCTTTGAGCTTGTCATCAGCACCAATCATATCCTATTTTCAAATGGTTATTTCCTTTTATAATCAATTTTATTACCTTTTCTTTCTTTTCCTTCCATATCCATTCTTCATAAAAAAAGGGTATTATAAATATTGAGTTTTGGTTAAATGTAATATGTAAAGAAGAATCACGAAGGATCACTGACAAGGCTGAGAAATCAATATTAACGATGCCAATAATGAACCCTTCCAAGATTCAAGAATATCTTCTCTTAACGATGAACCCGAAACGTTATTCCAGGATGAATTGAACTTAGCCAGAGTTTGTTGCAGGAGGAAGCTCTCAAAATCATCAATATTCACCCCCAAAGAATAATATATTCAAAGCTTCTATGGGGTGAGTATTGATGATTTTGGGAGTTTCCTCCTGCAAAAAGTTTTTAATAATATCAGAGAAATTTAACAAATAAATCGTGATAGGTAAAATAAAATAAAAATCAACTCTCGCCAAGTTCATCCTGAATAAACGTTTTGGGTTCATTAAGAGAATATTTCCTTTCAAGCTTGGAAAGGATGACACTGGCATCGTTAATGTTGATTTCTCCGCCCTGTCATTGTTCTTCTCTTTAGCATGATCATTCATGGTTAATATTTATAATATTTTTATTATTTTTTTTACAAATGGACATGGAAGATAAAGAAAGAAAAGAAAATAAAGTTGATTATAAAAGCAAATAAACATTTGGAAATAGTATATGATTGGTGCCGATGACAAACTCAAAGCAGGAAAAATAGGATAATTGAAGATTCGATTGGAATTGAAAAGAGTACTTTTGTTTGTTCTTAATTTCTTTATTTTTACATTCGATTGAGAAATGTTATTTATTTATTTTATGATAGAAATTTTTTAAGGCGGGGTGATAGTGTCTTTGTCTAAATCTAAATTAAGGAACACTTTAGGCTCAAAACATGCTCACAAAAAGATTTATGTTTATCTCCTACAAAGGTTATTTACATGGCTCGAACATGCTTACGGATTTTTTTAATTTTTTGAATCAATAGTATGTCTTTATCTTTATCTTAGATTGATAAACATTATTGATCTAGCCAGATTAATCGGGAAAATTGTAATTGGCATTATAGTATGCTACTTCTATAATATATGTTTGACACCTGAAAAAGGTTTTTTCTTGAAATCTCCTGATCATCAAAAAAAAAAAAATATCACTTCCATTAGAGGGCTTACTTTTCTTTTTTAAATTACAAACACCATACAATGTTTTTTAAAAAAATTGAAATAATAACATGATAAATGATGATATAATACTTCAATCTCAATTTATTTTAAAAGAAAATATTATATTGTCCATAATTTAATTTAAAAAAGAAAAGTAAGTCTTCCCATCTTAAACCCTCAATCCAATCACACCCTGACGTTGTCGTTAAACTTAAATACTCCAACTTTATAACCACAACTGTTTTGTGGCAGAAATTCTAGGCACCAACTAGTTTTTTTTTTTAAGAGGCAAAAAAAAAAAAATTGGATACTCTCATACAAAAGGACCCATCTCTTGGAAAGAACCTAAGTACAACCATTTTGGGACAACCCACTTTCATACTCTCATTGTATTCTTAATCTTTCTCTCTATTGCTTTTGTCCTAAAAGAAGAAGGAAGAAGCAAAGTTTTCCAAAAATTGATTGCGACAAAATTGTTGTACAAATATCATTAATAAATTTTAATAGTAAGTTTGATTAGAAGAAAACAAGGAAAAACATACCCAACCAAAAAAACACGTCTTCAATAAACAAAGACTAACCTCCACTGCTGTCCAACCACCCTTGGCACGACTTATAGGACCCGTTCACCTCCTGTACAAAAAATATCATATGGTGTAAATCAATACATAATGCCACATCAAAGATTTGCCAAAGGCAAATCAGCTACTATTGCAGAATGTAAAATTAAGCCAATAACAAGATTGGCATGATAAATCACACTCCCTCAAGATACAACATCATTATCATGATCCATAATTATCATTGCAACCAAAAAAGTAAATAACATAACAAATGTTACCGATGTGAGGGCGATGTGGATGTAGCCGTGGGGCTACATATTCCAGGAGACTTTTGAATTGCACTGAATTCCTTTGGACACAGATGAGCAAGAAGCAACATTTGATTATTTATTCTCCAAGCAACAAACCTCTGATACAAACTCATTATATCCTTCATAAAAACCTTCATAAAAAACCGAAAATCCATCAATCTCTAAAAAACCATCAATTACCAAACATCAAAAACCCTAAAAACCAAGCTCAATTTACAAAAAAAAAAAAATTCCAAAGTTTCACACTTTAACAGAAATACAAATAAAACACAGATCTCAAAATCCATCATCAAATCAAAACCTTCAATTTTTTCCCAAAAAAATCAAAATCTTTATCCAAAACAACCAATAAAAACATCAATTAAAAAAAAAAACAGAAATCTTGAAATTCTCCGAAGAGTGAAGAAGTGAAGTGAAGCTCGTAGAACAGAGACAGAGCAAAATTGTTGTTGTTCACTCTACGAAGCTAAGGTTTCGAAAAAACCTCGAACGTTGAATCAATGGAAAATTAAATTTTAATTTTGATAATTAATAAAAAAAATTATTTATTTAGTTAAGCACCGACGTCGCCGTCGTTATGTCATACTAAAAGTGTACTCTATGGCTATAGATTAAGAATGGTTGTGGCTTTCTTTTTCGTTTAAGGTTTTGAAAAAAGAACTCAAAGCACGAATAAAAGATTAAAGTCGATTCACAACTATAGAATAAAAAAATAAATTTACGGCAAAAAAATAGAAACATTAAACAGAGAGTATAATATGAACAATTGAACCATAACAAGCTTTAAATTATTAGAAAACAAACACGGTAGAGATGGAAAAACGGTTTGAAGCTTACCGGCGAAAGAGGCACAGCGGCAACGACGAAAAACAGTTAGCCACTTGTATGTTCTCAATGATTGTCACAAACTTACAATATTTGAACATATATAAATAAAAAAACCCTAAATTTATTTACCTAATAAATTTTTTTTATTGGAGTATGGGTTGACCCATTTTGTCACCAGTAGGTTACATTAATGGAAAAAAAAAAATTCATCCTTCTCACTTGTTACGTGTCCTCCACGTTTCACATTTTATCACGTTTGAATTATATAGTATGATAATTTTTACAATATTTTGGATTATATAATTTAAATCTACTAAAAACTTGTAAAACTTTTACAAATTACTGTGGTTCTTGAAATTCTTTTTCAAACGGTTCAAAAAATATAATTCAAACAAATACTAATAGTTCGGACTATATAATATGAATTGTGTTAGCATTGAGGTTAAACCTCTTTGTGACAATGATCACCCATTTTTTGGCAAATATACACCGATTTTGCAACACAAATCTCAACCGTTAAATCCAATAAATCAAACGGCTCATAATACTCCACACAGAAAATTAAAACATTCCTAAGTTACCCAAGCACACAGCAATTTCCTCTTCTTTCCCTTCTCACAGGGTTGATTGCACTAAAGACTTGCAAAAGCCTTCATCTCAGTTAATTTCAATTTGTGGTTTCTTAAACCCAATCACGAATATAAAGTTAGACAATCAAGATAAAATTTGGGTTCACATGCATTTCTTCTCCCGTAATCATTAAGCTATGGATTATTCTTTTGTCAACAAAAAAAACTCTGCATTATTCTTATCAATTTGATTATTCGTATCAATACGTGGTTTGTCAGATGAAATTAGACAATCAAGTCCAAATTTGTGGTAATACAAATGTATTTTGATCACATTAGTTTTAGTAACTTTCAATTGATCCGTTTATTGTCAAGTTTCAGGGACACACTGATCATAACTTTGATGTGGGTAGATAAGCTTATTGCATGAGTATATTTTAAGATCATGTGTCTAGATTGTAAGGTGTAAAAAAAGCTGATGAATTAGGGTAAAATTAGAAAGAGAAAGAAGATGAGATCATGTATCTCGCTTTGTTTAATTTGTTGTGTGGAGCATTATCAACTATTTGATTTATTGGATTTAACGGTTGAGATTTGGCGTTAGTCATATAACTTACACCTGGTGTCAACGGATCCCTCCTCATATATATATAATCTAGTTAATTTCGTTAGGACGTCAAATAGTGAGCTATCTAGCTAATTTTGTAGTATTCGTAAAAACTATAATTTTTTAACTATTTTATTTATATTATTTAAAAAAAAAAACTATTTTATTTATACAAACTATATATATCCACTAAAAAAACTATAACTTATTAGCCAATTCATCTTTTTTCTTTTTTACGATTAACACAATCTGCGTGTATCAAAAAAGATACTAGTATGCTAAATTGCTAACTCCTAAAAAAAACACAATCTGCTAACTACACTATTTACTCATCAATTAAAATCTTATCACCCGAACCAGTTACCAACAGCAAAAAGATTCAATCACTTTGGAAAAAAAAATCGGCTTATGATTCAACCTTTTAGCCATGGATTTAAATTACAACGTTAAAATCTTTTCATGGATGCCGTTAGTTTTCTCCGTGTTCATCGTCCTTCATGAAGATCTTCGGAGAAAACCACTGTTCTAGAAATGTTGTCATTGTCAAAGGCAGCGCTTAGACCAGAGTAAGGGCCTGAAGAAAACACTGAAGATGTTCCATCAAACTCAAAAGTGCTAGATGACTGTCTCAAATTGGTCTGTGTATTGGATGAGGCTAAAACAGAATCATGGTACTCTGTGATTCGCTGCACCATTTTAAGTGATTGCACCACTTCGCCCATGGTGGGTCGTTGGTTTGCTTCAGGAGCAACACATGCCGCTGCAATGGTGCACACACGTACAAAATCTTCCTTTGGATACTTTCCCTCAAGCTTTGGATCAGCAATCTCGTCCAACCGGTCCTTATCTCTAAGGATTGGCCTGGCCTGAATGGAATAAAAAAATTTACAGTCTGTGCAATAGTGAAAACTTCACAGAACATATTGAAATTCAATCATTAAAATGCTTCAAATTATAAAAGGCAGAAAACAGGGGAAGATACTTTCAATTTTGACAACAGTAACGTGGTATGGATAGATGTGGAACTAACCCAAGTAACAAGGTTCTCTTGTCCACCTGGCTGTGACATATCCACAGGTGTCCTTCCAGTTAGCAGTTCTAGCAAGACAACTCCATAGCTATAAACATCACTTTTAACAAGTAGGTGTCCAGTCATGGCATACTCAGGAGCTACATACCTACACAAAAGTTTCATTTCACCTTAAATCGAAGTTCAACGAATATATAACAACCGTGAGAAGGAATATACCAAGACTAACCCAAATGTGCCCATGACACGGGTAGACAAATAATTAGCTCCTCCTTCAGGTGCTTGCTTAGCAAGACCAAAATCTGCAACCTTAGCATGAAAATTGTTCTCGAGTAATATGTTGGATGCCTTAAAATCTCTGTGTATTACACATGGCTGTGAGTCTTCATGCAGGTACGAAAGTCCTCGTGCAGCATCAAGAGCGATCTTCATTCTAGTGTCCCAATCCAAAGGACAATTTATTCCCATGGGACCTGGAATAAATCAATGTGGATTCCGATTAAGGTGTCACATTTTGAAAGGGAAAAATGTATACCAAGAAAAATAATAGAACAAATGGCACAAGTTCAAATTTAAAAGTTGAACACGTGATTCGAAAAATTACATTACCATGAAGCCAAGCCTCCAAACTTCCATTAGGAACAAGCTCGTAGCAAAGTAGATTTTGTGACGACTCACGATTACTATAGTATCCCACTAGTTTTACAAGGTTACGATGATGCAACCGGCTAAGCATTTCAACCTCGGCCAGAAACTCTTTGTCACCCTGTTGCCCTCCATTTGTAAGCCTCTTAATTGCAACAGAAGTACCATCACTTAAGATGCCTTTAAAAACTTTACCAAACCCTCCTTCTCCAAGTACACTTGCAGATTCAAAGTTGTTTGTGGCTTCTCGGAGTTCTTCATAAGCAATAAATCGTGTACTGGTTGGGTGGGAAATAGAACCCCCAGCTGAAACAGCACTTTCTATCCTTGGCTTTTCTGCAGGAAAGGGAGAAACATGAGCAGTGTGGACTAAAATACAATAGTAGATAACACGGGATAAACGAAACAAATTCTAAAATAAATAAAAACATCGTCAACATCTAAAAAATACCGCTAATATTAATGCTGTAGATATGAGTATCATAAGTTATATTTATTTTATATGAGTATCATAAGTTATATTTATTTTATCAATATCTGGCATGCCAATTTTTCCATAAATAACACCTTTTGATCATCACAAGCATATGATCTTACACTCTACCTCACTGTTTAAAAAGTAAAACCGCTAGGATGAAATTCTAAAGAATAATTAGAAGAATTTTTATGGTCCCAGTTTACATTTCTCACAAACAAAACTTCAATAAGTGATATTTACCAGTTTCTATGGGCGGTGTTTTTTCCTTCCGCAGTAACGTGCATAAACAGAATATTAATATAGATACGATTGCAATAAAGAGCATGCCAATAGCAATTCCAAGAATAAGAAATAGATTTGAATGCCCTCCCCTAGTTGAAGAATTTGGTGATGTAGCTGTAGGCGAATGATACAAAGGTGCTTTCTCCGGCGATGCAGTTAAAGTAGGAGCTGCATTAACATACAGAGATATGTTGATAGGGATAAAAGCATAAGGAACTGCTCGCTTAATTATTTGAGTTCAATAACAGTAGAAAAGTTTCTGACTTCATATTAGACAATCACCAGGGCCTCAAAGTGTAAGCAACAGTAGAAATTTAAATAACACGTGTAAATCCACAAACACATACAGAAAACGAGGATACATAACATTATAACAGATATTACATATTCACTATCACAATTCAAATTTAAATTTCACTGTACAAAAACTTCTATAAGCATCAGCATTGTCTGCTGGTTGAATACAAAATATATGAAGAATTAATTTAAAAAAAAAGTTATTAGGCGTCATGAGTAAAACATAGACCCCTTCAGGATAAACATAACTTTCTCTTACCACTTAAGCAGGAAACATGAAATGATCAAATATAAAAAACGGAGACAAATAAAACCAAAGCTGTAACAGTACAGTTTATATACACAAAAATTCAAAAACTAGATGCAATAAACACTATTCTTTGTAACCTGCTAAATAGTCACCTTTCTGTTACTTTCATAATTCAAGTACACCAAAGCACCATGGTTATCAGTGAAATATTTTAGATTAAAAAAGGCCTGGACCTACCTTGAGTCGGTGGTGGAGGTTCAAACCAGATTATGTTGAGAAGTTTGTACCCACCTACTAATCTAGGGTCTAGTCGAACCTTATGCATTGAAAGCGAAGAGTTTATTCTAGAAGCTTCATTGGGAGAGAAACTGATGCCTTTATGTGGAGTAATATCCATTGAGATATTTAATGTTGAGAAGTTGATTACATAAAAGTTTATCAGGTCAATCTGGGTATTATTTTGCAACCCTAGCTGGCCAGCTAGCTCATCAAGAAATTTATCCCAATCAGGATTCTGAGAGACATTCAAAAGAAGAATGTCTATCTTTATGGGATATACACAGTGGCAACCTTTACTGCCTCGTTTCAACACCATGTCTTGTTTACAACAATCTGGAAGAACGAAAAAACAAGCAACTTTGTCATTATCAGTTTCAGGTTCCTAAGCTCACAAAAATAACACAAGACAATGTAATGTTTATTTTCAAAATTAAGCAGTTATTTACAAAATGTCGTGCGAGTTTCCTAGGCTGGGCTTACTTTTAAAAAATAAAAAAAATATGATAACTAAAAAAGTTAATATTATTTAGAGTAAATTACACTCATCTCCCCTAAAAGATGCTTGAATTACACTCTCCTCCCATCTTATGTTAAAATATACACTTTCCTCCCCTCACATATTAGAAAATATTTCACTTCCCTCCCCGGAGAGAAGGTTGAATTACATTCACCTCCCCTCTTATGTTAAAATCTACACTTTACTCCCTTAATATTTTTTTTTTATTTCTAACAATCTAGCAAAAAAATAATCTAACACGCTTCGAAGAAAAATAGTATTTCGGGTTCATTTTAATATCAATTAAAGTTTGAATGCATATTTTTTGCTATTTTTTACTCACGATTGCATTAACATATAGCTTTAAACCCTATTATAAAACATGAAACAACACAAAATAAAAAATATGTGGAAAATTCCTAAAGTCAATAAAGTATGGTCATTTTAAAGTAAATTTTATACTCTAATATAAAATTAGTAACAAAGTATTTAAATTTAATTATCATTGACATTTAAATAAAGAAATGAATTTCTTTATCTTAAATGATGGTTCAAAATTAATACACATCATAAAAATATTTATTTATGTTAAAATAGATTAAAGTGTAGTGCATATTTAATTATTAAGGGATCGGGTTGTAATTCAAGCATCCCATAGGGGAGGGGAGTATAAATTTTACTTTTCAAGAGAGGGGAGTGTATATTTTAACATAAGAGGGGAGAGAAGTGTAATTCAAGCTTCTCTCAGGGGAGGGGAATGTAATTTACTCTATTATTTATAAGGAAAAAAAAATGACTTACTGGAAGCATGATGGGTCAATGGTGGCTGAGGCAAAGCAGAAGGGGCTGCAGCTTCCGTAGAATGAATAGGTGCAATATTTTTAAAGCCAGAAATTGGGAGTTTCCATTCACTCCTCTTCTTGAATGGGATGGAAAAATGGGAACTTTTTGGGGGTTGGCCGGGATTTATGAAAGGACCGTATGAAGGAGGATTGTCCAGGTGACAGTGTTGCAATTGGTGCACCACGAGAAAGCGCGTACTTGGACCCATGGGAATTTCCTGGTAGAGGCAGATCATGAACAAAAACAGCAGCCAAAGGTGATCTAGCTGCAGATAGCAATGGAGGTTCCAGTTTTTTATCATGTACACCAGACTCAATCATAAATACCAGGTAAGATAATATAAGCATCCATTTCATCAATGAGCCTTGAATCTTTTTGAATATATCTGCATTGTGGGTAAAAAACCAAAGCAAACTATTAAGGATACCCTACAAAACTCTGAATCTGATATGCAGACAAAAAAAAACGAAAATTCATACTCTTGAATAACATAAGCAGGGCTATAAGAACTATGATTGCTTCTCAAGTATAGCCGGTGTCATTGGTCAAAGCTGTACATTAAGAATTTCCAAGATTTATAGAATACCCATTTTTATGGAACAATGACTCTCGCTGCTGGACTCGAAGTCAGCTTGTTCCAATGATGGAACAGGAAATGACTAGTTTTAAGGTATAAGAACTCGCATAACAACAATATTTGAGATGTGAATTCTTATCCCTAAGAACTCACATTATTGGATGGTTGGTAAGGAAGGATCATAAGATGAACAAAAGTATAAGACCTCGGCTACATAAATCCTATCTACCAAGTCAAATGAATCCTTTTTCTGTCTTCATAGTTTCATTAATTGATTTTCTTATTATTATTCACTCATGGGGCTTCGCCAAATGTGGCAGCCTGCAAGGTTAATTATGATATTATAGGGATAGAGAGATGTGGATCCTCTCGTGTTTAAACTAGACACGAGGGGGTTATGTTATGTTCAACATCTCACCCTTAAAACTCATCGGGCTCCCCTTATAATAATAATTTGGATCCTCTCATATTTGAACTCAAACGAGGGTTCTATAAGTTGAGTTCAAACACGAGAGAATCCAAATCCCCCTATTATAAGTACTTCAAGACATCATATAATGAAAATACAAATAATTTACAAGATTAACTACATAACATTAAGCATTTTTCCATAATTACACCATGAAGCATGAATTCATACCACCATTATTAATAATATGACATTTTCGTTAATTTCAACAAATGAAAATAGAAACTCTGTTGAACTTTGACACGCGGTGTCTCTAATTATTTGCGCAGCATTTGATAATAACACACACAGAATCTTCAAATCGAAACTCTCATAATAAAAATCAACCATGCAACTAAAAAAAACAAAGGTTCGATTCGATTATCTAGCATAAAAAAACTAAAAACTAATCATAAATTAGGAAAAAGAAGATTAAGCTAAAAAGCTACAATTACCGATTGACATGACCGACGGCGTTGATTTTCCTGAACAGTTCAGATCTATGCAGAATTGGGAGGAGGATCCAAATCAGGAATTATAATTAACGAAAGTGTTGTTAATTGAGATTGAGTTAATGAAATCCGAGTCAAAGTTTCCATAAGAGAGTCAGAATTGGTTGGTTGGTTGGTTGTAGTCAAAGTGTTAGTAGTAGTACTACAGTTAGTTTCCTTTTTGTAAGTGCCATGGAAATGGAATAGAAGTAGAAGATGTTTTTGTTGTCTTGTTTAATTTGGGAATAAAGTAAAGTAAAGCAAAATAAAATGGGTGAGTGAGTGAGTGAGATGGTGGGGTGGTAGTGGGAAAATGGGGGGTTGTTTTGGTATTTCCGTTGCGTGCAATAGAAGAGACGTTTTAAATGCGGGGACCTCAGCTCAGAGTGCGGAGTTAACGGAAAACAACAATACTCACTAACGGTAACAGTCTTCTAGTCAGTTAGCTAGCTAGAGCGTGAGATGAAAGGGACCACTAAGGATTATGCATGCATGGATTCACGATGATATCTATATTTCTCTTTTTCTGAATCTTGTCGCAGGTGCTAGATAGTAACTACAGAGACAGCCCAGAATTCATTCAATTCAATTCAATTCAATTCATGCACAGTCGGTACTGCTTTCTTCGTTCTTTGTCATCACTCGTCACCAACCGAATATCTGTGTGCATCTGTAATTATACAAATTAATCTCTTAAATCGAATAAGATTGTATTGAATCACAATTTTTTTTAATACCATTGCGTTTTTATCACTGTATTCGAACCCAAAACTTTTAATCAGACAAATTTTCTAGTCGTTGATAAAGGTAACTTAGAGGCTCTTCATATTGTAATAAACAGGATCTAATCCACTCCTTCCAATACTAAACAAACACGCAAAAAAGCCAATTGACGATCATGATTGACAAAACAACAAAGTGCAAGTGCCAAATGACTACTATCAATCATCCTTCAATAATGAAAGTTTGTGAATCAAAATAGGAAGCGTAGTTTACTAGCCTCTAGCTCTCAACATTAACCCTAGAACGATGGTTAGGATTCTCTCCATTTAAGAGCATATGAGTATATTTCTTACGAAAAAGACAAAATAATGTTTGAAAAAATTATATAATAATTAATAATAATGAGACTCACTTAAAGGTAGAATCTGATCTGGGACCAACTCTATTTTTCAAAATAAATAAAAAGCTACTAATACAAAATGCATGTCACTCTAAACATTAGTAATAAGGTTCTCATTTCTTTTGAAAAATGGAAAGAGCCTAACTCACATGAAAGACGGCAGACCCTTTAGCTGTTTAGTTTATAAACATCAAATCTCCTCAACCATTCAAATCTTTCTAACTAACTAACGACAAAAGTTTTCATAAGTTCTAAATTGTACAACCTTGTGAAAGTGGCATATTGAACTTAAGGTTGGGACATTTATGCTACAATGAGGTGCTAAGACACACACATGGACCAAGGAGAATGAACCTTTATAAGTTATCCTTAGCTTCAATTTTTAAGCGATGTGAGGCTTTCTAGAGTGTATCAGAAAAATAGTTATTTAGTCGAGGCCAATGACTAAAGAGGCTATTAGAAAATTAGGAGGACTCTAACCCCTAATATGAAATCGCTACATGAGTTTATCTTCTTGAAACATTTACCGAAGAGTTGTGAAAGTGAAAATATAAAGCACCCTCAAAATTTAAAATAACAAACTTGTATTCATACATGTCAATATTCTTTGAGTCCAACTTAAATACCATCTTAGATGGTCCGAGTTTGGTTGTCTCGTGGAAAGCATATAAGATGCTTAGAGCTTCCACTTCAACCATTTAGAGCTTCCACTTCAAACAATTGGAGCATATGAGAGTACTGTAAGATTTAACTATGAAGAAGTGTAACGTCTTATCAAGCACAACTACTAGTAGGATTGATTGATAGTTCATCAAATTTGTGTGCAACTCGGAAAGAAAAAAAACTCAATGCACTGCCATTAATTTTCTGCTATTTTTTTGACCTAGTTAAAATTGCAAACCAAAAGGAATCAAATGGAAAAATACAGTGTCCGATTTGTGGTATTGCAACCGAAAGAAATAAAATGGAAAAATATAGTGTCCGGTTTGCGGTACCAAACCAAGTACTTTAACACCACCAAAAAAAAAAAGTACTTCAACGCATAAATTATAAGTTAACAAACGCAAAATATGTTCTGATTTTTTTAAAATCTCTAAATTACTCAATGTCAAACGGGCCCTAGATGTCAAAATTACTTTTTTAATTCGTAACAAACAAACTCTATATTTAATTTATGTAACATCCGGGCGGACTACTAGCGGCCCCCGCGATGTACTTGCGGTCTTCTCCACAGCCCCTGGGACTACTAACGGCCCATGTGGAGTTTCATGCCTTCCGTGGGAATCGAACCGTGTACCTGGGGGCCGCTATGCCCCAGGTACACGGTTCGATTCCCATGAAAAGCATGAAACTCCACATGGGCCGTTAGTAGTCCCAGGGGCTGTGGAGAAGACCGCGAGTACATCGTGGGGGCCGCTAGTAGTCCGCCCAGATGTTACAATTTACATTTATTAATTTTTTTTTTTATGAAGTGCCGATGTTTTTACCTCACTTTGGCTCTATTTCACGATATAGAACTAAATTCCCATGAGGATTTGTTTTTAGATAATCCAATAAAAAATGATAGTTGTTTTAATATATAATATAGCAAAAATTATTAATAAAAATATATTATAATAAAAAAACATTAATAAATACTTTTCACTTATCATTGATATTAAAAAATACGGGGGAAACATATATCATCAATACTTGATAAAACACTCATCAATAATATATTTTTGCATCAAAATCTATTCAATTATATATGATTGAATGATCACAAATAACATAATTTTGAGGGAGTTACAAAATATTTCTCGCTTATAAATTATACACGGGATTGATATTTATTATATTTTTAAAATTTAAATTTGAAAAGTAAATGTAGTTAACTTCTAAATTGTTTTCATATAATAGTATAAATGTTCAAGATATTTTTTTGGGCTCTTAAAAAAAGACAAAACTTATGTGAATTTCCTCATGTGCATTTCGTATGGTTCTTCACATAGATTTCACTTTTTGTAGTTATAAAACACTTTGAGAAGATTTTGAATTTGAAAAATCATGATAACTATTAGTATTTTTGTGAGTTTTGAGGGGAATGGAGGTGATGATTTTAGTAAAAAGGAAGGAAAAGGTGAAAATAATGGAGAGTTTTGCGAAGGGAGAGCTTTATGGGGTTTAATTTTTTTTTATAATAAAAAATCCTCATAATTTGAGAAAACTAAAAAATTATAATGAAAGAGGATTTTAAAGGATTTATATAAAATATTAAAATTCAATCTATGTTATTATAATATTATTAAAATTAAAAATATATTAATTATAAATATTAATTTTTTTTAAAGAGGCATTAATTTATTATTATCTAAAAAAAATACCGTTTCATAAAATGTGATTTTTCTTTCCTAGATTTTCCACCTCCAAATCCTCCTCCTCCCCTTTCAAACAATGCAACCAAGTTCTGTTAAACCCTTTAAAAAAAAGTTTTGTAAAACCCAAAAACTTTTTTTTTTATTCTAAAAAAACCTTTTTTTTATTAAAAAAATAATATTCAAGATGGGTGTTTGTTTTATAATTATTACTTTACCTTAGACCATTTACAATGGTTATAACCATTCAACACCCTTCAACACACACTTTTTCAATTCCCAACACTCCACATCATTTTCTCTCTCTTCCACATAATAATTCAACACACCATTCAACACATACCCTCTCCAATGGTTTTTCATTCAACACTCTACCCCACCACTTTTTATTTCATATTCTTATTTAATTTTATATTTTGTTTTTATAATTACATAAAATTACAAACTAATTTAATTATAATTAAATTAAAATAATAAAAACTTAACAATTTATTTTTTAGTGTTTTTGTAAAAACAAAATTTATTTAAATAATTAATTTTTATTTTCTTAAATTGAAATGCAATACAATACATTAAACACGCGGCACACAAATAACTTAAAATGCAAGACAACAAATTAAGCACACGGCACAAGTAACTTAATTAGTACGATACAAATCATCTTTAATCATGAAACATTCCAAACTTTTCCCATATGTGCTTCACTAGATCTGCTTGCAATTCGCGATGAACATTTGGATCACGCAATTCGGAAATTGGTAGCTAAAATTATGCATGTTTTGAGGACGTTGGTTTGGAAATTGATTTGGATGTTGATAATTGTTGGGATTTTGGTAGCTAAATGGGTAATTAGAAGAATTCTGGGTGTTGAAATTATTATTATTGGGATCCATTTCACTCAAAGGAAGTTTAAAACTTCAAAAGGATAGCTAATAGAAGGATAGTAATAAGCTTAAGATACTGAAAAACTTGGTTTTTTTTTCTGTGTCCAAATGAAATGAACCAAGTCTCTATTTATAGAGGAAAAAAAAATCATGAATTTTGGTAATTTTTTTATTTTTTTTAAATTAATTTACAATGAAATAATTGAGTTGAAATTATTAAGATAATAAAAATCCAGCAAGCCAATCAGAATTCACCACGTGTCCTGCTTTATCCAAAAAGCAGCATTCTCTCTCCGCGCTCTGCGCGCTGAATCGCCATGTCCGCGCGTGTGCCACACGCGCCTGAAATCAGCAAACCAGACGCTGCCACGTGTTTCCTGCGCAGGGATTAAACTGAGTTGAATGCTTTCAACCTCTCTCTCCTCCAACTCATCAGCAAACACCATTCAACACACCATTGGAGAGGCTTTAAGTGTTGAATCTATCATTCAAGACAACCATTGCAAATGGTCTTATTGATGGGCTTTATCATGTGGTTCGGGTACCCGCCCACCCAACTAAAAATACCCATCCTTGCCTTCACCTTCATCCTTTAACCAGAAACTCGACCATACGCCGTGGAAACAACACCACTGCTCTCAACATTCCATAAGTACCAAATTCCACCAATTAAAAGTTAAAACCCCATCTTTTTCATAATCAACTCTAACCCTAAATTCCATTACCCCTCTCAATCTTATTTATCGCGTGCAAGCTCAAGTTAGGGTTTTCTCATTCTCAGTGAAATTTCGAAGCAAAAACCAAAGAATTAACCTGAGATGTCGAAGAGAAAGTTCGGATTCGAAGGTTTCGGCATAAACCGTCAATCAACCTACAGTTTCGAACGATCTCAACCTCCTCAACGTCTCTACGTTCCTCCTTCATCTCGTAAAAGCCACGACAATTTCGAAGACAACGACCTTGATAACATCGAGTACGATGATGATTCCAGAGAAGAACAATCAAACAACAACAACGATGATAACGCCGGTGGTGGTGGTGGTGGTGGTGGTGAAGAGGATGAAATCGATCCATTAGATGCATTCATGGAAGGAATACACGAGGAGATGAAATCGGCGCCGCCACCAAAGCCGAAGGAGAAGGTAGAAGATAGATATAAAGATGATTTAGAGGATGATCCAATGGAGAGTTTTTTGAGGGCAAAGAAGGATTTAGGGTTGACGTTGGCGTCTGATGCGTTGCATGCTGGATATGATTCTGACGAGGAGGTTTATGCTGCTGCTAAAGCTGTGGACGCTGGTTTGATTGATTACGATTCTGATGATAATCCTATTGTTCTTGATAAGAAGAAAATTGAACCTATTGCTCCTCTTGACCATACTGAGATTGATTATGAGCCTTTTAATAAGGATTTTTATGAGGAGTCACCTTCAATATCAGGTAATTTAACATGACCATGAAATTCTATTTTTATGTTTTACTTGTTTATGTAGAATCGCATCTACTTAGCCACTTTCTCTCTGTGTGTGTGTGTGTGTGTGTTGATATTTCGCATGGGAGATAATGTCATTACAACCCTGTTTGAATAATCAACTTAATTAAAAGCATATAGCAAAGAACTTATAGCTTATGTATAAGCTATAAGCTATTTCTATATCAAAAGAGACAATAAAGTCAAACTGTTTTCACACAAGCTATAAGTTGTTTTCATAATCTATCCTGGAGAGCTTATGGAAATAAGCCGAAAACAACTAATGGCCACGTCATTAGCTGTTTCAATAAGCTCTCCCTAACGGTCTCACAAGTGTGCTTGTGTCAGTAGATAAGCTCAAGTCAATTCAAATAGCTTCCATGTTATAAGTTGAGTGCGTTTTTAACCTTTGGCACTCATGTTTTCTGTGCTTGATACAGGTATGAGTGAGCAAGATGTAACTGATTACAGGAAGAGTTTGGCTATTCGGGTATCAGGTTTTGAAGTTCCTAAGCCAGTAAAAACATTTGAGGACTGTGGGTTTGCTCCACAAATTATGGGTGTTATAAAGAAACAAGGTTATGAGAAGCCGACGTCTATACAATGCCAAGCTTTACCGGCTTGTGCTTTCTGGTAGAGATATCATTGGCATAGCGAAAACTGGTTCTGGTAAAACTGCTGCTTTTGTGCTTCCTATGATCGTGCATATCATGGATCAGCCTGAACTTCAGAAGGAGGAAGGTCCTATAGGAGTGATATGTGCACCTACCAGAGAATTGGCACATCAGATATATCTCGAGGCCAAGAAATTTGCTAAAGCATATGGAATACGTGTCTCTGCTGTCTATGGTGGAATGTCAAAACTTGAACAGTTCAAAGAACTCAAGGCAGGCTGTGAGATAGTTGTTGCTACGCCTGGAAGATTGATAGACATGCTAAAAATGAAGGCGTTGACAATGCTCAGAGCAACTTACCTGGTGCTTGATGAGGCTGATCGAATGTTTGATCTTGGATTTGAGCCGCAAGTAAGGTCCATTGTTGGTCAGATTAGGCCGGACCGCCAAACCTTGCTCTTTTCTGCAACAATGCCTCACAAAGTTGAAAAGTTAGCCAGGGAAATCCTTTCCGATCCTATCAGAGTGACAGTGGGAGAGGTGGGGATGGCAAATGAAGATATTACTCAAGTTGTTCAAGTAATTCCTTCTGATTCTGAGAAACTGCCGTGGCTTCTGGAGAAATTGCCCGAAATGATTGATCAAGGTGATACATTAGTTTTTGCTTCCAAAAAGGCCACTGTGGATGAAATTGAAGCACAATTGGGTCAGAGAAGCTTTAAAGTTGCTGCCCTGCATGGTGATAAGGATCAATCTTCTCGTATGGATATTTTACAGAAATTTAAATCTGGCACCTACCATGTGCTTATTGCAACTGATGTTGCCGCTCGTGGTCTTGACATCAAATCAATTAAAACCGTGGTAAACTTTGATATTGCTAAAGATATGGACATGCATGTTCATCGCATTGGAAGAACAGGCCGTGCTGGTGACAAGGACGGAGTTGCATACACTCTTATAACTCAGAAAGAAGCACGGTTTGCTGGAGAATTGGTTAATAGCTTAGTTGCTGCTGGTCAAAATGTATCCACGGAGTTGATGGATCTTGCTATGAAGGTAATGATGCCATATACAGTATTTTTTCTTCATCACGAGTATTGATATTTGTGCAACTAATTTCATGCTTGTAGACTCTCGTATCCCTATGATTATTGTTGGTTTTGGTTCATGCAATTGTAGATTTCGTAGAATCTCCCATTTATCCCCCTATGCTATTTACAAGCAAAAATGAATTATTTAATCAGTACATATTTCTTGAAATGGTTATATATTAATGTATTCAATGGTGGACAAGGTTAGTTTCTAAGAAGCTGGACATCAAAAACATATTTGATAGAAGTTATATATCTATAGGTTTCTTAGGTTTGACTGTTGGAGACTATCTGATCATTTATAAATATATTAAAATGATTGAGTTGCTTTCTTCAAAAGATGAAATGGTTCCTGTCTTCCTGAACGACTAAAGGGGCTGTGAGTAGTTGAATATAAACTAAGATCAGAGAAGCATTCAGATAGTAAAATCTATTTGATTGAACATTTTGGTAAGATTATGGTAGAATGGACTTGTTTTTTAGGGTCTAAAATATACTTGACTGCTTGGTTTCGTGCTTACAGGAAATTGTTTGGATGAGAATAATATTTGGCATTTTGTGAGTTGTGACAAATAAGTCCGGTCTCCCCTCTGGTTTTGATCGAGCTGTTGACTCTGTCATTTTGTCTTTTTCTATAGTGCTGCTACTTGGGTTGTCATCATGAATCCACAAAAACCTTTCCCTAATAATCTTTACTTCTTTAGTATGCGCCGAAAAATATATTAGTTCGCATGACCATCTGACTTGTTATGACTATAGGGTTTGTGCACTAACAATAGAAGAGTTTATCGTTTGTTTTCTTTTTTAATAATACATTTATTTTCGTCATAATTCATGTCATTGGTTTCTGAACACTTCTCTGATGATGTTTTATGATGTTGGTATAAGATTTAGATATCTCTTGGGTGTCTTGAAATTACTAATTGAATTTTGTCTTCTAACTCTGCAGGATGGGAGATTCAGGTCAAAACGTGATGCAAGAAAAGGAGGTAGGCTATTTGACTTGCATACTGTTGCATATAGAATAATATAAGCTGATGTTGATGTAACACACAGTTTATGCACTAATAAGCTGCATCCTTATCTCTGCACAGTAGAGTCGTAATATCAGTATGCTTGATTGGAAAAAAAAATTATTTACATTTCTTGTGTTGTGCAGGTGGGAGAAAAGGCAAAGGCAGAGGTGGGGGTGCAGGTGGCAAAGGTGTGCGCGGAGTGGATTTTGGCTTGGGCATTGGATATAGTACAGAGTCAAACAATGCATCATCTAACGCAGTTCCAGGTCGGTCTGCCGCTGTAAATTCTCTGCGAACAGGAATGATGTCCCAATTTAGGAGTAGCTTCGTTGCTGCATCATCAGCCTCCCAAAATGAAGGATTCAGTAATAATACAAGCATGGCTGTTAATAAGAGAACAACACTCGCTGGCTTTGTATCTGGTGGATCAATTGGCGGCGATATAAATACTCATCAGCAAACTGCTTCATACAATCCTGCTCCTTCAGCTGTAAATTCCACTAGTCAAAATTCTGGAGTAAATCCTGGTCAAAACAACACGAACAGGTTACTTTTCTAAGCTGAACTCGCTTCATAGATATCTTTATGGGTTAATATCTTCGGTTGCTGATAAAGTTCTTGTTTTTTCTTTTGCGCAGTTCTAAACCTAGAGAAAGGCGAAGGCCGTCAGGCTGGGATAGATAGTTTGTCTTATTGAAACGGCACCACTGTCAAACTCAAATGTATGAATGCTCATATTTGTAGGTGAAGTCTTAATTTGATTTGGCTTGTATTATCAATTGATAGAGCGGAGTGAATATAAATTAGTAACATTGTAAGAATTGTATTGAGTACTGAAAAAGGAGAGCAAACTCGTACAAATATTCCAGAGCCAAGGCTCCTCAGAGGTAAGAAAACATTTTCTCTCACCCTAACTCTACGGTACGACCCTGAATAATGATGACATTAGTGAGCCAAATTTCAACATCCACTACTTATTGGAAAGTTTTGACTAACTGCGAGCTGGGAGTTCTGCAACTCTCCCACTTTCACTTTTTCCTCCGCTGGTACACTTTAATCTTGGACTTTTCATGCCTAAAGCAGAAGATTTGAGGTTAGAAAGGCTCACTGCTTGTTTGGTTCTTACTTTGTTAAAACTTAGAAGCCGTTTTGCACACTAAAAGCACCAGGACTAAACTTAGATGTAGTACCAGAAGTACTGTTGTGTTTTTTTATTTTTAACGAAAGAAGTACTATTGTGTTACTGTCCCGCACAAGGAGACATTTTTTTGTTGTAAAGAGGCAGTTTGTTTACACCCTTTCAAAATTGTTGGTGACAAGAACTAAGCCTTATCCTAGTCCGGTTAATAGCATGTTTTTTTTTGTTCATGAGAAATGAAAAAAAAAAAACAAAGCAAATTATCATGTAAGGAAACAAATTACCGTAGCATCAGTCCAAACAGGTTCCAAGGAGATTTTTGAATTCGCCATTTTTTTTTTTTGGTTTTGCCACTTTGTAGTTGCTTTAATCAACACTGACTATCTCAAACTTATCCTATTGGGCACGTCAATTTCAAGTTATTCACTACAAATTTTCGCAGTTTCAATTTAAAGAACCATCCAGATTCAATTATAGTCCTCTTGAAAACTTCTAAGTTACTAGGTGTAGGAATGTTAAATTAGTTCTCGATTTGTAATTAAGAACAACACAGTAAAAGAAAAAGTACTTCGAGAAGTTAAATTTCAAGAACTTATAAGATAATTTGCATATTATTTAAAAAAAAAGAAGATAATTTGAATATAGGGAACAAAAGATGAAAGAATTAAGCAAATGAGATTAGAAGATGTGAAACAATAGTTGAAAAAATTAGGCAAATCAAATAGTATGAATAAAAATGAAATGAAGGCTGGAATTACAAACTTGGTTTTCCAGGTCATAGTAAACCCATAAAATACTCCCTCCGGTCAAGGAAGTATAGTTTAGACATCAATTATTCAATAAATCTAAAAAATCAAGTCTAGAAAGTATGGTCTAGACATCAATTATTCAATGAATCTAAAAAATCAATTGTTTCTTATAAATAAGATCAAGGAAAATATGATCAGCATATTTTTGGAGTATAACTTTCAATCTCAATGGTACTCAAACATATAATTTTCACAGACAAGTAAATCAACTACCCATTATACAAATTGACATGTGTACAAACATTTATACTAGTTTTAAGTCTTATCTACATGGTAGTTCCTTAACATCTTTGTTGAATGCTTAAAATATGGTTAAAACTACTTTCGAGTAAATTTGCCAACAATGAATATAAACCTCTCTTTTGAATTCTTCAATCAAAATTTCTAACAGACATTTTTTTTTACTCAACACATTTTCTTTTACTGTAACAAACCTATCTTGAATTCAAAACAATATGGCAACTTAATCAAATTTCCAAAATCTAGACGAACAAAATTAATGGTTACCACAACATTTGAAAATTCTTTTCCAAGTCTGTTGAGGAGTACTTGAAGAACATTCTTCAACGTCGAAATCAAGTTTCAAAACCCAGCCCTTAGGAAAGTTATATGTTGACAACAAGGATAATTTGATAAGTATTCAAGCATTTGCATAAACCCTCCCTTAAAAACTAATCTGTTTGTGAGGGAATTTTATTTTAAGAGGGTTTTGAAGGGGATGACTATGGAGGTTTTTTTTTTTGTTACACTTTGAGGGTTAAATCTATCTATATTTTTAAATATAATTGTTATCTTTAAAAAAATAAATTACAAAAAACATGATAAATGATCATATAATACTTCAATCAAACCTATATGGTTTTAAAAAATATTTTAGTGTCTGTTATTTAGAAAAGAAAAATAAGCCATTCTCTCCTTCTCTTCCTTAAACTTCCATTCAAACATACCCTAATTATTAAGGAAAATGATCAAACCACTTAAATACTCCACCGAACATCTCATACTACTTCATGTGGGGACTTTGCACACCCCAATAATCTCCAAGTCGGTATGACCATTTTTCTTAAAGAATAATAATAATCTAAATGAGAGTAAATTACCATTTACTCTCTTAATTTGTAAGAGTACCTTCATTGGAGGTTTTTTCTAAGTACTTGACGCTAAAAAGTGTATCCTTTAAGAGTTTCATAAGTTGAGAGTTACTCACGAAGTAATGGTCCTTTGTTAGATAGTACGATATTGTGTTTAGAGGGTACAATATTTTAAGATAAAAATTAATATGCGGACTAAATTGGAGAACTCAATGAGTTCTTGAGAGTTGTACTATTGATAAACAAAAAAAGGGAACAAATTCTTTAAAGTGATGGGACGATATAGAGCTCATTTAAACCTACGATTATAATTAGTTGCAACATTGAGACACTCCCATGTTTTATCTATTTTGCTTCTAAACTTAATAAACTATACTAAGCTCCCATGCCCATAGTTTGTCTTTTAGCCTATCACATTAGTCCTTAATGTCATTAACATCACTTAATTTTGTTTTTGCTGCGTTTGATTTGTAAGACAACAAATACTCGACAAAACAATACAAGACGAAACTGTAATGGAGAACAATAGAAAGATAGTACGTTTTATGTTAAAAAATAAGAAAATGCAGTATTTTGGTATTTTTTATAGTTTATTATACTTTGGACAAAAAATTGTTTTAACGAGGACAATAATTTTTCTTTTTGGACAAAACTTATAAATAGTTCCATATATCCTGTTTTTACTGTTTTCCAATTCTAAGATGCCAACTTGATCTAACTTCCATGTCATTAACTTCACTCTGACTCCGATACATAAAAAACATTCCAATTCAACCGCACCGCCATCTTTGTTCTTCCTCCACAAATTTCAGCAACCGTACCTACTTGCTCTACCATGTGTAAATTCTTAGTTCCTCCACTAAAGTCACCCATGGATAACCTTCCCACTTCCACCGATGTTGTTATAGTAATTACAAAAAAAAAAAAGAAACAACGTTTTCTTCTTAAATTTCAAGTTTATTTGTTGCATAATTTTTAAACCTATTTCAAATCTTGGAGCACCTTCACATGTAAATAAAACATGTTTGTCGTCAAATTTCTGGGTATACAACGAAATCCAAACAACAATGAAAAATAGGAGTTTAGTTGATGAGGGAGAAGGAAAAAGATTAACGGGAGATTAACATTAACATTGCGGTTACTAAGTTGAGTTTTTTTGTGGCTTATAATGTGAAAATTTAATACAGGTGTTGTATTCTTATTAGGTAAGAGCAAAAACAGAACATAAGGATTTGCATGTAAGTTTTGTCCTTTTGTTTTATCGGAGTATGAACCCTTGGTAGATATTTTGTTGGTATGAAAATATGTGTAATCAATGTATTGAAAATCGAAATATTTGACTTTTATATAAAATAATTTTTTCTTTTAAAATCCTTAAAGAGTCCACGGAAACACTCGTTAACAAGACCCTTAAATTAAAGAATGCTAGAATAAGCACTTCGTTAGAAGAAAATTAAAAACCTATATTTATAACTTCGGGGGTTCTTGTTACTAAGCACTGTAAATCTATACCCATAAACCCATTGTCTAGCTCTCACCCACGAGGAGTGAGTCAGTGTAGTAGCTCTACTAAATTAATTCATAAATAAATATTGTATGAGCCTCTAAGATCTGGGTCGATTTGATTGTATTCATCGCCCAATCTCAGATCGGAAATGTCGATTGGAGATGCTTTCCTATGCTTACTTTTCCTCACAACTTATTCAATCTCAGTTGCTTCTGCTGATTCCATCTATGGCTGCGGTGGATTCGTTCAGGTAAATCATCATTTACATCACTCTTACTCTTTCATTCGGATTTAAAAATTAATTAAATGCACGGATCTTAAAATAATTTATGCTCTAACTGAATTCTGTTATTTATTTTTATTACTATCGATTATTTGAGTTTGATGATTGTGATATTTTCGTTATCGCAGGCGAGTTCATCGTTGGTGAAGTCCAGGAAACAAACCGATGCCAAATTGGATTATTCACATGTCACTGTAAGAGTTTGTATTCATATTAGATGCAACTAGTTAGTTGCAACTGCAACAGTTAGTTACATTAGTTATTTAAATTAGACTAATTAGTTGTTCTTATTGGCTATATAAGTCCCTGTTGCATCTGTTTATGTAATTAACAGTTGTCTCGTTAATCGATGTATTTTTCTCTCAACTATGAGTTTTATCAAGAATTGTAATAGTGTGTGCATACAATTTTATTCTGTCATTTGTTCTGTATTTGATTTTGATTTTGAACTCTAATTATTTTGCACAGTAATTATAATAATGTTAATCTGGCGTGGAGTCTTAGGGCATGTTTGGATTGACTTATTTGAGTTTATCTCCCGACATAATTTCTTCTGGCACTGTTTGGGAGAACTTGTTCATAAGCTATTTTCAGCTTATTTGTATAAGCTCTTTAGGATGACTTATGAATTGTATAAGCTCTTTAGGATGGCTTATGGAAACAGCTTATATTATTCAAAAACAGTTTGACTTTGCTTTATCTTGTGTTATTGAAACAACTTATTTGTAAGCGCTTATGCTTTAAGCTGCAAAATAAGCTGTTTATTTGATGTATTTTGGTATCTTGCTGTTCCTACTGGGAGGAGGATGGAGTGCAAGTATATTCCTATTGTTTATTAGATATGATTTAATAGTCTCTATTCTCAACTTGTGTTGACCAACATTTAATGGATTTTTCTATTGTAGGTTGAGCTTCAAACCGTGGATGGATTGGTAAAGGATAGAACACAATGTGCTCCTAACGGGTACTATTTTATTCCGGTTTACGACAAGGTAAAATTTTCATGGATGTGTATATATAAGCATTTTCTGGTCAACTTTGGCACACATATATATCTTAGGTGTGGATATGTTACTCAGTTTTTCTCAACTCATTTATTTTTCGTTGCAGGGATCCTTTGTAATTAAAGTTAATGGACCTGATGGGTGGTCATGGGATCGTGAGAAGGTTTGTTATTTCTTTGTCATTGGTGAAATTTTATCATGGAGATTTATGTTTCTCCTTTTATGTCACACCTGTATGCAATTATGCATGACCTATACGTCATTATTTTTTCTGAATCTGGACATAGTCGGAAAATGATTCAAAGTATTGTTACGAGTTCTTACACCTTTTTTGCCCCCCCTTATCCGTATAGGTTCCTGTGGTAGTTGACAATCAAGGTTGCAACAACAATGAAGATATAAATTTTCGTTTCACAGGGTTGGTCATTAATTTGCTCTTTTTTTTTTTTTTCTTTCTACTTTATGTCCTACTGCATGGTATACTTTTGCTTAATCTGGATTTAGCAAATTAATTACAGAAATTTGTACTCTGTAGGTTCTCTATATCTGGTAGAGTTGTGGGAGCTGCAGGCGGAGAAAGCTGTCCAGTTAAAAATGGAGGTCCTTCGAATGTAAAAGTTGAACTATTGTCTCCTTCTGGCGATCTTGTGTCATCAGTCTTGACTTCATCATCAGGAAGCTACTTGTTTACAAATGTAATTCCAGGTAGGGAAGTTTATGTTTACTTTTGGGAACTCTTTCACTTGCACTATTTTGGTAATTATTACCAAATATAACATTAGCAGTTGTCCAAGATTCATGCATAAACAATACAATGGTTTACAGATCGACAAAACCGATTTCATGTTTCGACAATACAAATGATAATGTCACTGGAGGTTAAAAATATTAATTGGTTGGGAAGTAGTTGTGTATAAAGGATTAACAGCCAGTAATGCAAGATATGTCTAATTAATGATTAATATTACGCACAGTTTAGGATTTTTTCTACCCACACTGTTCATCCTAAGAGGTACAACAAGGTATATAAAACACGAGTTTAGCAAAGGACAGCCAACCTATTATGTAGAGGTGAATATTGGAGAGCATAAAATACTACAAATGTCATGTTTTTAGTATCTCAGGTCTATCATACATAACATGGAGATAGAGGAAGATGTCAACGAGAATCCAAGTAGGGTGGATGAAATGGAGAACGCTTTGGGTGTGATATACAATAGAAAATTACTTCTCAAGTTTGAAAGAAAAGTTTATTACACTCCTATAAGACCCACAATTTTGTATGGTATTGAATGTTGAGCCGGAAAAAGCCAATAAAAAAGCGAATGTTAGTGTCATAGAGGTGGAAATGTTACAATGGATGAGTGGTTACACAGAAAAGAAGAAGATAGAATTAGAAATACAATCATTAGGGTTGACGCAAAGTAGAGATGGTAGAATCTCATTAGGTAGTCTGGGCATGTATGGGGAGTACCTATAGAAACACTAGAAATGAGTGTAGACTAGGTGGAGGATTGTCCAGTAGTTAGAGGTGTGGGGTTCAAGGAAAATATTATTGGTCAAAATATTAAATAATTACAAGAGGTTTAGATGTAAAAGGTCTATCTTTGTTGCAATGAGTGATAGCCGATTGAGTTACATTGTCCATTACTTGGTATCTTGACTAGAATTATGGCTTCTGTTGTGTATTTTTTTTTTTATAACTGCTTCTGTTGTGTAGTTGATAGGATGTAGTTTAATCATTCATTGTTTTTGTTATTTGTTATTCTTCTTTCAAACAAATGGACGATACTGCCAATGTGCAGGAAAATATGAGCTACGAGCTTCAAATCGTGATATGAAAGTTGAAGTTAAAGGTTCAACACAGGTCTGAACTATTTTGTTTAACTCTGCTTCCAGCATTTTGCCATGTGTTGATACCCTTGTCTTTCCTATATCCTATTTAGTCTCACAATACGTTTAATGAGCTTGCATGTTGCGCTTGCTATGTTTTGTCTAATCGTGTTATTCTTGCAGGTGGAATTGGGCTTTGGAAATGGGGTGATTGATGATATTTTCTTTGTCCCTGGGTATAGTATCAGTGGGTCTGTTGTTGCACAGGTAATCTTTGCTGAAAGACTATCTTATTTAAAATTTGACTTTCTCTACAGAACCACTATATTATCACATACTTTGTTGAATATTGCGTTCTAATTTAGTTAAGGGATCCACTTGTGTCTGTGACATCTCGAACAAAGAATAAATTCTTGTTTGCTTTGACCGCTTCATTTAACATTCTTTTTTGAGGGCGTCAGAGGATATTTTCGCTCTCAATCAGCTTAAACTTCCAAACTAGTGTGGCATGACATGATTTATTTTTAACTTGATATACAGTTTATTGAATCTTTTCTCTTGTAGTTATGCCTTTTATTATGGTTTTTCCTTTTTCCAGGGAAACCCTATAGTAGGAGTCCATATATTCTTGTATTCAGAGGACGTGTCCGAGGTAGAATGTTTGCAAGGTTCTGCTAATGGTCCACGACAAGAAGTAGCTCTCTGTCACGCTGTATCAGATGCCGATGGAGAGTTCGCATTCAATTCAATACCTTGTGGTAATTTCATTCTGAAAGATTATTCGCTAGTCTGTTGAATTTCTGGCACTTATACATTGAAAAACAAAGAATAATCTCTCCTATAGTTTTTTTCACATCTTTTTTGTAGTTTGCACATTGGACAAACAGCGATATGCATTTTTACATGTGAATTAGTCTTCAAGATTCTAGGAACTTCAATCTTCACATGCATACTGCAATTTCTCTCTCTTGGTTATGATCATACTTCACTTGTGTGTATGCTGACTTCACAATTGATATTCATTTTCTCCATTGTATTTAATTAATTCTCTTATCTGTGAATTGAATATTATCTTTCTGGTGTGCATGAAAATTGCTTATCTTGATTACATGCTGCTGGAACCTATTTGCTTATCCCTTGGTAATGATCATACTTCAATTGTCTGTATGCTGACTTCACAATTGATATCCATTTTCCCCATCTTATATAATTTTATTTCTCTTTCCTGTGAATTAAATATTATCTTTCTGTTGTGCATGAAAATTGCTTATCTTGATTACATGGTGCTGGAACCTATTTGCTTGAATTGAGAGCTCATCCTTTTTGTTAATTTACAGGAAGTTATGAACTAGTGCCCTACTATAAGGGTGAAAATACAGTATTTGATGTTTCACCATCTAGTGTCCCAGTTAATGTTAAGCATCAACATGTAACAGTGCCTCAAAAATTCCAGGTACAATATATGGATAAACACGTGGCAGATACTAATCATCTTCATTTTTTTTCCCATGGCATTCAATAAAAATGAGTTTATTCTATCAATGTGGTGTAAATCAAAATATCAAATTATGTATCACTATTGAGAGCAGTCCATGTGAAATTTTCAGTAAATGGATGCAAATGGTTGTATTGTGACATTTCTTAAAAGTCATTTTGGATGAATAGATAAAATTCTTTGCATCACTTTTCTCATAATTACATCTTATTAGTGAACATATTTCACTTCCTGCACTGGCTGTCAGGTGCAGTATGATTATACTTTAAATAATTGCATTAAATTGCTTTTGCAAAAAAAAAGTTGCATTAAATTGCTCAATGATAACTGAAGCCTCCAATGTAGTTAGCAGTTTGTTGGGTTCTTGCTATGATTAGTAACTGTAAGGGTTTGTTCAATGAGTGCTGATGCACAACAAAAGCAGAACATCATAGAAAAAATATTTGAGTTACAAGTTGCAAAACAGTTCTTTGTTCTGTATATTGTTTGCTAGTCAATACATTTTTTTAAACGGCATTGCTAGTCAATACATGACACAGAAAAAGTACTTAAAATTTACTGCAACACTCTGCCAATATTTATTTTGCACTTAACATTGTCATGTACGTAATTATCTTGATACAATACATATTACACACACACACACATGTACACATGTATATGACTATATGTTAAGCATTATATATTATTATTATTATTATAATAATATATTATTATTACATTAATATTAATATACTATAAACATTATATATATATATTATATACATAGACAGAGAGATGGAGAGTTTGGGGGAGGATAGGGAAATAATCTTAGTTCTTGAGGAGGAAATGAAAACGAGGATTGCTGTCGTTTTAGTAGTGTTGTAATTGGGACCAGTTGTCCCATTGTCTCACAAGTAACAAATTTAAAGTTTAGTCCTGTACTTCACTCATAGATTTGTTCTGTGACATGGTCAGTTTAATATAAAATTCAGAACACATTTTTTTGTCTTGTCCAATCCCGATTTTTAAATAAATCAAATAGACCTTCATTGTTGATGGAAAAAAATTGTTCAGTCACTTGTGTATATTTATGGTCACCATTTATTGAAAATTAGAAGTGCATCTTTCCTCTATTGAAAAGTGTAGGTTTAAAAATGGTTTATCATGGGACTTGAGTTATCATTTATGACAAGACCTTGTGGTGCTGTTGAAGCATGTAGCTGACCCCACTTAGTCGAAGAAGACTTTAGTTATTTTACTGTAATTTGTCTATTAATGTTGAAACAAGTATGCTAGTTAATAGTTATCAATGTTAACTGTTACAGGTAACTGGATTTTCTGTCGGGGGTCGTGTAGTTGATGGAAACGACATGGGAGTGGAGGGTGTCAAGATCGTAGTTGATGGTCATGAAAGGTCTATTACTGACAATCAAGGTTATTACAAGCTTGATCAGGTATTAGTATGAGGAAATGTGCTTCATTTAGCACATTCATAGACAATGC
Source organism: Medicago ruthenica (assembly GCA_018208015.1). Classification (NCBI taxonomy): domain Eukaryota; kingdom Viridiplantae; phylum Streptophyta; class Magnoliopsida; order Fabales; family Fabaceae; genus Medicago; species Medicago ruthenica. Next base: position 5,804,078 of record CM031377.1, on the reverse strand, counting down.
ATTCTTTATGGAAATTAGTCTCAGAATCCGCAGTTAACTTTCATTATAGGGGTTTCATTTATTTTAAACAATACTTCTCTTTCCCACTTTCCTTGTTTCCGTAAATTGGTTATTTCTGTCATTTGGTGTTTTAAAACTCAGACCGGATCGGTCAATTTGACTGATTAACCAGCCAGGTGATTAATTGGTCTGAGCATCGTACTAGATTGGACTTGCATCCTAACTAATATGAACCGGTCTCGACTGGTTACTTTTTGGTGAACCTGCTTGATCACTTGATTTATTTATCTGTATATTTTTAAAATCCCTCCAAAAGGTCCAAATGATTCAGAATGTAAACATAATCGTCAAGACATTAGATTCTAATTAAAGTGAATTTACTGTCAACGCAAGCTGTTTGTAACTATTGAATATAATTCGCAGAAGCTGTCTTATAACACTCGAATGTTAAATTTGGGTCACTTGCTGCGCTGTGGGGCAATATGACTCAATTTAAATTAAACCAATATTTTCATTTCATTAGAAATGGCAGAATAAATTATGAATTCTTGTCACAGTAATTTCTTTTACAGTTTAAAGTTTAAAGGTTTATATACACTATTGTTATAAATTCAGTTTTTTCAGCAGTTCCTTACCTTGTTTGGTATGTTTCTAAATTTATTTGTTTATTTTATGTTTCATTTGTTTTTGTGTTGAATTTATAATAGGTTACGTCCACACACTATACCATAGAAGCAAGAAAGAAGCATTACAAATTCAAGAAATTGGAGAATTATATGGTAAAATATATCATAAATTTTATCATATTTTTATGTGTTTAATACTTTTGCTTTGTTTATTATGATGATAAAAGCATTTCAGTGGTTGTGAAAAGCTTGGAATTTAGGTTTTATACTTTTTCATAATTAAATTTCAAATTTTGCTCCTTGCTCAGGTATTGCCAAATATGGCTTCAATAGAAGACATTGTCGCCGTTTCATATGATCTTTGTGGTTTAGTTAGGATGGTTACTAGCGGTCAGAAAGCAACGGTATGCATGCCCCCTTTCTGTAGTTTTCTTGGTAATATTTTCATAGTAAAATCAAAGTTGACCTTTTGTTAATTGTATTAGGTGGCTTTGACTCATGGGCCTGATAATGTAAAACCACAAAAGAAACAAACAGATGGAAATGGGAATTTCTGCTTTGAGGTACTTATAAGAGTGCAATAAATCGATTATATTTTCCCCTTTTGTTTTGTCTCGTAGTGATTATTGGAGGACATTACTACATGGGCTGATTAGGATGTTAAATAACATATTCTACTACATGGGCTGGAAATTTTGCTTTAATTGCAGCTGGCATGTCTAGGGAATAGCACATTACTTACTATTTAATCTGTCAATATTGTATTTTATGTAGTCTCAAGCTTTAACAGGAAGGTTCTTAACATTAGAATTATATAATATGTGATGATATTTTTATGCATACTGACAATAGATTTCTGTATGAACTCAAATTGGAAACCCAGAAAGCAGTGATCATGTACACAAGCAAAAACACAAAATTTGTGGTTGCAGCTCCGAGCTTAAGAATTTAAAAATCTTATTATTTAGAGGTTTATTTGAACAATTAGAATTGAAAAATCAATCTATTGTGAAGGGATTCAGGTTAGGTTGTGATGATTTTATATCAAATATTTTGGTTGAAATGTAAAAGAATATGAATTTTGTTTGAATATAATACAGAGGTGTCCAGATTATGCATGTCTTGAAATTAAAGTAACTTAATGTCTACTTTCTTTAGTACCGCTTCTAAATGATCTTCTAAGTTTGATTGTTCCTTATTAGTATTCTATCTTATTGGTTTAATGTCTAGGTTCTTCCTGGTGAATATCGCTTGTCAGCTATTGCTGCTACTCCTGATAATGCTGCTGGACTCATGTTTGCTCCATCTTATATTGATGTTGCGATCAAAAGTCCATTGTTGAATGTTGAATTTTCACAGGTAAAGTTTTTATCCATTGTAAATGATATATTACGCTTCTCGGTTCTTTCGTCCTTTTGCCTTTAGTCTTTTGTGCTACATGCATGCCAAACTATGTGGAGGTTAAAAATTAGAGTCCCTTGTCATCATAGTTCAGCATGAGATGACAACTTTTTTATGGTTGTATGACTTGTTGACCAATAATAATATGCGACATTATATAAATATAACTTAATTTGTGTGTTCAGATAAAAATAATTCAGGATGGAATGTACTTAAGATTTAAAACAATTTATCAAATAATACTTTGTTTTGTACATCTAACACAAGAATTTCAAAAACTTGTTTCCATTGGATAGTAATAACCTGGTCATGAACATCGGGTAATTTTCTTTCACAATGAAGAATTAGTAATGACATCTCAACGTGGAAATTTTAAAATTTCCAACCCATTCTTTACTGATTTTGATGGATTTCTCAATGCATTCCCATCATTGTCAAAGTAGAAGATAATGAGCATGTAAAAGTGCCGTTGAAACGATTGTAGAAGGAGTTGACATCATGGGTGGCGATTGACCCAAATAATGCATAGATTCATAGTCTTCGTTGGTGAGATGGTGGGGATTGAGATCCTTAGCTAAAGAAAAAGATCAATTTGATCTCCTTACTCCGATGTTATTGATGGCAAAGGTGTCATTAACTTCCAAATGTCCTGCCCTTTTTCTGAGTTGTGCTCGTCAAGGATGAGTTGAACAAGATGGCAGTAAAATGATTCAACAAAATTTAGCGCTTCTGTCCCGATGATATGAACTTCTAATGGTTCAAAAATAATGGTTTCTGCAGCTAGAAATTCTATGGTGTCAGTGAGATCAGTTGTGGTGGTTGAATGTGAAGTTATTGGTGGTGGCAGATTTGTTTGCAAATAAGATACTTCATTGATTACCAAATTGAATTCCACAATAATTACCCAAGCAGGGTTTTAAAAATGGGCATTGAGTTGCTACAATATAATTTTGTTGTATTTCAATTTCTTTAAAAATTCAAAGTTTCTATCCGAGCACAACCTGAGATTCGTCTGATTTGAACACAATTGCTAACCTTAATTTAATTTTATTTAATTTATAAATTTCTCATATTGTAAGATTTTTATTTGATTTTACTAAATATTTTATGCTTTCCCGTCATTTTCTTTGGGAATATTTTTGACCCCATCCCCCATTTGGACCAGGATATATGCCTTGCTTTTATATGTTGTGAGGTTAAATTTCCATAAAAACTGGTTATTCTGTTTGTTTGCTGCGTGATTGTAGGCTTTGGTCAATGTCCGTGGTGCGGTAGTCTGCAAGGAGAAATGCGATCCATCTGTATCTGTGACTCTTGTCAAGCAGGCTGATAAACATAATGAAGAGAGAAAGACAATTAGCTTGACCTCCGAGCGTAGTGAATTTCTGTTTTCAGATGTTATTCCTGGAAAATACAGGCTTGAGGTTTGCCTTCTTTTTCACACTCCCATTTTGTTTGTGGTTTGTATAAGTAGAATTCCTTTAGTTTTATGTTTTAATGCCTGAATTCATTCGTTTTAAGTAGTTACTGCTTTTTGTTCAGTATTGGTTGCTTGAATGTTCTAATTCATTTTTTTAAACTGTTTTATAATATTTCTTTTAGGTGAAACATAGTTCCCCCGAATCAGTGACCATGGAAGATAATTGGTGCTGGGAGAAGAGCTTCATAGATGTAAATGTTGGAGCCGAGGACTTCGAAGGAATTGTTTTTGTTCAAAAAGGCTACTGGGTCAATGTTATCTCCACTCATGATGTTGATGGTTACATAAATCAACCAGATGGGTCAACTGTGAATTTGAAGATTCGGGTATTTGTATTTGATCGTTAGTTCGTTTAAATATGTCAGGAAATTGCAACTTCATAAAGTTAATTTTTGTTCTTTTGTGTTGTTACCTGCAGAAAGGTTCCCAGCATATATGTGTTGAATTTCCCGGAATACATGAATTTAGTTTTATTGACTCATGTGTCTTCTTTGGGAGCTCATCTGTGAAAATTGACACATCGAATCTATTGGTATGAAGAATTGAAGATATTGTGATTACATTTGCAGTTTATTCATTTATATTTGCTTCTTACTAGGATTTTCTTCATTTTATTTTAATTTCAATATGTTTTTGTAGCCCATCCATCTAAAAGGAGAGAAGCATCTTATTAAAGGACAAATAAATGTGCATTCCGGCTTACATGATGTATTGCCTGAGAAAATAGTTGTTGATATTTATCATGATGGAGCTGGCGTTGGTGATAATGCCATGGCCATACTCAAGTCCCATGGGAAAGATGAAACAAATACTTCTGTCTTTGAGTATTCTGTTTGGGCCAATCCAGGAGAAAAGCTTACCTTTGTTCCTCGGGACTCGAGGTATATTTTTCTAGATCAAATGTTTGCAGTTGAATTTGTGTTTTGGTTACATGGCTTTTGCTGTGAGAGAAAGGATCAAGAGAGGAAAAATCACATATTTGTAGTGACAATCCCATTACATAGTTGCAAATTTATCCCAAGTTGACTGTGTACAGCCTGTAATAATTAAGAGCAGTATGTATAGTTCATTTAAACCATCTCATGTTAACTGTCCTAATTCTACTCCAACTATATCAACTTGCTTGTACCATTTTGAATTTATAGTTACTAAGCTTTCGTGGGGAGAGCTAGGATCAAGAGAGGAAAAATATATTATTAGTAGTGACTATCCCATTACATGATTGTCAATTTATCCCACGAAGATCGACTGTGTACAACCTGTAATAATTTAGTACAGTATGTATGGTGCATTTATACCATCTCATGCTAACTGTCCTAATTATATGCGAACTATTTTAAGTGCCTTATTTGTACCCTTTTGAGTTTATTATAGTTACATACTCCGAATCCAATATCTGTTTGATATAGTTACGAAACTCAACATTGTATTTATGTTTGCTTTTTTCCTTTAAGGATAAATGTTTTCATAGCATTTTTTATGTCTCTGTTGATTAGCTGCTTATAGTTATAACTGTGTATTATTCATATACAGCACACAATTTGTGATTCTGGGAGGTTTCTGTCTGGAACTATTTTATAGTAGTAATTAAATCAGTTATCTCATTTCTCCCACCATTTTCCCTTCCCTCTTTGTAGTGTTGAAATGAAATTAATTCAAGCGCTGCAGTCTGCCATATTTTATACTGTTTACGTTTTTTTTTTTTACAGGAATGATGGAGATAAAAAGCTTTTATTTTATCCCAGAGAACATCATGTAAGTAACAAAGGAGAGGACTAGTTTGTCTAGTGATGTTTTTTTTTTTTTTTTTCTGGGCCAATCACTGAAAAAATTCATTTGCTAAACCCATTTTCGTAGGTATCAGTGACAGATGATAATTGTCAAGCTCATATTCCTACATTTTCTTGTCGGTTGGGTGTATATATTGAAGGATCAGTCTCGCCTCCTCTTTCTGGTGTTCATATCAGGATTTTTGCTGCTGGAGACAGCAGTATCACTGGACTTAAAAGTGGTGAACTAATACTTGAAACGACCACCGGAACTGATGGCTTCTTTGTGGCAGGTCCTCTGTATGATGATGTTGGTTATAATGTTCAGGCTTCAAAGGTAGTCTCTTTTTCAGGAAAAACTTTCGCAATTTGTCTACTTTGTTTATGCATTGCTACCTCTAATTTTCATCAAAACTTATGGTCAATAGTTTCCAGTTGCATTGTCTAAAGCAGTTTAGCATGAGTGCAACGCACACACAGGCTGAGAACCAAATCATGAAACGTTTTCTCAATATACATATATGTTGAGTCCTACAATTAGAGATAAGAACTAGGTAGTGTGTATAAGGCTTGGGCAGTTCTCATCTAACAAGTCAGATTTATGGAGTTGAGCTAGGCCCTACTCCTAAATTTTAAGATTTGTATAATTGCCTATCTTAGATATGTTGTTGGGTCAAGACCACTGTTATTACACCCGCATTTGTCCATGACCAATATATCCAAGCCCATACACGACGGAGTGCGTTGATTGTTAAGAATCTCACACTGACTAGAGATATGACCTAGGTAGTGTGTATAAGACTTGAGCATTCCTCACCTTACAAGGCAATTTTGTGGACTTGACTAAGGCCGTTAGCCCAAATTCTAAGAATATGTATTTTTTTTGTTGCTCAATTTTCTTTATATTAATTCTTTACAGTGTTTTGAGTCTCCTACTTTGTGTTGGCTTCTTTTACTAAAACTTTTGTTCTCTACCTTATGAGTATCATTCGATGAAAAACGTAAGTGCTGAATGCAAAAGGCCATTTTTAGTTTTGGTTTGCTTATTTTTTATTCATATTTGCAGCCTGGTTATCATTTAAAACAAGTTGGGCCTCATTCCTTTAGTTGTCAGAAGCTTGGTCAGATTTCAGTACATATACATCACAAAGATGATAATAAAGAGCTCATTCCTTCAGTTCTGTTATCTTTGAGTGGTGATAATGGTTATAGAAACAACTCAGTATCTGGGGCTGGAGGGGCATTCGTATTTGATAGTTTGTTTCCTGGAATGTTCTATCTGCGTCCTGTTTTGAAGGTACGATACTGGACATAACCGTGGTGATATTACATTCTACTGCTTGTGTTTTCCTGGATACGTATGAATTGTCTATCAATCAGCTCTGATTCATATGCTGCTGTACTTGCATTTCACAATATACTTGATTTAATTATGCGTACGAATTCATCTCTACCTCAACAAAGAGAGTAACAGGCTACTTATGGTTGATAAATAAAAGGAAACAAAATGCGAAAAAGAAAAGGACAACTTTTAGCTTTTTGCTATCATGTGTAATTGTTTTTCTTGCCTATCCAGATAACATTGAAGCATAAGAGACTACAAATTTTGTAAATACAGTATTATTTCAAGATGATTAAAATTATGTTGGTCACTGGTAAAGCTATATCCTTATTCTTCATATATGATCTTCTTTTCTAGGAATATGCTTTCTCACCTCCAGCACAGGCGATTGAGCTCGAATCAGGGGAGTTCAAAGAAGTTATTTTCCAGGCCACGCGAGTAGCTTACAGGTTTCATTTAGTTATTCACCCAAATTGCTCTTACTATCATTTAAGTTAAAGCTATCTTTGATAGGTTCCAGCTTACTGCATTTCAAGCATTTTTAGCTATGTCGCAATTGTTTTTTTAGTTGATTATGGTTTAATATCTTATCTTGGCCTAATTTAGAATCCTTCGAAACCAACTATATAACATTATCTGAAAGTATGCTGAATTTGTTTTTCCTTGTACCCAAAAAAGATATCTAGGAACTTAAGTTCAAACGTTGTCATGCTTGTATTGTATCTTTTCTTGCTCCATATGTCTGGTCTCATTTTCTCTTTCTATATTTAAGTTGGAATATGGTACAGACCCAATTGGAGCGTAGGAACATACAGTGGGTTATTTTGTGTTTATAGTGTGGAGGCCCATGGTCCAAAAGTTTGAACTAATGTCTGGTCTTGTTTTCTCTTTCTATATCAAAGTTGGAATATAGCACAGACCCAATTGGAGTGTTGGGAATAGTTGGTTATTTTGTGTTTATAGGCCCATGGTCCAAAAGTTTGAACTAATGGTCTCAAACTCTCCACCACTTATAAACACCTTAGTTTTCCTTGTTCCCTCCTATGTGGGACTTCTTAATTTCCAACAATAGATGCGATTTATGCACAATTATTGCCTTCCTAGTTATTTTAACTAATTGAGACCCTGCGCCCCGGTGACTAATTTTGAGACATAAACATAGACATTTTCTCTTGTTTAAAAACAGTGTAGGAGGTACCCCATTGATGTAAATAAGAGTGTTCTGTAACCCTTGGGTAAAGGCTTTTTAGTTTATATCTAGTATTGGTGTGTTCGGATTGGGAAGTTTGAGTGGAGTACAACTCATCAAATATCATCTCTGAGCAAATAAATATATTTTCAATAGTAACTATTTACACACACACACCCTACTGTCATTTGCAAACCAGGCTCCACTTCAACTATTTAAATTATCCAGCCAGGTACATGAAAGTCGAAATTGATCTATTTCATGTAGATTCGACGATCAACGGGGTTTTATGTTGGCTGTTGTGTATTACATTCCTGAATTGTGTAGTAAATTCCATTTGAATGTGTAGTTGTCCCTAACGGGTTGACGGAATTATTAGCTGACCCCACTTAGTGGGATAAGGCTTGGTTGTTGGTTGTTGGAAGTATGCAACATGCATGATTACAGTGGATTGCAATCCTTCTTATCTTGCAACGTTTTCTGACACGAGGATGCACACTAGAACCATTGCAAGGCTATCTGAATAGGACTACTAATTTTCCTTATTTTAAGAGGGTATTAAACTATTGCTGATGATAGGGTGACGGAGGATATAAAACTCGTACCCAGAGAAATTACCGACAACCTTTACCTAACCACTGAGCAACGGACATGTTTGCATAATTGCATTATATTTTTTACGTCAAAATAATATTTTATTGCTGTACAACCTGTGACCTCCCTTGCCTGTACTTTCTAACTTCACTCTGGAAAAATACTGAAATAAATAAATTCTTACAGTGCTATTGGCTTAGTCACTCTGTTATCTGGCCAACCCAAAGGAGGAGTTTCAGTTGAAGCCCGGTCAGTGTCAAAAGGCTATTTTGAGGAAACCGTAACAGATTCGTCTGGGAATTATCGTCTGAGAGGACTACTGCCTGATACTGTCTATGCTATCAACGTCGCTAAAAGGGATGTTATGGCGAGTTCTAATATAGAGCGTGCATCTCCAGATTCTCTTTCTGTTAAGGTTAGTACTTGGTTCCTGTTTACTATCTTGTTTAGCTTTGCTGTCAGTATGCTGATCCTGGTGTAAGCTTGTTGGTTTATGTTTCCAGGTTGGAACTGAGGATATCAAGGGTTTGGATTTTATAGTTTTTGAGGAGCCAGATATGACAATTGTAAGTTGTCATGTTGAAGGAAACGGTACGGATGAACTTCGTAAACATCTGATGGTAGAAATCAGGTCTGCTAGTGAGACAAGCAAGATAGAGTCAGTCTTCCCCCTGCCAATTTCGAACTTCTTCCAAGTGAAGGGCTTATCGAAGGGCAGGCACCTTCTACAAATTCGATCTGGTCTCCCGTCAAGCTCACTTAGATTTGAATCTGATATCATTGAGGTTGACTTGGACAAAAATGTTCAAACCCATGTGGGCCCACTGAGATACAGGATTGATGATCAGCTGAAGCAGGTTTTTTCTTTTATCTCCATCCTTTATATTTTTGCCTAATTGCATTTAGTTTTCAAGATTAGCCTATTTACTATTTTTTCGGTTCCCTTCTGTTCACATTTGCACTAGATATTTTTTAATCTTAATCTTCTACAATGCAGGAGTTGACTCCAGCACCAGTATTTCCTCTTATAATTGCATTTCTAGTTGTTGCACTATTTATCAGCATCCCCAGGTAAGTTTGATATTCATACTCCTATTTACCTTAACTTCCACTAGTTTTTGAACTTTATGGCAATGTATCTTTATTGACCCCCTCCTCCTAACCCTATGTGAAGATTGAACGATTTGTATCAAGCCACAATAGACATACCTGCGCCGGGAACCACATCGACTTCAAGAAAAGATGTGAGGAAGCCAACGTTGCGAAAGAAAACTTATTAAGTCTCATTGCTACCACCAAAGGAATACAGTAGTATAACGGCTGCTCTTAGTTGGGATAGTTTGACATCATTCACGTTCTGTCATAGGTTTAGATGTTTTTCTTTATTAATTTGGAGGCGTAGATGCAAATGGAATGTAATTAATAATTCTTACTTGATTGTTAGTAGCAATTTTTTTTTTCTTTTTACTTTAGCTTTTTGGCCGAGTTAAAGCAAATAGAAGCAATATGTATTTGTAATTTTTGTTATTTATATTTTGTAGCGAAGGTCTGAACGTTTTGTCCCTATTTTGGAAGTGCCTGATTTGTTTATCATAGTACAATTAAAGAACTAGATTTTGTAACTTAATTAAAGAACAGTGCTATTAGCTTGATGAATGAATCCACTCAGCTTTTTCTGTATTTGATGAATGAATCCACGCAGCCTTTTCTTCTTTCTGAGTGTAAATTGAATTATTTAATGTTTTGTAATCAAATCCACTCACTCACTCAACATATATAAATTAAGAAAAATGAATGAATTCAATAGAATCTATCTATTTTCAACGAGTATTCGGCAACTTTTGGAAGGGTAAGACGGGAATGCGAAAAAATAAAATAAGGGTCGTACTAAGGATTCAAAATTAGAAATGATAGATGAAATTTAGATAGGAAAGGTTACTTTTTGTTGTTTCAATGTGTTAAATGCACAACTTTTAAGATAAAATTTTTATTTTTAAACTTTTTAATAAGTGTCTAAACACTTGTTAGCATTTCCCATAAAATAATTGTTGATTCTTGGCAGACTAAATTCTTTCTCTATTGTCTTTGCGCGAAACCAAATCGATGAATTGCTTGTTGAGATACCAATCCAAGAAAATTGCTCTTTTAACCTCCAAATTTTCTTTCAGTCACCCTGCAATGATTAAGTTTCCCCAATGGCCGTTAACCGTTGGGTATCTAAAGGTAGTTAACTGCCGCTTCACAAGAACAAAAAAAAAATAAAGATACTATTAAAGTAATTAGGCAAAATACCTCTTTTTGGTAATTTAAGTTTGACAAAAAATATCGGATTAGTTCTTTAAGTTTTTTAAGTTTTAAATAGGTTCTTTAAATTTTTATAAGATTCAAATACGTCCTTTAAATTATTTTAAGTTTCAAATAGATCCTTTAAGCTGTTAATTTAATGCACCTATATGAAGTTTTTTAAGTTTTTATGTTTCAAATAGGTCCTTAAAAGGGTAATAAGGACCTATTTGAAACTTAAAAAACTTAAACGTCTAATCCGGTATTTTTGTCAAACTTAAAAGACCAAGAGATATTTTGTCAAATAATTATACTATGAGATTTTTTTTATCCTCATCGAATTAGTCGGTTCTTGGATCAGATACCGAGTTTTAAAAAAGAAAATTATACTACAAGTTTTTTGAATTTTTACTAGTTAATTACATTATGCATGCCGTGTTCATGTAAACTAAAATCTTGAGAATAATCCCAACATTGGGCAGCTAAGCTTCTGAATAGATGTGTGGGATATCCAAGGGGGACAAGAATGAAGATAATTGAAGAATCCATTAATGATAACTAACTAGAGAAATTACTCAGTGTTCAACGACATTTAAGTGTTGTTAGGGTGTTTTTAATTTTTTTTTCCTGTGCATGGTTTCGATCTGAAATGGTAGTTAACCGTCGTTTGATACCGAACAACAGTTAACTGTCGTAGGAGACAATTTGGTCATTTTAGGATGGCCGGGAAATTTTTTGAAAGCCTAAGAGCAATTTTCCAATCCAAGTTCCACTTCTATACACGAAAATAAAATATTTTAACATCAAATACAGAAAATACATCGTGGATTGAGAAAAACAAAGTTGCTACAGTTTTTTCTTGAGTGGAAATTGAATTATTTAATGAGTGACAAGGTAGTTTAGTGACAGTGGCATACAAAAAATACTGGTCACATATATCTCACAATCCCAAATAAATATCATTTAGCGGTGAACACAAAAATACACATCATTTAATTAGTTTCTTTAGGTAGATTTTCTTTAGTGAGCTTTAGTTTAGCTTTATGTTTGGTAACAAATAAGTTAGTTTATAGCTTATTTAAATATCGTATAAGCTTATTTAATAAAATTAGATGTATTTAGTAACAAGTTTTTCTTATTAGTTTATAGCTTTGACATTTTCTCTTATTTTTAACCTTTTGTAAAGTAAATAGCACCCACTAACTCAAATCACACGGGCACGTTATTACTACTCCATACAACCTTCTTCAGCATGATAAATAACTGCATGCAAGAACCATAACAACATAAAAGTTAAAAAGCTTTTGCCATGACACATGGTGGTGCAAAAACAATGAAATGGTGACATATAAACTGAATCAGTGGAGAGGAGAGGGTGGTGCGATGTGGTGTGGCGCGGTGCTTGCAGGAGGGCGGTAGTTGTTCTTAATTCTGAAATTCGTTTTTTTTTGTTAGAGTTGGGAATGAAAGAAAGAAGTGAGGAAGTGGTGGGGATTTGATCTAGAATTCACATTATTTTTATTTTAGTTTATGATGATTTTTTATACATTTGAAAAAAATATATTTAAAATGAAATAATTATGTTCTTTTATGTTAATTTTTACTTACAACTACTTAATTTATCGAACACTTTAATTTCAATTATTTAGTTTTTCAGCTATAAATCATAAGTTATAAGTTATCAACTATCAGCCAACTTATATGCTATTAGTTAACTTAGAGAGTGTTAGAAAGAGAGTGTTCATAACTCTTCTCTAACTTATAACTTAATTTTATCAAAAGGACCAACTAGTTTACATTCTTTTTTTATCAAGTTGCTCAGTGGCTAGAAGTTCACATATTAAAGTGAATAAGTGGGATGTCAGAGTTCGAACCCAAACACACATGTATTATGCAATTTTTAGCAACTGAGCTAAGCTCACTGAACCAACTAGTTTTCATTCTATCACTTTACAATTTTGGCTTTTGCCCCTAATTTTTGTTTTGTAATTTTATAAAAAATACAAAGGTACGACCACAAAAGACTTTCTCATAACCTACTCTGACTCAATGAGTGTGAAATATAAGAAAATTAGAATAAAAAGGTTTAAATATGTAAAAATAGATGGGGTAAAATACAAAAATGTAAATAATAATTTTCTATCATAATAATATTGTGCTTGTGATGTTTTCTGTGTGTTTTAAAATATAGGGATATTGACTTAAGCCAAAGGATCTTGGCCTAGCCCAATTACATTTACCGCAAATACATACAACGCCATAAACAAACAAACGATGAGGTATATGAACAAGATTAAACTGCACGAGTAAGCCATGAGCAACATAAGCAAGGAATAGTCCTATCTCAATAAATACCAAAAACAGAGTCCTATCTCAATAGATATATGTTTCTATGTTTTGCCTTGTGGTTTTTGTTATTCGTAGCCTTAGGTCAGTAGGCAAATGTCTCTGAAGATTGAATAATAAATCTAATTTTGAAATTTAAGTTAAGTATTGAAACTTAATTATAAAATTTAATCTTATCTAAGTGCTAAATCTTTGATTGGTGAAAAAATAATTCACTTGCATTTTTTGGAATTTTAAATATTAATTTTGCCTTATGATCCAACTAGAATCAATATATACATCATTGAGTTGATCCTAGTTTGACAATTGTTACCAAAAAAAGGAAAAAGAAAACTTCGTTGGATTGGGAACGACGCGTGCGGTGTTCAATACACTTGACATTTTTGACAAACGCACTATAGTTTTTTTTTTTGATGATGAAGCGCATTAGTAGTATAACTGTGTGAACGAAGGACAGCATACTGGTTGATGATCTTGCTTGGCATTGTCAACAGCTCAGGAGTGGTGCATGCATGTAATTATTATTATTATTATTATTATTATTATTATTTTTAAAATTTATCACTTAAGAAGCTTTGTTTTTTTATACATATGAATTGTAACATATATAATTCATGATCCGTTCAAAAAAAAGATATATTCATGATAAAATATTATCATCGTTTGATTCATATGATCATTTTACTTGCTCAAAAACATTTCATTGATATGATAAATGATCTCTTCTACCTTAAATCTCTTGAGAGATTACTTTGTTACCCATTACGGTTCTATCCGATTCAAGAGATTAATCTCTGCAGTTGCGCGTAGTGGATACCTGATTCACACAAAAATGATCATTTTACTTCAAAACTTTTTTATTAAGATTCATAATCATATGATCATTTTACTTAATAACTTTTTTATATTAATTCCGTTTTCTATTTTGAGATATAAAATAAAAAATGTTAAACAAAATTAAAATATTTCACTATATTTTTATATTTTATAACTTTTTAAATACGTACTGATTTTTATGTACCAATTATTGTGAGGAAAATGCTAACTGGTCTTTCTTTTGACAAAAAAAATGCTAATTAGTCTTAAACATTTGTTAAGAATACAAATTTAAAACAGGAAATAAATATTTAAACTTTTCAAAATATCAAATAATTATTGTAAAATGTTTCAACTTTTATTTTTCAAATTACCTAAATTATCGGGATCTTTATTTTGAAATGAAAGAGGCATCATCATGGACACGTTTTTTTGAGTGGTTTGTTGATCCTTATAATGGAGGATCAAATGTGCATTGTGCTAACGATTAATAATATTGATGGTACCCTTAAAAAACAACAACAATATTGAAGGTATTCGTAAAAAAAAATTGATCGTAGTCCATATTGACACGTACTATGTCGGCATATGCACTAAATCAAGTTGGTAATTTCAGTGCAACTAAAGGTTGCAAACGTGGCTATAAGCTAATCCTAAAAGCATGTAGAAATTCGTCAAACTTTAGTGCTAGTCTCCACATCATCAACATCATGTTCAAAAATTTTCCTATAAATAGAAATGTTTCAGATAACCAATCCAACTACAATTCTTTTACAAACTATTTTTCTATGTGATACATTGTATCGTTAATACTACCACTTCCACAACATTATGTCTAAGCTTTCAATTAATGTTATAATGCACGTTGTTTTATTATCCATAATAATCATTGGGATAGTAGAAGGAAACAAACATCAAAATTGTCGCGGTATAGGAAAAGATAGAGGAGGTGGAGCTGGTGCTGGAGGAGGTTTAGGAGGAGGTGTTGGTGGAGGTGGAAGCGTAGGAGTTGGTGCTGGTGGAGGTTTAGGAGGAGGAGTCGGTGCTGGAGGAGGAGTTGGTGGAGGTTTAGGAGGAGGTGTTGGTGGAGCCGTAGGAGGAGGTACTGGTGCTGGTGGAGGAGCACGTGGAGGTGTTGGAGGAGGTGTTGGTGGAGGTGTAGGAGGAGGTGCTGGTGGAGGAGCACGTGGAGGTGTTGGTGCTGGTGGAGGTTTAGGAGGAGGTGTTGGTGGAGCCGTAGGAGGAGGTGCTGGTGCTGGTGGAGGTGGAAACGTAGGAGTTGGTGCTGGTGGAGGTTTAGGAGGAGGAGTCGGTGCTGGAGGAGGAGTTGGTGGAGGTGCCGGTGGAGCCGTAGGAGGGGGTGCTGGTGCTGGTGGAGGAGCACGTGGAGGTGTTGGAGGAGGTGCTGGTGGAGGAGCACGTGGAGGCGTTGGTTCTGGTGGAGGTTTAGGAGGAGGTGTTGGTGGAGCCGTAGGAGGAGGTGCTGGTGCTGGTGGAGGTGGAAACGTAGGAGTTGGTGCTGGTGGAGGTTAGGAGGAGGAGTCGGTGCTGGAGGAGGAGTTGGTGGAGGTGCCGGTGGAGCCGTAGGAGGGGGTGCTGGTGCTGGTGGAGGAGCACGTGGAGGTGTTGGAGGAGGTGCTGGTGGAGGAGCACGTGGAGGTGTTGGTTCTGGTGGAGGTTTAGGAGGAGGTGTTGGTGGAGCCGTAGGAGGAGGTGCTGGTGCTGGTGGAGGTGGAAACGTAGGAGTTGGTGCTGGTGGAGGTTTAGGAGGAGGAGTCGGTGCTGGAGGAGGAGTTGGTGGAGGTGCCGGTGGAGCCGTAGGAGGGGGTGCTGGTGCTGGTGGAGGAGCACGTGGAGGTGTAGGAGGAGGTGCTGGTGGAGGAGCACGTGGAGGTGTTGGTGCTGGTGGAGGTTTAGGAGGAGGTGTTGGTGGAGCCGTAGGCGGAGGTGCTGGTGGAGGTGGAAACGTAGGAGTTGGTGCTGGTGGAGGTTTAGGAGGAGGAGCCGGTGCTGGAGGAGGAGTTGGTGGAGGTTTAGGAGGAGGTGCCGGTGGAGTCGTAGGAGGAGGTACTGGTGCTGGTGGAGCCGTTGGAGGAGGTGTTGGTGGAGGTGTAGGAGGAGGTGCTGGTGGAGGAACACGTGGAGGTGTTGGTGCTGGTGGAGGTTTAGGAGGAGGAGTTGGTGCTGGAGGAGGTGTAGGTGGTGGTGGAGGTTTAGGAGGAGGTGTTGGTGGAGGCGCAAGAGGAGGTGTTGTTGTTGGTGGAGGAGCAAGTGGAGGTATTGGTGGAGGTGTAGGTACTGGTGCTGGAGGAGGTGTTGGTGCTGGTGGAGCGTTAGGAGGAGGAGCTGGTGCTGGAGGAGGTGTTGGTGGAGGTGCTGGAGGAGGAGCCAGTGCAGGTGTTGGAGGAGGAGTTGGTGCTGGTGCTGGAGGAGGTGCTGGTGTTGGGGGAGGTGTAGGAGCCGGTGGCGGTGCACAAGTAGGTGTAGGAGCGGGTGGAGGTGGAGGAGCAAGTACTAGTACAAGAGGACGTGGCCCACAAACTTAAAAGGTTGGTCTAGGTGGAGAGGTGTTGGCTTCATTTATGTACTAAGCCTCTTTAAAAAAATTATGTACTAGAGATGGTAGTACAATTGAATAAGTGATGAAATGGTTGTAGATAAAGCTTGATATTGATATTAGCTAATAAAAATAAAAGTGATTTAGCGATATTGTAATTAAGTTGTTGTTGTAGTACAAGTATTAGAGATAAGATGATGGTATATCTTTAACTTCTATAGTTGAAGTCTCTATATCTTGATAGAAACATCACATGCTATTGTAATAGAAACATCATGCTTGATGTAAAACAATATCAATAACTACGAGATGTTACATTAAAATCGGTTATGCTCTATTATGAAAAAACGTGCTTAATTAAACTCAAGCATATTTCGATCTCGATAATAAGAAGAAAAAAAATTCTTCATCTTTATCAATAAGAAGAAAAAAAAATTATCTCACACTTTTTTTTTAAAGTTAGTTATTATCATTTATTTTTCTTTATATAATTAATAATTTTTTCTATAATTAATAAGTTATTTACTCCCACTTTATTTATTTATTTATTTATTTAGTACTCCATCTGTCCTATTATAATAAGAGATATATTTATAAAACATTTTTTTTCTAGAATAAATGTGTAACATCTAAAAAAAATTATCCTAGAGTAATAAAATGTATAAAGAGAATAAAAAATAATTAAGTCTCTCAACTTAGCTAATTAAGTTAGAAAGGATTGTGCATAACTAAATAAGTGGGTGTGTGCGCGGTATAGTCAGAATATGAAGTGGATTTAATAAATGAATATAAAGCATAAAAATAAAACAGAAAAAGAGAAGTTGAGAAGAAAAGAAAAGGGAACGTGAAGAAGAAGAAGAAGAAGAAGAAGAAGAAGAAGAAGAAGAAGAAGAAGAAGAAGAAGAAGAGAGAATTACTCAAAGTTTCATTCATGAGGGATCTCAAGAAAGTTAGAGATTTTGGGTTCTTCACCGATAGAAGATCTTGAAATCAAGTTTGACTATGAATTCACCATCTTCTCTTTATAAAATTCAAATGTAATATTTTATAAAAATAAGAAAATCAATTCAAAGGCAACATAGAGTCCCCTTCAAAACCTTTCTTAGGATGTGCTAAGGAAAGTTAATCTTTTTGCATACATAATCTGTTATGCGTTGTGTTATCTACTGCGAAGAATTTCAGTTTTGAGATATTATGTGGGGATGAGGACTTATGTGACAATAGTCACCCCTAAAATTTTATTGTGACGTGATATTATTCTCTTCTACTTTGCATGAGTTTTATTTGAATGATAATATATGAATTTGCGGAAAATGATTTTATCCCTTACGATTTTGGATTTGGGGTTTATATGTGATATAGTTGATTATGGTAGAAAGAAAAATTAAGATATTTGAAACCTGAGAGAAATTGAAATATTTTTCTGCGAAAAAGGATTCTGACGTAGCTGGATTAAAATGTACTAGGAGCTAGATGTCATTTTTGAGTGAAATCAATTAGGTTTAAAAGCTAATTTATACTACTTTGTTACTATAAAGTTTTATATTAAGTGTACAAGCTTTAGTGATACATTGAAGCGTGTTTTGCTTCACAAATTACTCTGAACCAATCGGCTAGGAATAACTATCTTGATTATTATTATTTTTACGATAACTATATCTTGATCTAGGAAACTCATTATGTAGTGAAACTAGTTGTGTTCGAAAGAATATATATATATATATATATATATATATATATATATATATATATATATATATATTTTAGTGTTGTTATCTTAAATTTTATAATTTTATCATGATTGCAAATGTTCGAGTAATTTCGTGAAGACAATTACTTTTTTTTTTAACAAGACAAAATGAGATATATATTAACAACAAAATGGTAATCCCTCCAGTACAAGGTGTACCAGAGAGACTAGTAGAAGAAGTTTACAACATTACAAGCAAGACAACAACGGCATCAACCAATACCAAACAAGCTAATGAGTTTACCACTACCAGAATTATGCGCATTTCCTGTGAATTTTTCTGCGAACATATATCCACAGGAATACCTGAGGATTTTGCAGCATATGTGGCTACTACATGGTGATTTCCTGCGGATCCTGTGGTGGCAGGAAAATCCTAAAGTAACTAACATTTTTTCTTGTGGATATTGTTTGTAAACAGCAATTTTAACTGCCTAAGAAATCCTTGGAAATTTTACAGATCTTCCGTGATTTTCGTGCGGATTATTTGAATTATTTTTTCATTTTTTCTTCATGAAATTTGTAAGATTTTAGGCTTCTTATTTTTTTATAATGAAAAAATGGAATTTTTTGACAAATTGAAATGAAAAAAATTAAATGTAGACCATGTTTTTTTTTTGACAAAAAATGTAGACCATGTTTTGAAATTTTGATTTTTCTTAATTTTAATTTTTATATATCAACGGTGTAAAATTTTTACACCTGATTTAGTGTTTTAATTAATTTTAGAAGTAATTATTTTTTGAAGAAAAACTTGACATGTAAAATTATTTGTGTGAGAGTTTCGTCGTGGTAAAATTATTATGTCTGAAAGTAATAAGTTACAGCTCAACTAACAAATAACTAAATTATTTTGTCTGATATTCGTGATGTTTCGGATTCGTTTTTTTTATGTGAGTTTGAAGTGGTAAAATTCTAAGCTAAGGAGACATGTACAAAATTATATTTATATATATATATATATATATATATATATATATTAGATATACTCCTAAAAAATAACGTAAAAAAAGACTAAAAGTTAATTTAAATTCGTTTTTGAGGGGAAATGTTAATTTAACTTCTTGTTTTTAATTAAAAATGAGAGTTTAAATAACATATAATAATGATCACAAAAAAAAACATATTATAATTAAAAATGAGAGTTTAAATAACATAAAATAATTAAAAATGAGAGTTTATATAACATATAAAAATTTCAACTTTCTCTCACTCTCCCGTTCCACCATTCTCTAAACCAAATGATTATCCATTTCATGTGTTCTTTATATATCTCCAACATTAATGAAAATCTTTGGCATTAGGGGGTGGATTGATTTAGATTTGAAAATCACACTTAAACCTTCCTTTTGTTGAAATGCTAACGATGGTTGGTTTCAGTTCATGTTGTATGATAGATAAGTGCCTTAGTGGGTCTTTGTTCTACACTAATATTTAGTAAAGAAATAAGAGCATGGGGTTTATAAATAGAAATTAAGGATGACTGTAACGGTTGTTAGCGAGTACTTCATAATTTGATAGATTCATTTCTTCATTCTTTTCCTTATATTCTTTTCTTCTTTTTGGTTATATTTAATTCCTTTCTATATATGACTAGTACACTATGCTAGTTCTAATATGTTTCATAATATTTTTTTTTCAATTCAGTTTGGCGCTTGTAGCAAAGTATTGTTTGCAAAATTTATGTGAGATAACAAAGGGATAGGCAGGGGTTTGTTTGTGTTTGTTTCTCTACCCTGGACGAGGTCGTTAACTCTGAACAGTTTTAATGGTAAGTTGAGCTGCTTTAAATCTGTAAGCCACTAAGGTGGGGCTAGTGTAATAGACTTGGAAAGGCACGAGACTTTAGGCAAGTGAATATTGGAGGTTCAACTATGAAGAGTTGTTTCTTTTAATTTTATTATGTTGTTGATGAGTGCAATTGTTACACTCTTTTGTTCTACACATCTAATTTCTTCTAATCGTTGGAATGTTTATAATTTGTATCTTTTATATTTTATATTTTGATTGTTCTGGAATGCATTGAAATGCATTTTTTTTAAATTAATGAGTCAATTTCATGCGGATTTTTTCACTCTTCCTACGGTTGTACCTTTCCTATGGATCCTAAAATCCTAAGGAAATAATTACCCACGAAGGTATTACCTGGGAGTGTAAATCCTTGGCAAAATTCGCAGGTAATTCCGCAGGAAAAACGAGAGTTTCTAGTACCCACCACATATGATAGCCAAAAGGAAAGTTACCATACTTTGTCTTCAACCACCAAAAACTGCATCCAAGGTATGATCCTCCGGATGAGTGAGCAGCTGGTAGACACCACGAACAATGTAACCATCTCCTTATTGGGAACCCACTTCCATTCATCCAGATTATTAACCTGTAAAGAGACACCAAGTAAAATAGCCCTACACTCTTCTACCATCTCCTTCTCCCAGGAAAACAACCGACGCCACCATTTCCAAGCTCCTCCCTCTTCACCCCGACCTAAGGAAAACATCTCAGCCACCGACTTTCCCTTGAAAACAGACAAAAGGTAAAGTCGATCAAATTTCTCACACAAAGGCACATCCCCAATCCACCTATCCGTCTAGAAAAGAGTATCAACACCATTGCTAGGTATCTCGTTTACTGCGTTAGGTGTCAGCACTATTAACCGTGCTAACCTTTGTATGATAGTACTCCCTCTGATCACATTTATAAGCAACTTTTGTTTTTCTATATTCATTAAATAATTGATGTATCTGGACTACTTAATTGAATTTGAGAGAATCGTTCAAAAGAACTCGAATTCAGGTGTTAATATTTTAACGTAGAAAAAAAAAACCCAGTCTGCGCTATTAAAAGTATGATTTACGACTCAAGTGTGATTTTTTTTTCTTCTAAGCTTCTAAGACCAACTCAAATATTATGCATGTCCTTTAATAACAATAACATATTGTTACCGTTTTAGTTTTTGTACTGCATTGGAATAGTGTGATGTGGATGACACTAAGGATATCATTATGATTTATGGAAGTAATAACATGTTCTTATAAGAAAAGTGGAAAGATATTAGAAAAACGGGGTCGTAATGAGTTCTTATTTAAAAATATCAATGAAGTAAAATATGGTCTATGTTTTAAATTTTGGGTTGGCAGACTTAACACTATCAAGAGCATTTAATTTCTCAAGACAGAAGCAGAAGCAGATAGCAACCTCTAATTTCTAAATGCCCATGACAAAAGCATAATGCTTAACCACCATGGGTTGAAGCTAACATCAAAGCCATAGGATGCCATTCATCATCAATATAACAAAAGAACATATTGTCATATGATGATACTCCAAGTGTAGATATCTATTTTTCATTGAAAATTCTTATGACTTAAACAAAAATTAAATTCCGACAAATATTGGAATAAAACTGTAGTCTCTCTTAATTCAAGTTGCTTGTATCCAAACAGTCACATAATAAAACCATCCGAAAATGATAAAAAATTACTGAAGGAAAAAGATATTAAATCAATGCATAAAAGCCCTAAACAAAAAACAAAGCAAAAATCAAAAGTTGCAAATAGACTTAAGAGAGCTCTCCACTATATAGATTCATTTTTGAGCACCAACTGTATTCTTAACAGCATCAGCAGCCTCTTGTGACTTGGCCTTCATTTGTTGACCAGCCTACAACAACAAAAAAGTTTCACCAATCAGCAAAATTGCTAATTCAAAATTGATCATTCACATATTTTACTATAAATTTTTTTGATAAAAAAGTTTCACGAATCCGTATCATGTAACTCTCCAACCCTTATGTTCCTTCCGACAATGATTGATGATACATGTAGCACCAACACTTTAAATTAAAGATCAGTTCGGTGTCGACACTTATCTCAATGTCCAACACTAGCACATGTATACATTCAATCACTTCAATTTTTTCAAATTGTTATTGGTGTCAACGTGTCATTTATGCCATGATTCATGTCTAACCTCTTGGCATGATTCTTTGGCTGATTGAGCAGTATTGCTTCCCTTGTCCATCATGTTGCTTTCCTTCTCCTAAATCATCAATAACATTATGTCAAATTATCATGCTACAATAATTTTGAATCTGTTTACAAAAATTAAAAGGGCATTAAATATCCGATACATGTTGGACTAAAAACTCACTTGAGCTTGTCCAACGGCTTGGCCAGCTTGATTGCTTATATTCTGTGATTGATCCATCTTTTATTTCTCTTTTAGGATCTTGAAAAATAAAAGGGTAACTTAAAAAGTGCTACTTTGCTTGGTGAATATAATTTATGATGGTGTGGTGCACATGTATATATAGTTTTTCAGATTTATGGCCTAAGTGACACATGTAATTATTTGCATCATTTATTTGAGATGCTTTAGTTGGGGCTTAAGAGTTAATGTTAGCGCAGCTATGAAGCTTAACTTTCTTAAGCAACTATTTGATCTTAGAGGTTTTCTGATTTTTGGTGAATTTAGAGAGAATGAGAAGAGAAGAATGAGAAAAGGATTTGATTTTTTGAGAATGTACAAGTGAATTGGCTTATATACAAAAGCTATGCTAGATTGCTTAAAGCAACCTCAGACTCTGAAACCTCAGACTCTGAAAGCTCAGACTCTGAAACTCGAACTTTAGCTAAATTCTAGGGAACTTGTAATTAATCAATAACAAACAAAAATCTAATGTGATTAACCAACTAAACATGATTACATCACTAACAAACTTGAATTAACAAACTAACATCCTCCCTTAATTCAAGTTTCCACTTCCTTCATGCCAATCAAACTCCTTAACGTGATGAACCTGTCAACCTTCAATGACTTAGTGAATATGTCTGCAAGATGGAGCTCAGTGGAACAATGAAAACCTGCAATGCTCCTTTGTTCACTTGCTCCCTCAGAAAATGAAACTTAGCTTCTATCTCATTCACATCACTACCAGTCACTATCAAGTCATCTACATAGAGACAAATGAGTAACTGATTACCTTCAATTCCTTTCTTCACATATACACCATATTCAGACTTGCATTTAACAAATTCTTGCTGCACAAGGAAACTGTCAATTCTTTTGTTCCAAGCTTTTGGTGCTTGCTTCAATCCATAGAGTGCTTTGTGTAATCTATACACCATGTCTTCTTTCCCTTTGATTTTGAAACCTGGTGGCTGTGTTACATACACTTCTTCATCCAAGGGACCATTTAAGAAAGCAGATTTTACATCCAAATGATACATTGGCAGTTTCTTCCACAAGCTATAGCAACTATCAGTCTCACAGTCTCTAATCTTGCTACTAGGGCATATACTTCAAAGTAATCCATACCAGCCTTCTGCATGAATCCCCTAGCAACTAATCTAGCTTTGTGTTTGGCTACTTCACCATTTGGCTTCAATTTCAACTTGAAAATCCATTTCACACCTATAGGTTTCTTGCTAACAGGTAGTTCAGTCAGTTCCCATGTGTTGTTTCTGATGATTGAATTCAACTCTTCAATCATTGCATTCTTCCACACTTCTTCATTCAGTGCTATTTCATGGTTGATTGGTTCTGCATCTGCTAATAAGGCAAAGTGAACAAATTCCCCTTCTTCATTAGCTAGATTATCTGGAATAACTTCATGTCCAACTAACCTTGTGGAAGCAAATCTCTGTCTCCCTGAAGTTCTAGTAGCTTGATTCCCTTCAACATGTACTTCAGCTTGAACTTCAGTATCAAGTTGAACTTGTTCAACTTGATCATCTTCTTCAATTATTGTGGGAACTGTGTGATTGGAACTCTTCTCTTTCTTGTTCCAATCCCAAGTTTCATTCTCACAGATTTTAACATCCCTACTAATCACTATTGAATGAGTTAGAGGATGATATAACTTGTATGCACCTGTTTCATGATAACCAACCATTATCATAGGCTCACTCTTATCCCCTAACTTTCTTCTCTTTGCATCAGGGATATGTTTGTAACATAAGGAGCCAAAAACTCTTAAGTGTTTAGCTGACTACTTGCATCCTAGCCAAATTTCTTCAGGGATTTGATTCAGTTTCTTAGTGGGGCATCTATTCAAGATGTAGGTTGCAGTTCTTACAGCTTCTCCCCAAAAAAGTATTAGGCATCTTCTTCAATTTCAACATACTTCTCGTCATGTCAAGCAGACTTCTGTTTCTTCTTTTAGCCAAACCATTGTGTTGGAGTATAAGGAGCAGTTACTTCATGTATAATACCATTGTCTTCACAAAATCTCTCAAACACTTTTGAGGTATACTCACCACCACCATCAGTTCTTAAAACCTTAATAGATTTTCCACTTTGCTTTTCTACTAAGATTTTGAACTTCTGAAACATATCAAATGCTTCACTTTTGGTCTTGATCAAATATAACCAGAGTTTTCTGCTGAACTCATCAACAAAACTTATGAAGTATATGTTTCCCCCTAATGAAGGAACCTCTAAAGGACCACATACATCTGAGTACACAACATTGAGTAGCTCCTTTGATCTACTAGCAGTACTTGAACTGAATGCATTTCTAGGTTGCTTGCCCAACAAACAAGTATCACAGGCTGTGTTAGGTATCTCAATTTTAGGTACACCAAGAATCATTTCCTTATCAACCAGTTGATTAAGACCTCTAAAATTAAGATGACCAAACCTATAATGCCATAACCAGCTATCTTCATCTTTTACCATTGCAGATAAGCAGTTCAACTCTACAGCTTTCTTATTGGTCTGAAATGTTCTATTTTTTGCAAGGGAAGTTTTCAAGACTAACCTTTGATGTTTATCAAACAACTTCAGAACATTATCCTTCATAGTAACTGAGTATCCTTTCTGAATGAGTTGACCAACACTAAGTAAATTGCACTGCATTCCAGGGACATACAGAACTTCTTCAATTATTGCTACTTTTCCATTCTTTCCTTCAATAGCAATCTTCCCCATACCTTCTGAAGTTAATGTACTATGATCTGCAAGTTTCACCTTTGTGTTCCATCCATGATCAACTTCCCTCAACCGTGGTTTGTTTCCAGTCATGTGATTAGAACAACCAGTATCCAAGAACCAACTTTCTGAATTGCAGCTCTCAGTACTAGTTGTTGTAACCATCAATAATAATGAATCATCTGAATCATCTTGTGCAATCTTAGCTTGTTCCTCATCATTATGACCTTGTTTTCCCTTACCAGACCAACATTCAGAAGCAAAGTGTCCAAATTTCTCACATTTGAAACACTGAATCTTCTTCTTATCAAAATTTCTCTTCTTTTGATTAGAGTTTCTTTCTTTTGAAGATTCACTTTTGTTAGTTTCTTTGTTCTTGCCTTTAGACCAGTTTCCTCCCTTAGTGTTAGTCTTCCCTTTCTTGTAGTTCTTCCTATCATAACCATCCTTCTTGATAGTTTGAACTTGTAAGGCTTGTTGAATTGATCTTTCACTGCTTCTTTCTGAAACCATCAGTTCATGAGCTTCTAGTGAACTCTGCAACTCCTCAATCTTCAAGGTTTTTACATCTTTTGATTCCTGAATTGCCACAGCAATGAAATCAAACCTTGATGATAGAGTCCTCATGATCTTCTCAACAATTTGTTGATCAGTCATAGTCTCTCCACAAGCCTTCATCTGATTCACAACACTGATGAGTTTGGAGATGTACTCTGCAATCTTTTGCTCATCTTCCATCTGCATCAATTCGAATTTCCTCCTCAGTGATTGAAGCTTAATCAACTTCACCTTATCATCCCCTTCATGATACTTTGAAAGAATATCCCATGCTTCCTTTGAACTAACTATTTTTTAGATTCTTTCAAAATTTGCTTCATCAAGACTCTGTTGAATCAAGAACAAAGCCTTGCAATCTTTCTTCCTCAATTCTTTGTGTGCGTTCCTTTGCACTTATGTTGCATTCACAGCTAACTCACCAACTCCATTCTGCACAATTTCAAGCAAATCTTGTGCTCTAAACAGATTCTTCATCACTGCACTCCATCTTTCCCAATTGCGTGCTTCAAGAATTGGAAGATGAGTGTTGAAGCTCCTGCTACCATTCATGGTACTTCCTTCAGTGTTTCTTCTATGTACTTACGTGATTGAAGATCTTGATTACCCCCTAGAACGAAACCAAAGGCTCTAGATGCCAATTTGCTAGCGCAGCTATGAAGCTTAACTTTCTTAAGCAACTATTTGATCTTAGAGGTTTTCTGATTTTTGGTGAATTTAGAGAGAATGAGAAGAGAAGAATGAGAAAAGGAGATTGTGTTATTGATTTTTTGAGAATGTACAAGTGAATTGACTTATATACAAAAGCTATGCTAGATTGCTTGAAGCAACCTCAGACTCTGAAATCTCAGACTCTGAAACTCAGAACTTTAGCTAAATTCTAGGGAACTTGTAACTAATCAATAACAAACAAAAATCTAATGTGATTAACCAACTAAACATGATTACATCACTAACAAACTTGAATTAACAAATTAACAGTTAAGACCAGGAAGTTTTGTACATCTTTGTTTGTGAAACTGACTGCCATTAACCCCAGCTTGTTAGAAGGCTAAAACTTAGACTACTTGCAATAAAATTGTCCTACTAAAAATAGAAAGTACCTTATTATCCAATCCTCCAAGGTGTAAAAAAAGAAAAGAAAAAGAAAAGTACCAAATTAACTGTAACATAAAATTCATTCTGCATATGTGATCCATTAGTAAAGATTTAACTTAGATTTCACAAAGATCCAAGTTCGAATCTCAATGGCAATGTGAATTTTTTGGTAAGTAACTTCTAAGTACATTTGTCCATGCTCTCTAAGCCTAAGTTTTGTTAAATATTTAGATATAATAATGAGTTTTCTTCTGTCGTTTTCTATTAAATTATCATATTTTGAACACTCATACTGTGTGAATGTATGTAATGAAGATGAAGATTTTGAATAAAGTTTCAACTTTCAACTTGATTTGAACTAAATTGTCTTCCTATAAAAAAAGTCATTATTCGAATCTCTAACCACTTTTTTAAGATATTTAAATCTTTTACCACTTAGACCAACCACATAATCTGGTATCAAGGGTCTCTGTTTTGTCATGGACTTTATGCTTGAGCCTCTTGTTACATCTAAAGGGTCTCTGAAGCATGACTACTTCTAAAAAGATGAAGTACCCGTACCAGGTATTTATATGTACCGGGTACGCGTACGGTACTCCATTTATGTTCATTATTTTATTGTGAGTGAAAATTGTGACTCTCTTATATATTAATATGATAATATAGTATTATATGTACATATAATTTTTTTGTTGTTGTAACCAACTAAATTTTTTGACTATTTAAACTTTTATTGCGATGTTTTTGTTATAAATTGAAGAATTTAGATTTCATGTTATATTATATAACAAAACTCATGATTTTATTAACATACTTGTACCTTAATTTTTTTAAAATAGTCGTATTTTCGTACTGGGTACCGTATCTGTACCTATGCAACATAGGGTTCTACTTGGCGCATTTGTAACGTGTTGCCTGGCAACTTGAATCAACAATACTTCATAAGCCATGATTAAATCCATGTCTTTTACAAAGCTTTTAGTTACTTGTTGTGCAAGTTACCTTAGGAAAAGCATGGAATTTATGAATAAATGCCAATTATTATTTATATATCTTATTCTGCCCCATTTGTGTAGGAAAAAGCAAGCCAGGACCTGAAAATATCAAAGATTAATGAAAAATGCATGAAGACTTTCGCTCAGCGAAGTCTCGGCGAAAGGTTGGCGAAGTCAGGCAGAGATTTTAAGGAGTTTCTGATGAGCATTTTCGCTCAGCGCAGCCTTGGCGAGATCTTGGCGAAGGTAGGCAGAGAGTTCAGCTGGAACAGTAAATGTCACCTTCGCTCAGCGATTGCTTGGCGACAGGTTGGCGAAACAAGACAGGGAATTTCTGAAACAGGGGAAGCTGTTCTCGCCCAGCGAAGTATGGATCGCTCAGCGAAATCATCAAGGCGGTTTAATGCTGGAGATGACGTGGCTGCTGTCCATTGGGCACTTTTGAACGTTCGCTCAGCGACATTACGCATCGCTGAGCGAAATTGTAATTTTCAGTCTTAGTATTTAAAGCTTTTTACAGCTTTTAGGTTAAGAACTTACTATTGTATTGCTTTCATTTTAAACGAAATTCTAGAGATTATTACCAGAGAATAGGGCTAAAAGAAGGGCACTTCAAGGGACAAACAAGGAATCAAAGTTTGGATCATTCAAGGGTTTTTGAGAAATCAAAACCATCATTGATCTTCATCTTTAATCCTATTTTTGTACAGTTGACATGAGAATGATCAACTAAACATCCTTTGTTGGGATTAGAGGTAATAAATCTAGCTAGATATAGTCTATTTGATCATGTAAATATTTGATTCTAGTATTTTATAATATATTGAAAGTTATTCTTGATATTCAATATTATTTATGGTTTAGTGCTATTGACAAATACATTTAAATCTAAGTTTAGAATTCCTTTCTATTAAAACAAGTGTTTTAGACATAGAACTATGTTTTGATAATCACTCAATACATCATTACTTAATGCTTTTGGATCGTTTAATAGATTGGGAAATCGTCCATTAAACGATACAATCGATCTCACAACGTTATTTGGATACGAATAAGGTTGTCGAGCGATGTGTGATAATATCGTTAAAACGAGGTTAAAACTAGAATCCTTTTTATCATGATCATTAGACCATTATCGATGCTCGATTTATGACTTTGATACTAACGCTTTTATGCCCTATTACTCATAGCATTTATTTATATTTTTAATGTTGAGTAGTGTAGTAAAGAAAGAAAAAGGTTAAACCCTAACTTAAGACGATAATCGACGTTGAACGGTTTATGATATCACATTAATCCCTGTGGAACGATATAAAAACGATACTTGCTTTCCGCTAACATCAAAATGGCGCCGCTGCCGGGGGATTAAAGTTATGATATTATAATCATTGCAACTTTAATTATGGTTTTAAGCAATTTTGCACAAAATTCTTTTATGTATATAACTATTATTCCTTATCCATCTTGTTTGCTAATTCTTTGTGGTCAGATTGTTGAAATCGTATATGCGAGGTCAAGTTTCGGAGGACCAACTTCTTTTTGATTCTGAGATAGAGAGAACAGCTCGTAGAAACAATAGCAAGAATCGGAAAAAGAAGCAACAAGCAAAGAAAAGGCAACAAGAGGAAGCTTCTGTTTCTAGTCATTCATCTAGTCCAAATCCAAGCCAACCAATGGCTGCATCAGGAGATGGTTCATCAGGTTCAGGCGGTCGTGGGATGCCATGTCATAATAGTCCACGCCGTTTCGCACAATTGGGGAAAACGCCACGGACTGCCAAGCAAACCGAGATGAAGACGGGGATCTTACAAATTTTATATGCTAATCCCTTCTCAGGATTAGACCATGAAGACTCGTTCCAACATCTCACAAAATTTTACGAGATTGCGGGTACCCTTGGTGAGACGGAGAATAACGAGGAGGCTATGTGGATGAGGATGTTTCCTCATTCATTGATTGGCAAAGCTAAGGAGTGGTATTTGGACCAGCCACCGACGGTAATGACGAATTGGAACACGCTTGAGGAGAAATTCCTTGAGAGGTTCTTCCCTCAGAATCGTTTCATGGAGGCGAAGACAACTATTGCTGTGTTCTCACAAGGTACTAGTGAGACGTTATGTGAAGCGTGGGAGCGTTTCAAGTCAATGCTCAGAAGATGTCCTAATCACGGATTTGATGACTTAACACAAATTCATCTATTCCGGAACGGGATGCAACAACAATCCAAGCTATTGCTTGACGCTGCAGCTGGTGGTTCTTTGATGGCCAAGAGCGCCGAGGATGCTGTTGCTATTATAGAGAGAATGGCGTTGAATGATCACCAGGCTCATCATAACCGAAGTTAAAGCCAAAGGAAGGCGGGAATCCTAGATTTGGGGACAAATGATGCTATCCTAGCTCAGAACAAATTGCTCACGCAACAAGTGGAAGAGTTGACAAAGAAAATGGCCAACCTTCCTCAACAAATGAAGGATATCCAGAACGAACAAAGAAGACAACACCAAGTCGCATCATGCGAGCTTTGTTCGGGAGATCACCCAACCGGATTTTGTCCGCCACCTACAGAAGAGGTAAGCTATGTTGGAAATCAACCAAGGCCTCAACAGTTTCAAAACCAATTCCAAAGCCATCCAAACAACTTCCCAAGAGGGAATAATCCGAACTATGGCCAAGGTTGGAGGCAAGAAGCTGGGCAACATAACCGACAACCTTACCAAAACTTTAACCAATATCAACCTCCACAACAAAACCGCAACCAAACCACCGATGAAACCCTCAATCAATTCATGCAGATGTCAATGGCTAACCAAAAGAACACTGATGCGTCCATCAAAAATCTGGAGACGCAAGTGGGCCAGTTGGCACAACAACTATCTCAAGCTACTCAACAAGGCGGAACCTTTACCGCCAACACACAAACCAACCCAAAGGATCATGCATCATCATCAAAATGACAATTAAGTCATTTTGATGAGGAAGTCCTTGCATTAAGAGACAACGAAAATTGCAAGGCAATTGCTACTCGGAGCGGGAAGGTAATTGGTAAAGGTATAGGGGACAACCTTGAAGTAGAGAGAAGGATTGTTGAGAATGAGGAGAAGGATGATGATGAAGGACATGAGGAAGAAACAGGAGGTGTAAATAGAGAGGAAGAAGTTGAAAAAAATAATAAGGATGTAGTTGAAAATGAGAACATAGTGTGGAAGAAGGATGTGGTGAAGGAGAAGGGCAAGAAGCAAGAAGTAGTGAAGAATGCGCCAACCCCACATCTACCTTACCCAACTACACCAGCCAAAAAAGAGAAAGAGAGGCAGTTTGCTAGGTTCCTTGACATTTTCAAGCGTTTACAAATCAACATACCGTTCTCGGAAGCCCTAGAGCAAATGCCGACTTATGCCAAGTTCATGAAAGAAATTCTCTCCAAGAAGAGGAGGTTTATTGAAGAAGAAACAATTCAGCTAGACGTGAATTGTAGTGAAATCATCCAGAGAACATTGTCAAGAAAGAAGAGAGATCCGGGCAAAGTTACACTGCTGGTGTCCATTGGCAATGTTAATGTCGGCAAGGCACTCATTGATTTGGGTTCAAGTATCAACCTAATCCCACTATCCGTTGTCAAAAGGATTGGTGATATAGTTGTGAAAAGAACCAACTTAACCTTGCAATTGGCCGACAAATCCTACACTCGTCCATTGGGAATTGCTGAAGACGTGTTGGTGAAAGTCGACAAGTTCTTGTTCCCCATCGACTTTGTAGTGATGGACATACCGGAGGATGATGATGTGCCGCTACTTCTTGGGAGAACTTTCATGCAAACGGCACGGATGATGATTGATCTTGACCAAGGCTTAATGAAAGTCCGTGTGGACGATGAAGAAGTCAATTTCAACATCCATGAAGCAATGAAGTTTCCTAGTGATAAAGCTGCGTGCTTCAAGATGGATGCAACGGAAGAATTGATAGTTGATACGAGAAACCAGTTGCATCACTTGACACATCTTGAAAGAGTATTGACAAACGCACTAAATATCATAGGAGAAGAAGATGAGAAGGAGCTTGAAGAGTGTTTGAAGGAGCTCGATTCGTTTAAGGAAATTCCTCCTCA
Source organism: Medicago ruthenica (assembly GCA_018208015.1). Classification (NCBI taxonomy): domain Eukaryota; kingdom Viridiplantae; phylum Streptophyta; class Magnoliopsida; order Fabales; family Fabaceae; genus Medicago; species Medicago ruthenica. The sequence continues at coordinate 5,772,242 of CM031377.1, read as the reverse complement.
CAAAGCCAAAATCGAGGAATTGACGAATGAAGTTAAAGTAGAAGAAGTGAAGCCGGAGATGAAGATCTTGCCCTCACATTTGAAGTATGTGTTTCTTGATCAAGAGGGTACCAAACCGGTAATCATTAGTAGCTCCTTGTCAAACCATGAAGAAACAAAATTGGTCGAAGTTTTGAAGTCCAACAAGGAAGCAATAGGTTGGACACTATCCGACTTAAAAGGGATAAGTCCTTCCTATTGCATGCATAAGATCATGATGGAAGAGGATTATAAGCCGGTAGCACAACCTCAAAGACGGCTAAACCCAAACATGAAGGAAGTAGTCCGGAAAGAAGTAGTTAAGCTACTTGAAGCCGGCATGATATATCCGATCTCGGATAGCACTTGGGTTAGTCCGGTTCAAGTTGTCCCTAAGAAGGGAGGTATGACGGTTATCACGAACGAGAAGAATGAGCTCATACCGACAAGAACCGTAACCGGTTGGAGGATGTGTATCGACTACCGGAGGCTTAACAAAGCAACTAGAAAGGATCATTTTCCTCTACCATTTATGGATCAAATGTTAGAGAGGCTGTCAGGACAAGCTTTTTACTGTTTCCTTGACGGGTATTCGGGTTACAATCAGATTTCGGTGAATCCAGACGATCACGAGAAGACTGCATTCACATGTCCTTTTGGGGTATTTGCATATCGACGCATGCCGTTCGGATTATGTAACGCTCCAGCAACATTTCAACGATGCATGCAAGCCATCTTTGCAGACTTGATAGAGAAAAGCATTGAAGTGTTTATGGACGACTTCTCAGTTTTCGGGTCATCATACGATTTGTGCTTGAAGAATCTGGACACGGTACTGAAACGGTGCAAGGAAACCAACTTGGTGCTCAATTGGGAGAAGTGTCACTTCATGGTAACCGAGGGAATAGTCCTTGGTCACAAGATCTCCTCCAAGGGTATTGAAGTTGATAAAGCAAAGATCGACGTGATAGGAAAGCTTCCACCACCAGTCAACGTCAAAGGAATCCGAAGTTTCCTAGGCCATGCCGGGTTTTATCGGAGATTCATCAAAGACTTCTCAAAAATTGCAAAGCCATTGAGCAACTTGCTCAACAAAGATAAGTCTTTTGATTTTGATATTGATTGTTTACATGCTTTTAATAGTTTAAAGGATAGCTTAACATCCGCACCCATAATCACCGCACCAAACTGGACATACGATTTTGAACTTATGTGCGATGCAAGTGATTATGCGGTAGGCGCGGTGTTAGGTCAACGCAAAAACAAAATTTTTCATGCTATACACTATGCAAGTAAAGTTTTAAATGACGCACAAGTCAATTATGCTACCACTGAAAAAGAATTACTTGCCATAGTGTTCGCATTAGAAAAATTTCGTTCGTATCTCATTGGTTCAAAAATTGTTATCTGGACTGACCATGTAGCTATCAAGTACTTAATCACCAAACCCGACTCAAAGCCGAGACTCATCCGTTGGATGTTGCTACTCCAAGAGTTTGATTTGGAGATTAAGGACAAGAAGGGGACTGAGAACCTAGTAGCTGATCATCTGTCAAGATTGGTGAACGATGAGATAACGAAGAATGAGAGGGACATCCTTGAAGAGTTCCCGGATGAGAAGTTGCTTATGGTGCAAGAAAGACCATGGTTCGCTGACATGGCCAACTACAAAGCAACGGGGTTCATACCGGAGGATTATACATGGCAAATGAAGAAGAGGTTGTTGAGAGACGCAACTCAATTCATTTGGGATGACCCGTACCTCTTCAAGATTGGAGCAGACCACTTGTTAAGAAGATGTGTTGCAAGAGAAGAAGCCAAGGACATCATGTGGCACTGTCACAACTCGCCATATGGTGGTCATTATAGTGGAGAAAGAACTGGAGCAAAAGTTCTTCAAGCAGGCTTTTATTGGCCCACCTTGTTCAAAGACGCATATGAACATGTGAAAGAATGCGAGAGTTGCCAGAAAACCGGAGGGATTTCAAAAAGGAATGAAATGCCTCTACAAAGTATCCTTGAAGTCGAAGTCTTCGACTGTTGGGGTATTGACTTTGTAGGGCCATTTCCATCCTCCATGAACAACGAGTATATTCTGGTGGCTGTTGACTATGTGTCAAAGTGGGTAGAAGCAATAGCATCTCAGAAAGCCGATAGCAAGACGGTGGTCAAGTTTCTGAAAAGAAACATCTTTTCCCGATTTGGAACTCCAAGAGTGCTAATAAGTGATGGAGGTTCTCACTTCTGCAATCAACAGTTAGCAAAAGCACTTGAGCACTATGGAGTAAAGCACAAGGTAGCTTCACCATACCATCCTCAGACAAACGGTCAAGCCGAGGTATCCAACCGTGAAATCAAACGGATACTTGAGAAGACCGTGTCATCATCAAGGAAGGATTGGGCGATGAAACTGGACGAAGCGTTGTGGGCCTATAGGACCGCATACAAAGCTCCTACGGGTTTCACACCATTCCAGTTGGTGTATGGTAAAGCATGCCACTTGCCGGTCGAGTTGGAGCACAAAGCGTTTTGGGCGCTCAAGTTTTTGAACTTTGATCAAGAGCAAGCTGGGGAGAAGAGAAAGCTTCAGATGAATGAGTTAGAAGAAATGCGTGACCAAGCCTATCAGTCAAGCAAGCTTTATAAGGAAAAGGTCAAACGGTATCATGACAAGAAGATCATGAAGAGGGAATTCAGGCCCGGTCAAATGGTGTTGCTGTTCAATGCAAGGCTAAGACTATTTCCGGTTAAATTGAAGTCCAAATGGTCCGGTCCGTTCATGATCAAGGAGGTAAAACCTTATGGAGCTGTGGAACTAGAAGATCCTATCACTAAGTCAACATGGACAGTGAATGGACAGAGGCTGAAGCCATATTTTGGAGGTGAAGTTGTTCGGCACACGACGACAATTTCACTCATCGATTCTTATGCATAAGCGAATCAGGCGTCGATCTAATGACGTTAAACAAGAGCTTGTTGGGAGGCACCCCAATTTTGTAAGTATTTTACTGCTTTGCATTTTAGTTTAGGTCATTTTTATATCCAAATCAAAAACCAGTCCGGAAACACAGAACAACAATTTTTTTTTCCTGTCATGGATCGCTGAGCGAATCACACCTTCGCTAAGCGACATTTATAGGTTAGTTTGACCAATTTTGACCAAAGTATTTTCGCTCAGCGATGAAGCTGTCGCTCAGCGAAAATACGTAGTCAGAGAGTTCCTGTTTCCAAAGTCACTTAACCCTCTCTCCACCATTAATACACCCTAACCGTTCCCCAACCACCCAGTAAACACAAAAACAGGTTTTTGCTTTCATTCTTTCATTTTTTTTCATAAAAAAACCTTACACAACCTTTCAAATTCCTCTAACAAATTTCAACCCAAAATCAATCCAAGCCAGATTAAGCTAGCACTGCATTTCATCTCTGCATATCACTCTTAATTAACAGGTTTGGCTTATATTCTTGCTTTATTTTAAATTTTCGTATTTGGGTTTTAATTTTTGAATTTGATAGTTTAGGTTTTCTGTTGTTGTGTTAGAATGGTTAGATGCTGGTTAAGTTAGAACTTAGTTTAGGTTAGAAATGAAACATAATAACAAAACTAATGCCATGCAAAAATCACGATTTTGAATCACTTTTTGGATAAACCCATTTCTGTATAAACTTGAATTAAACAAGGGTTTATGGTGTTTTGCTTGCCATTATTGTTAGTATACTTCATTTCTGAAATGACTAGGTGTGTTGTTTAGGATTAGAGGTAGTTCAGAGAGTTTTTCACAAAAATTTTTCAATTTCTGCGTATTTTCGCTTAGCGAAAATACGATCGCCTAGGCGAAAGTTCATCTGGAAAACCCAGAAATGATGAACATTTTTCGCTCAGCGATTTTATCCAGAAAATTTTAAATTTTAAATTTTTTTTTTTTGTGCTCTGAGTTTTTCAATTTGATTTTTTTACTAACCTCTATCTATATATTTCTTCTGTGTGCTTTGCCTGATTGTTTTGCAGCATGGCACCTAAAACTAAGGCAACCGGAGGCAAAAGGAAAGCTGGTGACTCGTCCTCTCGTGCAGCAGCACAATATGATGCGAGTCGCTTCCGGAGTGCACATCACGCAGAAAGGTACCAGGAGCTGCTGAAGAGGAAGTTCTGGCACGAAAAGGAATTCATCCTAAATCCTCAAGGAAAGTACAGCGGAATAGTGGGAATTTTTGAGAGCAGGAAGTGGGAGACGTTGATTAGTCCCCCGACTAAAATCAACGCGGATATTGTGCGGGAATTTTACGCGAATGCAATCCCGGATAACCCAGAAGACCCGTTTGAGTTCCAAACGTTTGTCCGAGGTCATGTAGTGAAATTTCACCGTCCCGCCATCAACGCCTACCTTGGAAACCCAATTCCACCCATGGAATCTGAGTATTTGTGTGAGTTCCACACTCAGCAAGCTCGTGGCAACTGGGACCACGAAGAGATCAAGAAAGCCATCTTCAAGGAGGGTAAGGATTATGACTTGAACGCAGCTGGGAAGCCCTTCAGAGCATTGAAGCAGAATATGACAATGCCGACTCAGGTGATTCTAAATTTGATCTTGTCATACCCCATTTTTTGACCCAATTTCAATTCGTTTTTCTCGCATTTTAAGCAAGAAATTTTCGTCGTTTCAGACGAAATTTCGGCAGGGAGGTATTTTAAAATACCTCATTTTTGTTCCGAAGGCAACCGTTTTATTTTATTTATTTTTACTTTATCATTTATTATTATTCTTTTTTTTTAGTTTTTTTCTTTTTATTTTAGTGTTTTCTTTTTTCATTTTCTTTATTTTCGTTTTTTTTATTCATTTGTTTTATTTTACTGTCAATTTTTAATTTTAGTCATTTTGGTCCATTTTCCAGTCCAAGGCCCAGAGGGGCATTTCGGTCATTTTCGTTTTTACCTTTTTTTACTATAAATAGTATTAAATGCACTGTTCACGTCAGAGTACAGTACCAATAATCAGAGCCAGTACAATCATAAACCATCAAACCACCGTTAGCCACCAACACAACCACCACAAAAACACATTCCGGCCACCGGAAAACTAAAAAATCCAAAAAAATTCACAAATCACAACAACAGAACCAACAACAAAGCAAACACTAGCCATAACCACAACTTAACCGAATCATCACAAACAACAATCACCAGAACCGAACCCATTTTACAAACACCAAGCCAAATCGCAACATCTCAAGCAGAAACAAATCCGCAAATCTACAGAATCAAGCACATCAAAAACTATCACAGAAACCGAATCAAGAACACAAAAGGGTACGATTTTTCGAACCTAGATCTAGTTTTCTTTGAGTTTTTTTTTTCGGATTCATGTGAAGAAAAAGAAGGAAGAAAGGATGTGAGTGGACGTGAGAAAACAAGAAGGAAGAGAGGACGTGAGGAGTGGTGAGAACGTGAGAGGATTTGAGAGGATTAGTGGACGTGAGGTTTACAGAGAGAAAACAAGAGGAAAATCAGTGAGAGCAAGAGAGAAGATAAGATGAAAGAAAGAGAAAGTAAGGTAAAAATGATTAAAAAAACCAGTTTCAGATTTTTATAGACTGCTGAACCGGTCTGGTTCTTTCGGACCGAACCAGACCGGTTCACCCTGGACTCAGCATTTTGGACTTGGCCCATTCTCCTCTTTCCTTTTCTTTTTCTGATTTCTACTCTTTTACTTTCTGCACTCCCCCTATTACCTCTGCACCCCTTTTCTTCCTCTCTATTCTTTTATTTTCTTTATCTATTTCTTGCACTTTTTTTTTTATTTTATTTCTTTTATTTTTATGCACTTTATTTATTGCTTTTAATTTCCAGTACCATGCATTTTTTTTTATTTTTATTTTATTGCATCATATTTATTTTTTGTCTTGCATTTCCTATTTTCTTTATTTTATGCATCATATTTAATTTTATGTCTTGCATTTTTTTATTTTCTTTATTTATTTTCCAGTACCATATTTAATATTCAGTCTCGCATTTTATTTTCCAGCTCCATATTTATTTTTGTCTTGCATTTTTATTTTCTTTTTATTTTATGTACCATATTTATTTTATGTCTTGCATATTTTTATTTTAGCATCATATTTATTTTTATGTCTTGCATTTTTATTTTCTTTATTTTATTTTCAGCATCATGTTTATTTTATGTCTTGCATTTTTATTTTCTTTATTTATTTTATGCACCATATTTACTTATTGCTTTGCATTTCATGCATTTATTTTATTTCTTTTTAGCATATTTACTTTAATGCTATTGCAAATTTTATTTTATTTTATTATTTTTGTCATTTATTTTATTGCCATTAGAATGTATCTAGGTCCAATGTAAATAAATATATAAATGAGAATATGCACCGACACCACATTTATTTTTCTTATGCTTTATGTCGAGGACGATATTGTAATTTGGACCGTATCCGAGGAAAAGGACCCTCACTTGATCCAACGTCATTTTGAGGGATCCGGCGCGTTAGATTTTCTCAGCATAATTTAGTCTCAGGACCTTAGGACCTAATCAAAATCTTTCTCAAAAAAAAAAAGTCAAAAAAAGTCAAAATTCAAAAACATTTTATAATCAAATTTTCAAAAAAAAGTCCATCTTATCTTTCTTTTCTTAATCAAATTTTAATCAATCTTTACTCACTCAAACTTGTTTTTCTTCAAATTAAAATCAATCAAACTTACCTCTTTTTATCCTTCTATGCCTTTACGGCCTCCTATCTCTCTTAAACTTTTTTTTTCAAACTTTAAAATCAACCAAAACCAATCACTCATCTTTTTTACCCCGAACTACGAGATTTTGATCCCGCTCGGGTACGTAGGCAAAAGACTTTGTCTTTCCAAATCAATAAAAATAACAAAAACCTTTTCCCTCTTTTAACTTTCATCACTTTAATCTTTTCACACTTAAGCATTTATTTTACAAACAAATAATTAATTTAGCATAAAGATAAAATAAGCAAGAGGTTCCTATAGAGTACTATAGACGTTTAGGGTGCTAATACCTTCCCTTTGCGTAACCAACCCCCGGACCTTGATCTCTCTAAAAAATAGGGTTTTTCGAACTTTCTCCCTTTTCCTCGGAAAAATAAAAGATCGGTGGTGAATCTTAAAACTGCGAGTCAATGCTAATCAATAGCTTGATATCCAAAAATCACCGCGACAGAAAAATGGCGACTTCACTGGGGACCAAAATCCTAAAGTGGGTTAAACCTATCTTGCTTTTCTTTATCTTTATGCTTTGTTATTATTTGTATTTGTAAATATGTGCTTAAGTGTTTATCTTTTTACGTGAGTGGTGAGATAAGTCCTACACCCGGACTTGAGGGAAACATAAGATAGGATGGTGGTATAATCATAGTGGCTTTCCGAGAGTGAGTTTCGGATGTGGCACATGTGATAACCCCACTCAACGGAGGAATCTTGGAAGTATTATTATGTTGGCATGAGTAGTCGTGTTCGGCATTGATATTTTCAAGTGACCTATGAAGTTGAGGACCTTTAGTTACCTAACCCATCTTGGCCTTTTAGGACGTAGTGCGATGGCTAATCAAGAGTAGTCTTGAATTGGTTGATACGCGATACTACCCTCAAACGAGACTTTCCTACGGACGTTGTTGGACCGGGAGTCAGTCCCGTAATCCGACAATATTCAGAAGTGGTCAATGACTTTGGGAACTTGGTAGAACCCGTGATACAGGTACATGTGAAACCATAGTCCTTACCAAATGGCGTGTTTACCCTTGACTCCAACATTTTGGACTTAACCTCACCATGTTTTCTCCGTTCTTTAGCATAATCATGCATACATGCATTCATTCATAAACATTTTTTCATTAAGTATCGAAAGACTTAGACAAGTTTTGTTGTAAACATCGTAGGAACGAACTTCACAAAAAGAAACACTCAGAAACACAATTTCAAAAGCCCATATTTGATAAGCTTAAGGAAGCTAGGATCTTTAAGTGACTAGTCCAGAGGATTTTCTCGAACTCGTTATGAGAGATCACTCGGCATCCTCAAGTTTGAAATATTGGGACTTTTTCAAGATTTCTACTGATGAAATTCTGAGCATATCCCTTGGCTTTGTTCCTAAAAAGGGGATTGCTTGTAATATTTTAAATGAAACTTTCAAAACTATGATGTTTACAATTACTTCGACAAGTCCTTCGATAACAAAACTTTCTTTTTGCATAAGCATAATCATGCATCATACTGCATTCATAGTTTCCAAATCGAGTCTTACACTTCGTTCACAAATAAAAGGTTAATCTGCCGCCGTCAAAGAAAGTGGCCCGGCGTATTCATTACAAACCGACTTGCACCTACAACACTCATGCAAACAGAAGAGAGATGTGGTCGTGCAAACACATGGCAGAGTTTACCGCAATTAGGTCACTGTTGACATTCCCTCAAGTTACTCATTGGTCCAAGTAATGTGTTTTGTTGTCTTGTCTTTTCAAAAAATCTTTTCGTTCCACCCGAGACGAAAGTGAACTTTTTAGGGCTTTTTGCTTCATGCATTCCCATCATTAAATAAAAAGTCGTTTTGTCCTCGACTTTGTCTTTTTTATATTTTGCTTTTTTCTGGAAAATGGTAACACAAAAAAACCAAAAAGTTAATTATCTTTCTTTTATTTGTTTTCTTTTTAATCATTTTCAAATGTATGCATTAACTCATTTTCTCAAATCAATCAATCATCAATCATATAAAAAGCTTAAACACCAATAAACCCGTTGAACACTTTAACCCTATGCTCTCTCCCGACTTTGAGTTCCCCGTTTACGAAGCTGAAGAGGAGGAGAATGAAGGGATTCTTCGAAAAGATCTCTCTGCTACAGAAATATGAAAAAGAACATCATTCAGTCTCATGAAGAAGCACTGGAAGTGATAAATTTGAGTTCCGAGGGACTGCTGCTACGGTATTCCTGATAAAATCCCAGATGAATGGTGCCATCGAGGCTGCAAAAAAAAAAAGCAAAAAAAAAACAATAGCAAAAGCAAAAAAAAATCAAAAGAAAAATCAAACAAAAAAGAAACAAAAGCAAAAAAACAAATGCAAAAAGAAAACAAAAGCAAAAAAAACAAAAAAAGAAAAATACATCAAAAAGATTGTGCAGAAGATGGTAACCACCTACAAGGACATGCATGAGATGCTACTGTATGCTTTACATAGATATCGCACTTCGGTACGTACCTCAACAGGGGCAATCCCCTTCCTTGGTATACGGTATGAAAGTTCTAATGGAAGCCAAATTATCAGAGGCTGAATGATGTCAAAACAAATATGATCAGTTGAACTTGCTTGAAAAGAAACGCATGAAGACCTTGTGCCATGAGCAGTTATATCAAAAGAGGATGAAGCAAGCTTTTGACAAGAAGCTTCGTCCCCGTGTGTTTCAGGAAGGAGATCTTGTGCTCAAGAGAGTCTAATCTTTTCAACCCGATTCCAGGGGCAAGTGGACGCCTAACTATGAAGGTCCATATGTCGTCAAGAGAGCTTTCTCCGGTGGCGCATTAACTCTTACGACTATGGTTGGTGACGAGCTTCCCCGTCCTGTGAATGCTGATGCAGTCAAGAAATACTTTGTCTAAAAAATAAAAGAACAGCTCGGTAAGTCGAAAACCCGAAAGGGCGGCTTAGGCAAAAATGAGCGTCTCGGTGGATCGAAAACCCGAAAGGGCGGTCCAGGCAAAAATTAGAGACATAAAACAGAAAATAATCATCCTGATAGGTTGAAAACCCGAAAGGGCGATCTATGCAAAAATTAAGGATCAAAAGACAAAGTAACTGCGTTGGTCTGATCTCTACTCACTTGGGGCACATTAAATGTCAAAGAGACTCTGAATCTGAAGCATCCAAACAGTGAAGTTCAAAGTTGTCAGGGAGAATAACGGTTATTGTGTTCAATGTACCTTCCCCTTATATTTACCATTTTCCAAACTTTTTAAGATCCGTGGAGCCATGCCATGGCGGGTCGCCACTCTTTTAAATAAATTTGAGCCCATTGCCTTTCATTTGGAATTCCCATTTATTCAGTTTAAAAAAAAAAACTTCTTCCATTTTTGATGATAGTATTTGAAACAAAATATTTTTTCAAAATCATAAATATTTTTCATGTCTTTTTGAAAAAGCATAAACAACAAAACATATTTTCTTTGAACTCATGAATAAGTGAAGGGTGCGTCAACAGCTATCCTGAGAACGGATAAACTTTGCAGGCTGAACATGGTCAATTGCTTAAAAAAAAAAGAATACAAAAAGAAATATATGAAAAAAGAGAAAAAGAAAAAGAGAAAAAACAGCTCGGTAAGTCGAAAACCCGAAAGGGCGGCTTAGGCAAAAATGAGCGTCCCGGTGGATCGAAAACCTGAAAGGGCGGTCCAGGCAAAAATTAGGGGCATACAAAAGAATATATTCCCGGTGGGCTGAAAACCTGAAAAGGCGGTCCAGGCAAAAATTAGGGGTTCAAAAAAAAGAGAAAAGCAAAAAAACAAAAAATAAGCATGACCACAGAAGCACCAATTCTTCTACCAGGTTTTGGATTAGCACGCTCTCCCCAAGAAGTGTTTACTCCCCATCAGTTGTTGCATGCCGGGCTTTACCCCGTCAATGTTTTGATATGTCCCCAGTGACATCATCCCCTTGAAGATTACCAAGTGTTTGTGATGCGACGCCGGGTCACTTTCCATCTTATCCGTCCAATTTTGTCTCATCATTCATACAATCATACAAGTCAGTCTTTCATACATTTATACAAGTTTGTCATTCATACAATCGTACAAGTCAATCCCTCATACAATCATAAGTTAATCAGTCACACGGTCATACAAGTCGTGTCGTCATTCATGCATTCATACATTCATGCATACACACAGTCATGCATATACAATAAAAACAATATCATTCATACATGGTTGCATTGACCACCCTGAGTCTTGCCTCAAATATCTTTCCATATCGATCAATCATAAAAATTTGTAGCTTTCTCTTTCCCCAAGTGTCATCCCCAGTGTGTCTGGTCCCGAGATGTCACTCCCTCTCCGCCAAATGGCAGTTCTTTTTTGAACAGTTTGTGCACATTTTACCTTTATTTCTTGTCGTCAATGGCAGTTCGGCAATAACCTGGACAGTTGGCATTTACCTTTATTTCTTGTCGTCAGTGGCAGTTCGGCAACATCCCGAACAGCTGACATTTACATTCTACCTTCTTTAAGCTACCCTCACAATGGTAGTAGGTAAAATTTTTTTGTCTGCCTTTTTTAAGCTATCCGCACACCGATAGTAGCCAAGGTCGATGTCTCCTTTTATATTACCTTTTTCAAGCTATCAGTTCACGATAGTAGGTAATACATGTCATCTGTCTTTTTCAAGCTATCCATACAACGATAGTAGACGATGTCTCCTTTTATATTACCTTTTTCAAGCTATCAATTCACGATAGTAGGTAATACATGTCATCTGTCTTTTTCAAGCTATCCATACAACGATAGTAGACGATGTCTCCTTTTATATTACCTTTTTCAAGCTATCAGTTCACGATAGTAGGTAATACATGTCATCTGTCTTTTTCAAGCTATCCATACAACGATAGTAGACGATGTCTCCTTTTATATTACCTTTTTCAAGCTATCAGTTCACGATAGTAGGTAATACATGTCATCTGTCTTTTTCAAGCTATCCATACAACGATAGTAGACGATGTCTCCTTTTATATTACCTTTTTCAAGCTATCAGTTCACGATAGTAGGTAATACATGTCATCTGTCTTTTTCAAGCTATCCATACAACGATAGTAGACGATGTCTCCTTTTATATTACCTTTTTCAAGCTATCAGTTCACGATAGTAGGTAATACATGTCATATTCCCCAGTGATGTCATATGTCTTCTTTAAGCTATCATCTTTGTTGATAGTAGACAGTGTCTCCTTCTTTTAACTTACATTTATCCCCAGTGAAACCATGTGATCCCCCAGTGGAGTCGAACCCCGTTCTTTAACAGACTCGGGTATCCTTTTGTTCTGTTATCCCCAGTCGAGCCACCTTTGCCGTCTTGCATTCATACTTGCATCGCGAGTATTCGCAACATTACATGCATAGCATCACATGCATATCATTGCATTCATAGCATTTTGGCAGTTGAAATTGGTCAAAAATGGTGTACTCTGTATTTAAGTCTCTTCGACCCGTCGATCTAAAAATTTCACTTTTAAATCTCCGTAACGAAGAAACTTAAATAGGGGCATCTGTCATACCCCATTTTTTGACCCAATTTCAATTCGTTTTTCTCGCATTTTAAGCAAGAAATTTTCGTCGTTTCAGACGAAATTTCGGCAGGAAGGTATTTTAAAATACCTCATTTTTGTTCCGAAGGCAACCGTTTTATTTTATTTATTTTTACTTTATCATTTATTATTATTCTTTTTTTTTAGTTTTTTTCTTTTTATTTTAGTGTTTTCTTTTTTCATTTTCTTTATTTTCGTTTTTTTTATTCATTTGTTTTATTTTACTGTCAATTTTTAATTTTAGTCATTTTGGTCCATTTTCCAGTCCAAGGCCCAGAGGGGCATTTCGGTCATTTTCGTTTTTACCTTTTTTTACTATAAATAGTATTAAATGCACTGTTCACGTCAGAGTACAGTACCAATAATCAGAGCCAGTACAATCATAAACCATCAAACCACCGTTAGCCACCAACACAACCACCACAAAAACACATTCCGGCCACCGGAAAACTAAAAAATCCAAAAAAATTCACAAATCACAACAACAGAACCAACAACAAAGCAAACACTAGCCATAACCACAACTTAACCGAATCATCACAAACAACAATCACCAGAACCGAACCCATTTTACAAACACCAAGCCAAATCGCAACATCTCAAGCAGAAACAAATCCGCAAATCTACAGAATCAAGCACATCAAAAACTATCACAGAAACCGAATCAAGAACACAAAAGGGTACGATTTTTCGAACCTAGATCTAGTTTTCTTTGAGTTTTTTTTTTCGGATTCATGTGAAGAAAAAGAAGGAAGAAAGGATGTGAGTGGACATGAGAAAACAAGAAGGAAGAGAGGACGTGAGGAGTGGTGAGAACGTGAGAGGATTTGAGAGGATTAGTGGACGTGAGGTTTACAGAGAGAAAACAAGAGGAAAATCAGTGAGAGCAAGAGAGAAGATAAGATGAAAGAAAGAGAAAGTAAGGTAAAAATGATTAAAAAAACCAGTTTCAGATTTTTATAGACTGCTGAACCGGTCTGGTTCTTTCGGACCGAACCAGACCGGTTCACCCTGGACTCAGCATTTTGGACTTGGCCCATTCTCCTCTTTCCTTTTCTTTTTCTGATTTCTACTCTTTTACTTTCTGCACTCCCCCTATTACCTCTGCACCCCTTTTCTTCCTCTCTATTCTTTTATTTTCTTTATCTATTTCTTGCACTTTTTTTTTTATTTTATTTCTTTTATTTTTATGCACTTTATTTATTGCTTTTAATTTCCAGTACCATGCATTTTTTTTTATTTTTATTTTATTGCATCATATTTATTTTTTGTCTTGCATTTCCTATTTTCTTTATTTTATGCATCATATTTAATTTTATGTCTTGCATTTTTTTATTTTCTTTATTTATTTTCCAGTACCATATTTAATATTCAGTCTCGCATTTTATTTTCCAGCTCCATATTTATTTTTGTCTTGCATTTTTATTTTCTTTTTATTTTATGTACCATATTTATTTTATGTCTTGCATATTTTTATTTTAGCATCATATTTATTTTTATGTCTTGCATTTTTATTTTCTTTATTTTATTTTCAGCATCATGTTTATTTTATGTCTTGCATTTTTATTTTCTTTATTTATTTTATGCACCATATTTACTTATTGCTTTGCATTTCATGCATTTATTTTATTTCTTTTTAGCATATTTACTTTAATGCAATTGCAAATTTTATTTTATTTTATTATTTTTGTTATTTATTTTATTGCCATTAGAATGTATCTAGGTCCAATGTAAATAAATATATAAATGAGAATATGCACCGACACCACATTTATTTTTCTTATGCTTTATGTCGAGGACGATATTGTAATTTGGACCGTATCCGAGGAAAAGGACCCTCACTTGATCCAACGTCATTTTGAGGGATCCGGCGCGTTAGATTTTCTCAGCATAATTTAGTCTCAGGACCTTAGGACCTAATCAAAATCTTTCTCAAAAAAAAAAAGTCAAAAAAAGTCAAAATTCAAAAACATTTTATAATCAAATTTTCAAAAAAAAGTCCATCTTATCTTTCTTTTCTTAATCAAATTTTAATCAATCTTTACTCACTCAAACTTGTTTTTCTTCAAATTAAAATCAATCAAACTTACCTCTTTTTATCCTTCTATGCCTTTACGGCCTCCTATCTCTCTTAAACTTTTTTTTTCAAACTTTAAAATCAACCAAAACCAATCACTCATCTTTTTTACCCCGAACTACGAGATTTTGATCCCGCTCGGGTACGTAGGCAAAAGACTTTGTCTTTCCAAATCAATAAAAATAACAAAAACCTTTTCCCTCTTTTAACTTTCATCACTTTAATCTTTTCACACTTAAGCATTTATTTTACAAACAAATAATTAATTTAGCATAAAGATAAAATAAGCAAGAGGTTCCTATAGAGTACTATAGACGTTTAGGGTGCTAATACCTTCCCTTTGCGTAACCAACCCCCGGACCTTGATCTCTCTAAAAAATAGGGTTTTTCGAACTTTCTCCCTTTTTCTCGGAAAAATAAAAGATCGGTGGTGAATCTTAAAACTGCGAGTCAATGCTAATCAATAGCTTGATATCCAAAAATCACCGCGACAGATCTTGCATAATATCCGCCCGAAAAGCCATACCTCTTCAACAACATTGGACGTCACTCCCCTCATCTACTGCATTCTAGCTGGGAAAACAGTGGATGTTGCCCGCATCATTGCAAGAGAGATCAAAACAGTTGCAATGAGTGGCATCACAACTGGAAAGTGTCCACTTGCTTTCCCTGGATTGATAATGGGCCTGTGCCAATCTACCCGCATTGTCCTCCCACCACAGATTCATGAGCAGATCGTACATCCGGTGGACGATGCCTACATAGCCCGGCACAATGAGGAAAAGCAACCAAAAAGAGCCCCCCCAGCAAACACAAGATCAGCCTGAATCTTCACAAGCACAGGAGCAGCAGCCTTCACAGCCACAGCAGACTCAGATTCCACAGTGGGATCCTAGGTATCAGAGTTATACTTGGGATGCTATGGAAGCACACTACAGAGGTCAGCTGGGTATCCAGGAGTCCCTTTATCGTCTGCAACATCAGTGGGGTGCTCCATCAGACCCTGCTCAGCAGGTGATGACCCCGGATCAGTACCGTTCCTATGTGAATTATCCTGAGGACAGGCCATTCTTTTATGGAGGGGGCAGTGCAGCTGCAGTTGCTGATGATGATGATGTAGTAGCAGCTGATGGTTCGGATGAGGAGACGGCGAGTGATGAGGAGATGGAGGACTGAAGAGGGAGTACAACTTGAAAGCACGCACATTCAGTGAAATATTTCATTTTAAAGCTTTCAGTCAGAATTTTTTTTTGGATTGTCTAATATACCATGGCTTGTATAACTGAATTTCTGTATTTGTTTCGGTATTTTGATTTGTACTTTGCTTCCGTACTTTTAATTCCGTATTTGAATTCTGTACTTTGAATTTTATGTACTTTTGGTACAATTTGCTTAAGTTATGTTTTATGTTAATTTTGTGTGTTATAGTTATTTATTTTAGTATCATGTTTTAGTTAGTATAGTTAATTTTCAATTGTGTGAACCCTGTTCAAATACTCAAAGCTAAATGCTTGAACTAAGCCAAAGCTGTGAGCAAAAGATCAGGTGAGTGATAATGATAAAAAGTTAGTGATAACGCAGCTAAGGTACTCGTTTCTTGTTTTTCTAGGTATATACTTGATTGTGAAATGAGTCCTTTGCACACATTTTTTATGCTACTCAGTTTTAAGTAAGCACATATTTACGTTTGAACCAATATAGAACTAGCCAAAATGTGAGGAATCCTCAACCATTGTATATATATGCAGGAGACCAACATTTCATGTTTAACTCAGTTATTTTATGTTAAATCTGTTGTTATTTTAATTTGTATAAAAGCATTGAAGTGATCAAGGCAATTTTTTGAAATTGAGTGAAATACTTGACCAAATAAACCTACCCTGTGAGAAGTGTGAGTATCTGTTAACCCCTCTGAGCCTATTGAATCAGAATTGTTAACTGTCAATTTTAATAAGCTCAATTGCTTATTTAAATTGCCGGAGTTGTAAAAAAATTTCAGTTCATAGTTAACTCTTTATTGAATTCTGATATTGTTTTCTTTTGAACCCTTATCCTTCGTGTTTAGTGACCTTTGCCATAATGATAAAGGAACATTTGATTAGGGTGTCTTTGAATTAAGTTGGGGAGAAAGGGAGGTTGTGTTTATGTCAATGTAATGGTGAATGTAAATAATTGATCTTGACAACAAAAGAAAAAGAAAAAAAAAAAAAAAAAAAAGAAAGAAAAGCAAACCAAGAAAAAGAAAAGAGAAAAATGAAAAGGTTTGCAATAATTAAAAGAAAAAGTTGTCAAGATCAATCAAGAAAAGAAAAATTTGCAATTCACCAAGAGTTGAATTGGAATAAGGAGGAAGTTTGTAATTAGATTGAATGTTCCTCTTGCTTGGCCATTTGAATTCAAATATCCCACATATGACAATTCTTTTGTAACCTAGCCCAATTACAACCCTTAAAGACCTTTTGATCAATGCCTTTTATGCTTTTGGAAATGATAATTAGATGGACACATAATTCGATTGTAATGTTATCATGTTTGTTGGATGAGTGTTCATAACCCTTACAAATGATTTCAACATGTTCATCTACTTTTTATATAGAAGTGTGTTAGGTTGGTTCAAATTTAAATATTTTGTTTGCCAAGAATTGTGAGATATGAACTTTGTGCTTAGGACTATGTCACATTCATGGTATGTATTTAGTGGAATGAGAAACTTTACTATTGCTCGCGCTATCAAAGTTGAATCATTCACCTGAAAATCTTTTCTTCCATTTTTGAAATTTTTGCCTCATGCTTAACTTTGTCCAAAGCCTTGTTTTTCCAATTATTTTGAATCTTTTGTTTGAGGACAAACAAAGAACTAAGTTGGGGAGTATTTGATAAGTGGCAAAATATGATTAAATCCATGTCTTTTACAAAGCTTTTTAGTTACTTGTTGTGCAAGTTACCTTAGGAAAAGCATGGAATTTATGAATAAATGCCAATTATTATTTATATATCTTATTCTGCCCCATTTGTGTAGGAAAAAGCAAGCCAGGACCTGAAAATATCAAAGATTAATGAAAAATGCATGAAGACTTTCGCTCAGCGAAGTCTCGGCGAAAGGTTGGCGAAGTCAGGCAGAGATTTTAAGGAGTTTCTGATGAGCATTTTCGCTCAGCGCAGCCTTGGCGAGATCTTGGCGAAGGTAGGCAGAGAGTTCAGCTGGAACAGTAAATGTCACCTTCGCTCAGCGATTGCTTGGCGACAGGTTGGCGAAACAAGACAGGGAATTTCTGAAACAGGGGAAGCTGTTCTCGCCCAGCGAAGTATGGATCGCTCAGCGAAATCATCAAGGCGGTTTAATGCTGGAGATGACGTGGCTGCTGTCCATTGGGCACTTTTGAACGTTCGCTCAGCGACATTACGCATCGCTGAGCGAAATTGTAATTTTCAGTCTTAGTATTTAAAGCTTTTTACAGCTTTTAGGTTAAGAACTTACTATTGTATTGCTTTCATTTTAAACGAAATTCTAGAGATTATTACCAGAGAATAGGGCTAAAAGAAGGGCACTTCAAGGGACAAACAAGGAATCAAAGTTTGGATCATTCAAGGGTTTTTGAGAAATCAAAACCATCATTGATCTTCATCTTTAATCCTATTTTTGTACAGTTGACATGAGAATGATCAACTAAACATCCTTTGTTGGGATTAGAGGTAATAAATCTAGCTAGATATAGTCTATTTGATCATGTAAATATTTGATTCTAGTATTTTATAATATATTGAAAGTTATTCTTGATATTCAATATTATTTATGGTTTAGTGCTATTGACAAATACATTTAAATCTAAGTTTAGAATTCCTTTCTATTAAAACAAGTGTTTTAGACATAGAACTATGTTTTGATAATCACTCAATACATCATTACTTAATGCTTTTGGATCGTTTAATAGATTGGGAAATCGTCCATTAAACGATACAATCGATCTCACAACGTTATTTGGATACGAATAAGGTTGTCGAGCGATGTGTGATAATATCGTTAAAACGAGGTTAAAACTAGAATCCTTTTTATCATGATCATTAGACCATTATCGATGCTCGATTTATGACTTTGATACTAACGCTTTTATGCCCTATTACTCATAGCATTTATTTATATTTTTAATGTTGAGTAGTGTAGTAAAGAAAGAAAAAGGTTAAACCCTAACTTAAGACGATAATCGACGTTGAACGGTTTATGATATCACATTAATCCCTGTGGAACGATATAAAAACGATACTTGCTTTCCGCTAACATCAATCGGCCAAAAGGTTAATCCCATAGTGACAAGTGGACTAAATGTCCACCGACTTAAGACGCGTCGCCTGAAGAACTATGCTAACAACAGTACACCCTGCCTCACTGGAACGCGCCCCGGCGCATCGAGCACCGTACACGTGTCCTTCAACGGACCCCGGATAAGGCGCCGCATCACACGGAGACAGTTATTCCTCACGCGCGCCTATATAAGGGTGACCTTGTTTCACCCTCAAGGTATGAATCACTTTCCCACAATTTCTTACACACTCCTCTCATTTCTCATACTGACTTGATCGTAGGAGTGTTAACGTGCCTGCATGCACCTTTCGTCCCACCGTGAGATTGCATCGCCACCGCAACGGAGCACCGTGCCGTTACCGTTGTCACCATCCATCCTCACCGGACAGATCAGATAACTAGGGGCATGCAACATTAAACCCCAACCAAAACTATTAACAAGCACAAAGTCGGCATCTGATGAAAAAAAAACAACAAGAATTTGTTTCCTTGATGCAGCATAACGAGCAAACCTTTTGGCTGTGTACCAGCAGGGTTAGTATTAGAGGTTGGGCCAACACACATGGATCTTGTTTAGCAGAGAACCCCTTTCAATTCACAAACAACTCTAACATATTCACTCTCATCTACAAACCTAAGAAAACTGTAACCCTTTCTCCAGCTGATGAAGATCGATAGCATCATATTGATAAAAACACACTGAATTAATCATCAAGCATTTGAAAAAGAGTAACACCTCTAGTTCTGATTCTTTCACTCGAGAATTTGCTTGTCTTTCTAGACTTCGTCATCCAAACCTTGTTTGCTTATTTGGTTGTTGCATAGAAGATGGCGAGAGATATCTAGTCCACAAGTTCTGTGCCAATGGAAATCTTGCTCAACATCTCTTGAGTAATGTTCTCCACTCTTCACTACTGTTGATCAACCATTCACTATATTCCAATGTTAATGTAAATGATGATTTTATTTGTGTGTGTGACTATGTTCAGGAAGAGTGAGGATTTCGAGAGAATGTTTATTTGCGCTTAAGTATCTACATCATCATATAAAGGGTTGTGTTGTCCATAGAGATATCAAGGTAATCTTGATTGGATTCTGCACTTAATTGGGAATGATTAGATAATGTTTTCTTAACATCCGATGCTGATTGTAATGTTTAGCTTAAGAACATTCTTTTGACGGAGAAATACTAAGCCAAACTGTTGGATTTTGGATTGTCAAGGATGATGAGAATGGAAGAGAGCAAGGTTTTTACTGATTTTAGAGGAACGATAGGTTACATGGATCCAGAGTACATGAGTAATGCCAAGCTAACATGTGCTAGTGATGTATATATTTCAGGATGAACAACTTTAGGAACATAAATGACTCAATAATCCATTACAACTCTTAGAAGTTTATTCATGTCGTTTCATACTAATAAACCTTCCCAACCTATGACCAGTTTAGTTTTATTTTGAAAAATAAAACACTTATATTAATAAAAGCATTTTTTACACTTTTTATTAATATAAAAATAAAAAATTTATATTAATAAAAATCCTAGAATAGTTTTACTATATTTGTTTCTTTAACAACTATCTGAGGACATTCGTTAACATTTGCTTTTTAAGTTAAATAGGCTATATAGGACCCGATTTTGAAGTTAATTACTTTTTACGTGTGATTAACAAGTTGGTTTTTGGAGAATTTTAAAGTTAGGCTAGACATTATTGTTTGAGGGAAGACTCAATTGGTCTCCCCCAATTTTCTCACCCAAAACAAAAAATAGTTTTTGGTAAATAATTTCATTTTAAACTCGGAATAAAAGTTTAGAGGTAAGAGGGAGAAGGATCTTTGAGGTAAAAAGTGGGATGAAGAAAAAGTTGATGATGAATTGAATGAATGTCGAATACGTGATTTGGGAATGAAATGGTCAATTATCAAGATCTAGAAAAGAATACTATTTAGAGTAAATTTGGGTATATGAGGCCTTGAATCAGTTCTCATTAGTTTTAAGAGCCTATTTATTAATTGATAGTCAGGGAAGGTCCAAGGGTAATTAAGATGCCGTTTATTATTAACCATGGACAATTTAAGGGTAAGACCACCAAAAACATTCGCTTAAGACTTTCCAAGAAGAAAATTTTATAAATAATCTTCATAGTCTCCTATTTTTAAAATTAAAATTAATAAAATCATATCTACGATTAATACCAATACGCAATTTTCTTAATGCTAGCATCAATAAAGAGGTATGCATCATTTTTCTCTTCTATAACTTATGCTCCTTTATCATTTATGTTAACTTGTTCCTCATTCTGTAGGTAGCTACCAAACTCATGCATATGCATAAAGAATGCTTGCAATGCAATTTTAGCTCTGTCGAGATACTCAGGGATGAAAGTCTCAACCAGGATGATAAAGGAATGTTAGAGAGAATTGGCGTTGCTCCTCCTGCTGCTGTTGTTCCCTTTGTTTCAGAAAAGATTGGTGTGGAAAGGGAAAGGGAAGGGGAAGAAAGAGAGAAGCGGCTAGAACGTGAGAAGATATGTGTGGACAGGCAAAAGGAGAGGGAGAACGAGAGAATGTTAGAGGCTGAGGATGCTGCCATGGGAAAAAAGAGCAAGATTACTAGAGATAGGGATCGTGGTATAAGTGAGAAAGTTGCTCTTGGTTATGCTTCTACTAAGCATGGGACAAAGGTTATGTACGATGAAAGGCTATTCAACCAGGATAAATTCACCCTGTTCAGGCCGAAGAAAGATGTTTACATATTGATGAAGAAGCTGGTCGAGTTTGAGAGTGAAAACGCTGATCCATTTCGTTATTCATTTATTATTTAACTCAATGTATTTCATTATTATTATTTCGCAATTTACTTTCACTTTTAGATAAACTCTTGATTGCTTGTTAAACCTGTGCTGGTTAGTGCACAATTAGGCTTATGATGTTGTCTTTTATTGAAATTTTGTTATTGTCTTTCTGAACAACAGCCAACAAGGCATCCTCATGCTCCAACTCCAATGTGTATGGCAAAAGAAAAAAATTCTTGATGTTTACAGTGACCTCATTATCTTGATCTCTCATGTAGGCTCACAGTGTAGTGCAGCAGCAGAAGCTTAATCAGCCCCTTCTATCGTTCTAACATCACAGAACGATGAACACAGGAGTAGATGATAAAGTAAGTTTCATGGTATTTCCATATTTTTCTACTGAAACATTGGAATTTGCTTCTATATACAAACTTTTCAATCTGCATTGTAACACTTTGGAATGAACTATCAGTGTCTTTTTTCTGACAAGTTCAACATATTGATTAATGATCTTTGATGAGAAAAAGGTTTTGTATAGTAAGTTCTAGCTTGCATGATTTTCTATATTCTGTACTAATCCTGAAATTCATGGTTTAACTTTTTCTTTTGCAATGTACAAAATGTGATGTGATGTGATAGGTGATGACATTGTAGATTGAGCTAGTTGCCACTGATGCTGTTGATGATGAAATTTGACTATTCTGTCTTTTTATTAGTTTGAGATCATGGATTGTGAAGTGCAATTGGAGAGATGGTTTACTTGAGGCATAATCCATAGCTTATAAAAAATATTTGGTTCTATGAACATTTTGATTCCCTCATATTTTCAGTGGGTAGTTGGTTGAGTAGAAGATATTAATCATTGTATAATCTTCTTTTCCAAACCGAACACATTATCATGTTCAGTGCACTAGGTTCTACATTTTTTACCTAAATTTTTTGTGTATACATAACCAATCTGAAGCTTGGTTCCATTTCTTCTTGGGCGGCGATGATTTCCCAGCACCGATAGATCTGAAGAAAACACCATTAGCTTGATTCAATAACATAAATAATTTAGATGAGCATTGAAAGAGAAGATCGATTTGGTATTTTAGAATCTCTAAGAAACTTTGAGACTCAATTATTTTATGCTTTGATGGATTTTGCTCTTCTAAAATTACGTTCTTCTGTCAATGCACACACAAATCCAAAACAATGCACACACTGATGGATTTTTCATAGCTTTTTAACACTGATAATCTAAGATTTAGTGATATAATAATACAAGAAAGGAAAATTTAGTGATATGAGATTGTTGCACTGCACAACATCTCAAATTTCTCGGAACCTTTTGATTCCAGCAACTCAAATATGGTGGTGATGGCCCAACAAACTAATTGCAAGTTTTGGTGGATTTGTGTCTGTGTTCAGTATGTATAATTTCTTGAAAGTTCGTTGAGACAGTTTGTCACCATATTGTTTAGTTTTTTCAGAACTATGAATTGGCCTTGGGCTTAATTGTCATCCCATATAAGTCAAATCGATTTTGGGTACTTCAGTTTAAAGTCAACTCAACAATTCTTTTACTTAGCTTTTCGTTGAATTTTGAATTACTAATGCCCTTTTTCCGTTGAAAATCATAGTGTTAAGAGTTAAGACAAAATAAAACCAAGATTTATCACAGTTGCATAATTTTCCCATGTTATATAATTGACAAGGTCATATATATATATATATATATATATAGTGCTTGTCTTATCCTTTTTCTTCCACTATTCCACCCGTTCTACGCTTCTATATCTTGGTAGAGGTAGACTGCGGAATTGAATACCATGTGGTTAGGATAATCGTGCATTCGCATTTTTGATCTATCCAATTCTGATTAGAAGACTTGTGTCATGACTTTCGTTAAACAATAACTCAAATCTACAGCTCCCTGATTGTATAACTACATACAATCCATTTTCATAGACTATACATAGCATCAATATAGTGTGTATTTTTTAACTTTCTAGTTGCTTTTGGCTTAAGAATCATTAAATCCAATGAAAATCTTGCTTGGAAGATGTTTCATACTATCTTTGCATCCTCTTCTGATTTCATCTTGGCTACTTCTTTAGCCAATTCAAATGCTTGAATCAAACTTTTCAAATAAACTTGTGTATCCTTAGAAGAAGTCTTTGGCATCAAATGCTCAGCAACATCAGCTGGAGTGATTTTAATTTCCTTCAACAATTCACATATTGTGCCAAACAAATAATGTGACTCAATATTAAGATAATACTTAGCCAACAACTTGAATGCCTCAATTCCACGGTATGACAACTCTGTGCATATCCTTCTTGGGCACAAACTTGTTTCTCCTCTTCAACTGAATTCACTTTGTGCAAATGGCAAGAGTTGAACCACCCATCAAATATACATATTCCTAGGAAAAGTCATACGTCTAATCCTAGGATGTCATACAACCAAGGATCGGTTATTCCCAATATTTTTTCTCTAATAACGATTCTTAAGAATTGGATTCACATAATTTTAGTCCCCAAAAAACAAGTATACCAAAACATAACAAACTACCATCTACCATAAGATTCTTACGAAGCAAAAAAAAATAAAAAATAAAAAATAAACCTCGGACAATTAAGACATACATTTCAATTGACACTTCGACAGATCAACAGGTTGAAATGTGCATAAATCAAATCAATTTACAAAACAGTAGTAAAGATATGATGCTCTGATAAAGTGATAACGATGACCACCAACCAGCATATTTTCTAACTATGCAAATCACTTTGCAGAACTTTTAACCCAACTGAGTCAATCAATTCATTGTGGAAGGAGCTTAGATACATTAGCAATTAAGTTAAAAAGAGAAAGAAAAAAGAAACCACAGTAGTTGTTATATGTGAGTCAACTTGGAGTCATTTATAAAAGAAAAATCATTCAGTAGTAATCAACTCATTCAGAAATCCAACCATTTCTGATAATAGACACATGCTCCTGGAGAGACAATGCCATCATCGGGTGAACAAAAGCTCATTCGCTCACAAGAAAAACATGGAAAGGAAGTAAAGTAGCCAGATTTCTTTTCCCCTATAACACCACCCTTGCTTTTGCATATGTAACAAGTTTTGCCGACTGGAATAGATGCAAAATCCCCATATCCAGTACTTGTCATTCGCATGATCTCATCATCTAAAACCAAAGTTTGCAAAATCTCCTCTATTTGTTTTCCTGTGACTTCAGTGTTGAAGATTCCGCTCTTTTTAATCCACTCCAAACATCCATCACATGTGGAAACTTTCTGCATGAAAATACATTTCAAGCACACATTCTTTAGAGCATCTATAAAACCCGTATCAAGTTTCCCATCACTATAAAAATGCCCACCAGTGATATCCTCTGAAGGCTCAAGTTCTGCTGCCATATAGTGCTTTATACCTTTGTTTTGAATGTTAGGAACTTCCTTTACCATACTATACTTTTCTACAAGTGCCTTCAGGGATTTATTCAACACAGTAGTAGGAAGGTTTGTTTCTCTATTCATGTCTCTTTTCGAGATCCCTCTGTTTTCCCTGCTACATATGAGGTTATAGAGTATATGTTCTTCATTCGTCAGCGACTTAGACACTTTTTGTTGTTTCCGTTGAGGGAAAGCAGATTCTTGCAAACGTTTCATTCCTTGCAAGAGCAAAATGTCAAGCAGGGTGTAATTAACTAACTCATTAAAATGGTTAATTGAAAATGAAAAGTACTTTACAGTTTACACTTTCGAGTAAATAATACTTTCCTGAAGATGAAATTATAAATTAAAATGTTAAGTGAATCATAATAGAGAATCTTTAAACCCTATCCATCTAAAATTTTGAACATGGAAAAAATGAAATAGGCACTATGACAAGTCATTATGACAATGTACACAAAATGATCATTATTTTAAGACATCAATGACTGACTATGACAACTCCGAACACGTAATGATCATTATTTTAGGAGATAAAGTGACTAGAAACCTTTGAATAAAACACCAATAGCCATGAATCATGATGAAGTAACAAAAAAAGAATTGCCCATTGTAACTATGAAGCCAGAGTTCGGTCTGACTAGTCACGCTCATGACGTGTGATAAAATATACAAAGGGATCGATCAATTCCCAAAATATTTAATATTTTACAGCTTCAACTTCCTTTATCTTGAATGTGAAGTTGTGATATTTTGAACAAGGACTGACCAATGCAACTCAAGTATATCACAAATACATAATGAAAGCACATGAAAAGTTAAGAGTAGAAAAATAGTGGCGTATGGATGGGCATGGCAGTTTAGGATCGGTCATTTTCTTTGCCAAAGAGGCACACTAGTTTTAGTCAAAGTTAATACAAAACACTGACCCATTCACTTAATATGCACATATAGATGAAAACTACACTGAGAAGCAATAAATTGATGAATGCCTTACATATATCATCGTCCAAATATGACCTTACTATGAATAATCAAACTTTGCCGGTGACTGAAAAAAAGAATCATACACCCTGGTAACCATTTCAGCTAAATTCAGTTTCATGCCCACATAGTTGTGAATAAATGAGTTTTGACTACACTTCTTCAAGAATCATAAATTAAATTTGTAACATTTAGGATACACATAAAAGATAACTAGAGAAATGCAGCATTAAACCCAACCAAAAGTATTAACGAGCACAAAGTCGGCATCTGATGAAAAAAACAAGAATTTGTTTCCTTGATGTGGCATATCATGCAAACCTTTTGGCTGCGTATCAGCAGGGTAGTGATTCAGTCGACCAAGTACCAATTTAAACTTGAGATGAAACAAAGGACACCATAGGAAAAATAAAGTACTGAAGGAAGGAGGGGTTAACAACAAATAACATGTCTTTTGCCACAAAAACAAAGCAAAAAAACACAGAATTCAATTGAGCATAATACTAGAACAAAAATCAGGTACTAATCTGTCTTCAGTCACACAAAAACCAATCAGAAATCAAAGAAGAACAAAAACTAATCTATGAAGAGTTTAATCAGGAGAGAATAAATGAATGACGACGGATAAGGGTATAATATCAACAATATTAACAAACATTGAAAGTGGAAAAAGTAGAACTAACCTTACGTGTGTAGCTGTGGGTGACGACGGAGGTCGCAGCGGGGCGGAAGAAACACGACGGTGGCAGAGAGATTAGGTTTCGCGTATCATCAGTTTTGAAAAATACATTTTAAGTTTTTTTATTTTAAAGAGAAAAATACATTTTAAGTTAGGATTATGCTAAGAAACAAAAAATGTAAATTTCATTCTTTGAAAAAAAAAAGTGTAAATGACATTTTAAGAGGTTTGATTACACAATTTCAAAAAATAAAAAGTTTCAAAATAATTTTTTTTTTAAGGAATAGTTTTATTATATTTGTTTTTTAAGTACACCAAAAAAAAAATTGTTTCTTTAATAAATGTCTCAAAGATATTTGTTAATATTTTCTTCAAAGTTTTTTTAAAATAGTTCAGTGACCAGAACTTCACTTTTTAAAGGAGAATATTTAAAGTTTTTTTTGTGAAAGAGTCTATTGATATAAAACATCACATTTTTAAAGTAAATAAGTGAGGAGTTTAACATTTGAACTTCAACTCTTATATATATTATGTAATGTCTTTATCAACTGAGTTATACTCACAATGTAATATTTTTCTTTAATTTAAATGGGTTATAAAGTACATGATTTTGAAATTATATATTTTTATAAGTTGGTTTTTGGAGAGTTTTCTCTCCCAAAACAAAAAATAATAACAAATTTGTTATAATAAAGGGTTAAATAAAAAGCGAATTTTTAATTCAAGAACTAAAAATCGTGACTCAATTGGGTTAAAAAAAATTAAAACTTTTGGAAGAGAGATTTTTTGCAGTCATACTGGGTTAAAAAAATAAATCAAGAACTAACTTATCCTCCATATAAAAATATTGGGGATAGTTTGAGTATTACTTTTTGTAAGGAACTAAATTGTTCAATAAAAAATTGGAAGGAACAAAATTAAGTTTTACTTCTTATTTTACTCTTATTGTTTCGAAACTTGATATAAAAAAACAGCTTCTGTGTGTAAAATGCACAATTGAAGAGCTTCCAACAAAGCTACTAGAGGAATCTTGCAAAAATTATTTCAAATGTTATTTTACGTGTTTATGAAAAAATTGAATTATTTGATACATATTCACTAATGTTTAAAATAATATATTGAATTAACAACATATAGTTATTTCTCTAAAGTAATTATTTTTTATTCATACTACTAAATTTATACATTTTGTTAATTTAATTATAACATTTTTCATTATATTTTTTATAGTGATTTAATATTATAACAGTTTTTATAAAAATACTTTATCAAACAGATTTTAAGTTAGTGATTGATTTCTTCTTCTAAGAAAAAATTTAGAGATTGATTTTAATTTTAGAAGAAAAAAAAACAAATCGCCTGACAAATTTAACTTTATTTTTAAAGTTGTTATTCTTAGCTTTAATTTTATAGAAGCTTTTTAGATCAATAAAGTAAGGCTAAACACACTCTAAAACTTGTTTCAAGTAATGCCAAAATTGCCATCGTCTCAAATTTGATGAACCGGGGTGGCTGATTTAATATCATGTGCCAAAAAGCGAATTTTGCACTAATAAGAAAGTATTTTTTAAATTTGTTTAGGTGTTAACTGATTACAAGACTTTTTATTAATAAACATACCGTTGTTTTTTTATATAAATCAAGTGGATAACAACCCATTTAAAATTGTGATAAAAAAATGATTTTTGCACTAGTGTAATGTAAAGAGTATACGATCTTCGTTTGTCAACAACTCAGTCATTTTTTTGTCGTTTAAAATTCATTCCTTGCAAAAGAAAAATGTCAAGCAAAGTGTAATTAAACATATCACTCAAATGGTTAGTTGGAAATTTAAAGTGCTAAATTAACAATCAAGACAAATACTAAGAAGTGTACACGTAAATAAAGGATAAATGATTTATGGTACTCGTATGTTATAGGATTCATTCATGTATAAAAAAGTAGAGAAATGATATTTGAATATTTATTTTTTGACAATTTTAGTGACAACTTTCTCTCTCATACTCACATTATTTTTTACTGTATCTCTCTATTGCTTTGGTTTTCGTGC
This sequence comes from Medicago ruthenica, assembly GCA_018208015.1. Taxonomy (NCBI): domain Eukaryota; kingdom Viridiplantae; phylum Streptophyta; class Magnoliopsida; order Fabales; family Fabaceae; genus Medicago; species Medicago ruthenica. The sequence goes on along the minus strand of CM031377.1, from coordinate 5,743,570 downwards.
AAATACTTATTTTTTCTTTGTAAACTATGGTTATCCCACAAGTTGTCAACTAAATGATTATTCAAATAACACTCCTCAAAGAACTAAGACTCGCTTAAGATAGACATGTTGCACATTTATCAAATACACATTTACTTAGGAACAAGCATGCTCACTTGATACTTCTATTTCACATTTTGGTAACATTTTTAAACAAATGTCAAGGAATGTGGTAGATACTCATTCAGAGATAGACACAATTAAATCCTCATGTACTCGCTCTACTCGACCGCAGTCCATATAAGTGATACACAAAACAACATAAGAGTTGTGCGGGAGCTTCCAACACCAGTGAATTACATACTACCTAGGTCACTTAAGAATTCTCCTCTCTTTTTCTCGTATGATCCAACAAACAATCCACATTATCAGACACATCTAGTGTGTTTGTGTGTGTATGTTTGTGTTCCCCGCACTTAGGTTTGTCAGGATATGATGACCACTTACAAACATATACTTCATTTTGATCATTGAACACAACACGGGTCTTGTGCCCCTCATAGGCGTGGACTATTCCAATATATGTAGAGTCAGTGGCGGATCTTGACCAAAATGTTAGGGGTAGGGGTGTTCATGGTTCATGAACTGCACTGAACTGAACCATATAAATGGTTTGGTTCAGTTCATAAAATCCATTTCAATAAAAACTGGTTAATTCTTAAAAACAGTTTCAATCCAGTTTAGAACCAGTTCAAAACCGGTTTATAGTTTTAAACCGGTTTACTTATTTTTAACCGGTTTTGAACCGGTTTTCGTACTGAACCGGATTTCTGCAGACTTGAACCACTTTTAAACCGGTTTTCTGCAGACTTGTTTTTTTTTACGGACACAGTTTTGAGATCAAACTAAGATACAAATTTGTCAAAAAAAATTCACCGGCGCAACAATGAAGATTCAGTTACTAATTTTGAGATCAAACTAGCACCGCTCATTAGACAAAGTTTAGAACATCGTTGATTAAACTAAGAAAAAGTGTTAAATAGCAGAGTTTGTTTATACCTGGAAAACGACGATGGCGAGTTGAAGGTTGAAACGAAGAACAAAGTCCATTGGAATGGCGAAGACTGATAGATAAATAATCGGCAGTGGTTCCATCAAACCGCCGGCGAGTTTTTCGCCGGCGACGGGAACCGATTCATTTGGTGAAGCTTTTGATTCTAACAAACTAACTAACGGTGATAACAGTTAAGTTTGGAATTTGAAAGAATGAAGAATGTTTCAAGAAGAGGAAGAGGAAGAAGAAAAAAGTTTGGTTAATAATTAATTAAAGAATGATTAAGATTAAAGAAAGAGGTTAAAATTGGCGCGTCGACGTTGATGGAAATAGTTGAAAGCTTGATTATTACTACTAATCTCTTTTCTCTGTGTAATTAAACTGAATGAGGGAAAAATAAGATAGTGACATACAGAGAAGAGAAGAGAAGGTCAGAAATTTATATTATTGGGTTCGGTACAGAGTGGTTGGAATTGGATTTTACTATTACAATTTACAGTACTACTTTTTATTGGTTCTAAACCGGTTTTGAACTAGTTTTAAACTGAATTTAAATTGGTTTGTAAAAAAGCGGTTCAGTTCAAAACTGTATGAAGTGGTTCAGTTAAAATATGGTTCAGTGCAGTTCAGTTAGTAGTTTGGTTCAGTTAACTGAATAATTTGCACACCCCTAGTTAGGGAGAGCGGTAATTACTAACTAAAAATATTATAATTAAAATTCATAAGAGATCTATATAATTTTACTAAAAATTCAAAATAACACTAACACAAAACAAAAATAAAACATGTATGAAAGGAGAGATAACAAAATATGGGCTTTCCCCTAAAAAAAGGAGAAGAATGTAGGCTTTTAGGAATGTTTATCTTTTAGCCCCCTAATATCTCTAAGGCCCCCATAAAATGTACATCCCATAGATAACTACCGGATGTATATTTAAGGGGCCTTAGAGATATTAGGGGGCCTAAAGAGAAACACTCGACTTTTAGAACTATTTGTTGGACTTAACACAATGTGGGATTTTACAACCATTTTCAAATAATAATCATAAGAGAATTAATTTCTGCACATCCACTATTACTGCTGGTATTTAGTTTACAACCAACTGTTTGAGATTGTGAAAAGAAAAAACAGAAAAGATTAAAAACACACAGCAAGAATGACTGGGTTGGATTCTATCGTCTTCTTCACTCCTTCTCTTCAAACCCTTAAACCTTAACATTTCTCAATTAATTTTTTTACCAAGTTTCTCAGTCAATTTGAATATGCAACAAGGTTCAATCTTTCCCCATTATCAGTTTCATCTTTGAGGTTGGGCACTTCAATTTTTTGCAACCCATTTCCACTATCATCATCTTCTACCCCATGTATGTTTCTTCCATTCAACCCCCTTTCATCTTCTACCAAAGGAATCATTGTATTCTTTCTCATCAAAGGCAACCGAAATTCATAAGAGACAAGGCACGAGAGTTAAAGGAAGGAAGGAATCGAAATTCGAATCGGCGCGACATGGATAGATAAGAAATTGAGATCAGATGCGGAAGGAGTTTGTGTGGAAGGTTAAGGAAATGAACCTATGGGTGCTGCTACATATATAAAAACTGGGGGGAGCAGTGGCTACCTTCCGCTACCAAGAAGATCCGCCACTGTGTAGAGTGTTATAACATACTCGAGATTAGACAACACTTCACTTGAACACGACTCACCACACATACTTTTTCACACATATGATGCATTACTTCAAATATTCAAATCACACTTAAAGAATTCACATCAACATAACATAGTCACATATTCACTTAGCAGGGTAAACAATCACACACTTTAATTTAGAAAAAATAACAATACAATGTCACTTTAAATGCAACAAAGTCATAACATAGTCATTTACAACGTAACATAATTATACCAGAGTCATAGAATAATCATCACGTCATCATAGAAGAGTCATAACAAATTTATCACAACATAACAAAGCCATAACAAATTTATCACATCATAACATAGTCCTAACATAGCATAGTAAAATCAACCGTTAAAATATATTCTACATGACTCGATTTAAGATGGGTTCGACATTGGATCCACTTTGATATCCTTTTCTCACTTTTTCCTTGCTCTTTTTGGGGCTCACTTTAAGTACTACATATTTCAATTTCTAACAAATTGTTGATATATTTCAAACAGGTTGGAATAGTATATAAAAATTGAAGTATACCAAAGATTGATTGACATGAGACAAGCATACAATTTGAGATTTAATGCCAAATTAGAATGTTCAATATTAATAGTTTCATATATTTTTCTCATTCACAAACTCCCGTTTATGTCACCGTCGTCATTGTGGTTGGTGCTTGACTCTTTTTTATGTTATGTGAACAAAATACATCCTCCAACTCAATCTGGTATAGTCATATTTGAGGGGTTGTTGAACATGGTTTGTCATATCTCTTAAGTCAGTATTAATTCAAGGCGTGGTTAATTACTTTGTGAGAGATTAATCTTTCGGTATATCTGACCAATTGTGGGTATTTCGTTTTGTGTGTACTTGTTGTCGTATATTATATTAAACTACGAAAAATATAGTGATTTATCAAGTCATAAATTAATTTGAACAATTTCAAGCTTCTCTAAATAACATTATTATAATTCGTCAAACAACCATTTTCCTTAATTTGTCATACATTTTTATTTGAAGTTATAAAAAATTAAGTTCATGACCGGAAAACTTGTAAAAAAAAGATAAAACATCATGTTCATGACAGAAAAACTTGTTAAAAATATTATCAGTGTCATTTGAAACAGAACCAATAAATTACAAAAAGGTTGAACTGCGTTTTAAAGAAAATGAAATAGATTAAAGAAAATACAAGATAAAAGTATTCTCTAATAATGATTTATTTTTTTATACGTAATTGAAAAAATATTAAAAGAAAATCCTATAGGATAGGGTAAGGACCGTAAATATCTTTATTGACACTTTTTTATTTTCTCTTTTATCCTTTATAGGTTATCAAGTGCTCATCAACCATCATCGGTCCCAAGCAAGAGCTTTAATGAGATCGTTTGGTTTCGATCTTAATGACATGAATATTTTTTTTAGATATTTATATTATAAATATCATTTCACCCTTCATCCATTCATCTAACTAGAATTTCATTTCTTTTATTTTGTTTCACTCTCTTAATTACACCGTGGTACAAATATTTGAAATGTGGGTCATATTTGCTTTCTTATAGGGATCCATAGATAGCCTCTACAATCGGCTAGATCGCCTATCTCTTCACCGTAGATTTTCTCTTCACTTCCAGAAATCGAGTCTGGGGGATTGCAATTGTGCACTTCATCGGTTAAAAAAAAATCAAATACACTTCATACTAATGCAGTTTTACAACTACTGATTTGGCATTCGTGCTTTGAAATCTTTGCAATCGTCAGACAATGAAAAAAAAAACTATTATTTTTTTAACTTTCTGCAATGTCTGAATTTAAAATAGAACTTTCTATGTGAATTGCAATAAAACCAAACAAAACTATATGGGAGTTTGAATAAATCCTTAGTTGTTCTGTGATCTTAATTGAACGACGGAAGCTCTCTGTAAAAGCTACACGTTCATCGTAGTCACGTTTTATCTTTGCAGCTATGGCTTGGAAGCTCTTAACTTTTCAGTTTTTTTTTTTTTTTTTGCAGCAGCAAGAGGAACCAACACTTTTTTGAACCCAACATCAAATCACAATCAAACTTACAGACATTAACATAGCAATATCGTTATTTCAAGCAATTTCAACCAAAATTAAAACAGTAATTAACAAAATTATAGAAATATCAACCAAATAAATTGCTTGAGCTTTTCCAACATAATTAGAATAGAAATCCCAAATAGAAAAACATAATTAAATCGACATATAAAACCCTAATAAACTGAATTAAATGTTTCAACCTAATTAAATCTGAATAAACTCAATTACAAAAGTCTCAACCTAAAAACCCTAATAAGCCGAATTATAGAAAGTTCAACATAATTAAAACAGTTATTTTAGTATTTTCAAAACCTTCAGTTCTGAGCTTCCGTTTAAATAGAAACTTCTTATCAGTTTTTTTTTTGTTACAAAATTTCATATAAATTAAAACCAAATAACCTGAATTAATACAGTTTCAACTGCATTAAAGAAATTTCAACCAAAATAAAACCTATTAAGTGCTCTATATTCATCAACAAGTGCTCTATATCAGGTGCAAAATACGGATTACTACCTTTCTTTGAACTTCTCTCTTCGTCAGAAGATCAACTCGATTTTCTTTTTTTAGTTACGATTACAAAGATCAACTTGATTTGCAATCAAATATATAATCGATTCAAAAAAAATCAAATATATAATTTATTATTTATTGATAAAATAATAAAATGCTACAAAATTTTAAGGGACTATTTAAAAAAACGGTTATTTCATAGACAACAGATATATATATATATATATATATATATATAACTCATTTTCGACTCTTTTGGGCTGACTTTTTCTCTTTCCCAAATTATCCTAAACTTTAAATATAAATAGCACATATAACAAATAGTAATAGTAAATTCAAATATTTAAAAAAGGGTAACAAATTCAATCTTTATTGTCCACGATATATCAATTTTTATTCCTTATCCTTTATTCTTTAAAAAACATAATTGATGGGAGTGAATTGAAAATAAAAAAAAAATGTAACAAACACAGCATGAATATATGTCCAGTTTTTTTTCCTTTATGCTTTAAAAAATATAACAAACTAGATCGAATATATATATATATATATACGATTTTGGGCTGACTTTTTTTTTTGAAGAAGCTAAAATGAAATGTATTAACGAAAACTTAGTCTCTCAAGCACAAAGAGTGCCAGAGAAGAACTAAGGTAGAAGAATATTTGTTACATCAAGTTAACAATGGAAAAAAAATGATACAACCATAATGCAGGTGCGCTTAAAATACAGAAGTTAAAATAAATTCAGTGATAACTCCCAAACATAAAAGGGGATTAAGCCACCACATGTGATAATTAAAAGCAAAATTAGGATGATTTGCCTTCAACCACCAGAAGGATTGGAGCTTAATTTTATCTATAAGTTGAATGATTGAATTCCCCTTTTGTTGAAAAACTCTAGCATTCCTGTCACGCTAGATAATCCAAATGCAAGAAAGCCAAATTAAATAAAAAGCAGACAAATGTTTTTTGAGAAGCCACCTAACGATCGAAAAAGAAGCAAGTGATCCTTTACTCGAGCTGGTTTAGCTGAAACCACTCCGAGCCAATTATAAATTTCATACCAAATTTTTCCAAAATAGTCACAAGTCAAAAACAGATGATCATAATCCTCTTGTGAGCCACAACCTCCTGAGCAAAAAAATGTATTTGGTTGAAGAACCATTCGCCTGATTAAGTCATCGGTTGTTGGAAGGCGGTTTTACAAAAGACGCCACACAAAGATGTTGACTATTAGAGGAACCTCCTTGTGCCAAATAAGAGTAATATGATCGTTGTTTGAAGGTTGATTTATTGATGTCAAAAAGTTGTAGACGCTAGTAACGTTGTATTTTGAAGAGGTATGAAGTTGTCAAATTCACCTGTCATTCATATCAACATGCAAAACAATTGGTAATAAAATAGCACAACATTCCCTGCCTAGTTCTTCCTCCCAGGCCAACAACCTCCTACGCCATTTCCAAGCCTCTCCCCCTTTCCCCCATCCAAACGAAAACATGCCTGCCACAGTTGCTAATTTGTTATCAGAAAGATCAAAAAGGCGACTGAATCTATCCTTCAAAATTCCTCCCTCCAACCAAGGATCCCACCAAAATAAAGTTCCCACTTCATCCCCCACCTCACGCCGTATATGATCGGTAAACCAACTATCGACCCCCTCTCCATCACCTCTCTGAATGCTAAGCAAATTAGTCCACCACACCGAAGCTAATCTCCCCCTAAGCATGCTTTTATGAAAATTGACCTTAAGGCCTTAAGTTATCCCAATTATACTCAAACAATTTTTCTATAATAATGATTGTTGTTAGTGTCATTAAAAAGATAAGAATTTAGATTATATATTTTTGTCATATTATTGGTCTCATCATGGGAGGATTTGCCGCCCAATGGAACGGCTCGAAGGGGACGACCAAAAGGAAAGTAGCGGAGTTGATGACGGTGCACCTTGCAGCACCGGTGTCCAACGCCAAGGCAAGTCCCATGCTGGTGTAACACCCATATAAAGATTGCCTAGGATCTTATACGAGTATTAAAATTTCGTACTGGATGCATTAATTTACAATACTTAAAGTTATAGCATAATATTACATCACGTAGTAATAATACATCCAAGTGTTTATACATATCCTTTTCTGATAATATACATCATAATACAACAAGAAAACCGGCACGCTCAATCCAAAGTTTTCTTCTTACCCTTGCTGCGTGCAACCTGTGAACCTGCATCAGAAGGAATGGGATGAGACATAATGTCTCAGTGAGCTCCAGCCCAACCTACTATTGGCAACCTCAGGGAACCTAGGGTCGCCATGCCTACTTTGGCAATCTCGGGAATCCTATGATCGCCAAGCTTATATCTTACCCATAAAGGGTTTTCATCTGATAATTGTATAGTCAAAGAAAACTAGACTATATCCTGATAACTTAGTTATCGAGGGGACTCCTATTATCACCATCTGATACCTATCTAAGGTATATACTGCCTGATAACATAAATAGTATAAACTGATACATACATGTTAGATGTTAGCGTGTAACAAACATTATTATCTGAGTTCATTTTATGGAATGTCCCCGAGTGGAGTAACCCCGAAGCACATTCCCCTGATAACCGGTGAAAATTCCTATCTGAGGCTAATCACCGGACTCCTCTTATCGTTGTGTGGACAACTCTCTCAAAGAAGTCCCATCCGGCCTGATCCAGAGTCTGCTGAACACAACATAACTTGCATGTAGACAACCCTCTCGGAGAAGTCTCATCCGGCGTATCCCGGAGTCTGGTGAACATGCTTAAACTTTAACATACGTGTGGAAAGCCCTTTCGGAGAAATCCCATCCGGCGTATCCCGGAGTTTGGTGACACGTTAACATATTCTTAGATTCTGATACATCAAACTATTCTTATGCATATCTAATGCATTCCCCATGTACTTAACATGAGGTTCTTAGCCTATACTAAGGTTCAAGCTTATCGTTCTCATAAGCCACCTAATCATATTGGGAATCTAAACCCCTAATGTCTAACTGAGGCCTTGAATATAAAAATATTCCTATAACTGGTACACTCAAGGAGTACATAATAATCTGCTTAGTTAAGGGAAACCTGAAAACTAACCCTTAACTACTATGATAACTTGTGGATTAAATATCCATCTCTCTGTAAGATATCTATCATCAACCTATATTAATCCTTGAAGGTTCATAAGTATCTTTACCCCCAAAGCATATCAAAGATCATTAGCATGGTATAGTTGTTTGAAAATAAAATGTCATTCTGGGCAACTTCGCTCTGCGACCCCCTGACTTCGCTCTGCGAAATCCTGCGTTTGAACCTTCAGACTCTGAGCTTCAGAGTCTGAACCTTCAGAACCTGGTAATCCTGAGTCTGAAGCTTCACAGAGCGTCTGAAAGCTTCGCTCTGCGAACTCAGCTTCTGATTACCTTGCAGAGTGAGGTCTAGGCGATGGCTAGGCAGTAGCAAAACTCTGCTACTTCGCTTTGCGACCCTGGGCGTCGCTCTACGACTGTAGCAGAACACAGAATTTCTGTAAATGTGTTTTAATCTTAAAAACTTGATACCCAACTGCCCAGTGATCTTTGAAAACATGCCAGGGACTCATTTTTAAACTCTAAAAAGTACTGTACTCAAGGATTAAAAAGGATCAAGCATAGAATCAAAATAGGGGAAAATTAACCTTTTTCCTAATAACTTAGAAATTCAGTTATAATCCTCACACAATTTAACCCACATGGGATACTGCTACTCTAAGGAACTCACTTAGTATTGTGCTGTTCTTGACAGGCTTCCTTTGCCAAAACCTTAGCTTGGTTTTTCTTTTTCCTCAAGTTTCCACTTACTTCAACTTTCCCAAACTTATTTGCTTGCTTACAGTTCCAGAATTCAGGGAAGAAAACTGGTGGATCAAGTTGCTGATGCTGTTGACCGAGTTCTAAAGAGAGAGGGAGAGAAAATCTGATTGTTTTAGTGAGAGAAAGGAATGGCATAATGAATAATTTTTCATACTTATCTCTTTAAATATCCATTCCTCTCATATTTACAACTTTGCCACTACTCTCTCTTATTTCCTCTAATAACGATAAAATTACATCTGAGCGGGATATTACAGCTGGGGTTCACTGATGAAGAGAAGGTCAACATAGGCTCCAACGAAATCTTCCCGCTCGTCATCATCATTAGCATCCGTGGCCATGACGTCGCTAGATGTTTTCTGGACGAGGGCAGCTCCGTCGACATCCTGTATCAGGATGCTTTCGAAAAGCTGGGTCTAAAGAAGGAAGATTTGAAGACTTACGAAGGGACCGAGCTGCAAGGCTTCAGCGGGACAAGTACCCGCACTTGGGGATACGTCAACTTGAACATGACTTTCGGTGAGGGGACAAGAGAACGGACGATGGATACATCTTTCTTGGTAGTCCCTGTCACGTCGTTTTACAACTGCATCTTAGGGCACCCTACACTGGCCACGTTGGACGCGGTGACCTCGACAGTTCATCTAAAGATGAAGTACCACAGTGAGACTGGCAAAGTGGTCACTGTCCATGCAGACCTAGACAGTGCCAACAGATGCTACAAGGCTTTTCAGAAACTCGAGTCTGCCTCTATACTGAAAGGAGTCATGGGAAAGGACGCCGCTCCAAAATAGCATGAACCCATCGAATTTCATTTCTGACTTTTTTTTTTTAAAAAAAATCATCCTCACATCATTGTACATAACTAAACTCACTGTAAATCCGTTATTACAACAGTAACATTCGAGCATCTTTCCGCTCACAAAAACATGTGTTTGTTATGTCGTTTAAGCTGAACAGGTTCAAAAATCCTAAGTCAACACGAGAAATCAACAACTACGGACCATGCGATCGTCTGTCTTTTGCTCTTAAGCAGAATGACAGCCTAAACGATCGCGGCAGACCCACATAAGGGCTAGCCACCCTCTAGACTGAGCGTCTCGCCCAACGTTCAACGCCCTTAAAAGGGGGGAACATAACCTTGGCTGGACATGTTCCCCCCGGGCACCAATCAAAGACAAACGCGTGGGAGCAGGGCCTAGAGCCCACAAGCAAGAAGACAGTTAAACGCGGCGTAAAATTAAATGCAAACGCGATCGGTACGACGACCATTCAAAGGTTCCCAACGCGGCATGAAATAAAACGCAAACGTGGAAGGGAACAATGGCAGAAGCAGATCAACCTCAAAAGCGTAAAGGCAAAGAAGAAACAAACAATACACAAAAAGAGCCAAGTCCATTTCATTAAATAGCAATTACAAAGGTGTCGCCGGAGCGGAGTTACATCGTTCGGAGAAACAAAAAGAAAAGGGAGTGAACACCCGGCAGAAGCTAGGGCACCGGAGAAGACAGAGGTTTATGCTGGACCTGCTCAATATGGACCCACACACGGTCAATATTGATAAGAGGATAAAAGAAATCCACTTGGTCCAGCGCATCATGAAAGACTTCCTTCGAAGCCTGCAGACCAAGTCTCGCCGCTTCGTTCACATCCTGACGAGCTTTCACGAGTTTCGAATCCTTTGCAGAGACGGTGCCCCCAAGAATAGAAATCTTGGAGGCACCATCCTCTACCTCCCTCTCCAAGCAATCATAGTCCGCAGTAAGGACCGCCAACTTTTCCTTGGCATCCTCAGCCTCTTTGGCGGCCTCCTCCTTAGCCAACCAGAGCCCTTCCGCGACATCCTCCTTCAACTTCTTAAGAGACTCCTCACGAGCCTGCTCGAGCTCACCTTTGTAATATCCCGCCTAAGATTCGAATATTTATTAATATTGAGACGATGTATCAGAAATGTTGAGCAAAGGACAATTTGGTAAATTGTCAGTTAATGGGTTTATTTATATGGTAAGTGTGTTATCCCGCTCATAAGTATCGGTTACTTGTGTTAGAAACTTGAGAAGCAAGTATGGCATTATGGTAAATAAGTGGAGATGGCAAATTAGTAAATAATAAGAATGAGAGGAATGTTTTTAAAACAAATAGTAAGATTTTTCTTACCACTTTCTTTCCACTTCCACACTCTTCCACACTCTTCCAACCAGCTCTCTTCCCCTCTCTCTCTCAAGCCACACGCCATTTCTCTCACTCTCATCAATCCATCTTAACTTCATGCAATCCTTGTGTGTTTTATGTAAACAAGCTTGTATTTGGTAAGGTTAGAGCAAAAGAAAGAAAAGGTAAGAATCACTTCAATCTTCCTTTCTCACTTCAATTTTCGTGCCTATTGTTTGAGCCTAAACCTCCATTTTATCTTGCATGATGATTCCTGAAGAAGAAGAAGTTATGGGTAGAGATTTGGAGTTGAATTGGAGGAAGTTGGAGAAACCCGTATTTGGGACAGGGCTCTATTGAAATGGTCAGAACTCTCTCCATGTAACTCCGATTTCAGTGGTTTTTGATGCTATGGAAAGCTAACAAAATTATCTACGTTTTGGTACCAGTTTCGTGAAGTTTGGCTGAGTATTGAAGTCTGGGGACGAGTTTGAAGTCAGGGGTCCGAAACTGCAAATCTGCAGAAATCTTGGTTCTTGCTAGTAAGCCTAGTTTTGGGGAAACTTGGAACAAGAAAGTTAAAGGATTAGCTAGCAACAAACCAATTCTAAGGTGAGCTCCACATGGTTTTATGACCCATTTGAGTAGGTTTAATGCATTTTTTTACAAGTTGAGTTTAAAGTTTAGAAATTATGTTCTATATCCTTTGGATGCTAATTCCTTGTTAAACTAAGTTATTATCTACCATTATGTCTTGGAATTATTTCCTATAAGCTGTCTTGATGTTTGGATGGGTTTGGGTTATCCAAGAAGGCAGGAAATTGAACTCTGCAGAAGCCAAATCGGCCACCGAAATCAGGGGATCGGCCACCGATTTTGCTGTCCAACCATCCAGGTTGATACGACAAAAATCGGCCCCCGATTTTAAAGCCACCAGATTTTATGCCATTGAGGTTATGTATAAGTTAAGGGTAGGAAGAGGAATAGGTATAGTAAGGGGAGATGAATACTTGATTCCCTAAGACATATAGAGTAGCAAAGGAGTTAGTAATAGGTTTATTCCTCATTAAACATTTTTCATACACACCTTTTGGTTTGTGCAAGTTTAAGAATGAAGCATTAGCTAAGTTTAGAACCTTTATAGGTTAAAGAGATTTAGAATGAAATTCATCATGTATTAAGCACAAGAATGGAACTATAGTCATAGTTAAGAACCTTTAATAGGTTAAGCATTCAAGAATGCATCAGATATGCAATAGACATAAGTTATATGTATAAGCAGAATAAGAACAAGATTTAATCAGATATTAAGTCGTGGTCTTCGTCGTTCACGCCAGTGGGACACGAATGGTCCACGCAAAGTTAAGAATAAGATTAATACTATTAAGTCGTGACTTTCATCGTTCACGCCAGTGGGACATGAAAGGTTCATGCATAAGTTTAAAGAATATTAATTCGCGTCTTCCGTCGTTCACGCCAGTGGGACACGGGGGGGGGGGGGGGGGGGGGGTATACGCGTAAGTTAAGATTATTATTAAGTCGTGTCTTCTGTTGTTCACGCCAGTGGGACACAGGAGGTTCACGCCAGTGGGACGTGTTATTCCGCAAGGATGACCGCACGACGACAAGAGGAGTCCGGTGTTAGCCTGATATGATAGGAATTTTCACCGGTTAGCAGGGGAATGTGCTTCGGGGTTACTCCACCCGGGGGCATTCCGTAAAATGAACCCAGATAATATTGCTTGTTCAACGCTAACAGCTAACATAAAGACATGTAACAGTTAATATTTATTCATGTTATCAGACAGAGAATAATTATCAGACAGGTATCAGATTCAGGTATCAGTTATCAGGCGGTGATCCTAGGTTTCCCCTCGATCACCCAGTTATCAGGATATAGTCTAGATCTCAGGACTATTCAGTATCAGATTCAGACAGTGATCCTAGGTTTCCCCTTGATCACTAGTTTAGTAGGAAGTAGTCCAGTTTATGACTACACAGTTTAGCAGGAACAGTCAGGTAACCCTCTATGGGTAAGGTTAAGACTTGGCGATCATAGGTATCCCCAAGATTGCCGAGGTAGGCACGGCGACCCTAGGTTCCCTGTGGTTGCCAACAGTAGGTAGGGTAGGAGCTCACTGAGACATTATGTCTCATCCCTATCCTTCTGGTGCAGGTTTTCAGGTAGCCACGTGGTTTTCAGATGAAGATCTTCATGAAGATGCTGGATGGAGTGCAGTTGCTCGTCAAGGACACGCTCAGGAGGCTGACAGATGGTATATATGTATATAGAAGTGTATGTTATGAATTTGGATAATTGTATAACGAGCCAACTTGTACTCATTCAGTTGTATGTATTATTGTTATTATTATTGAAAATTTTAATGTACCCAGTATCAGATTAATACACATGCTAAATATTCTAGATAATTTAGTATGAGTGTTACAATTGGTATCAGAGCAGGTCGATTCAGACCGTGCCTTGGGTCATTAAAGATTCAATAAATGTAGTGGGACCATTGGGTTCCGGATATTATTCTAAAGGTCACATCTAGCTGAGCCTGATCAACTCAGTCTAGTATATGACAGTTAGGATAAATGTCCGAGAGCTGAATGTGACCAAGGAGGAATGAAGTTTGTGAAGGGCGAAGACTAAGGTGGTAGAATTGTTTGACGGATTTGGCGAAGGAGTAATCAACGCCAAATAGTGGCCATCGAACTGTAAAGTGACTAAGTTTGTCTATGGCAGAGTTTCAGGAATGCCAGAGATTTTTAAGGATAAGGTGAAGAACCTCAATACAGTTGGACGCGTCATTGAGAGATGTCTCATGGGAAGAGACATGGCCAGTAAGAAAATTATGAAACCATAATTGGAACCGTTGTTGAGAAGTGGCATGAGGATGGCAGTGGAGCACTCCTTAAGAAGAGAAGATGGTATGCAATCTAGGACCCGAAATGGATGAGTAAGTTGAAATGATGATACCTGTTGCACATCGAAGCGTGTTTCAGGATATGTTCTGTTGACAAGCAGATTTGAAATAAGCTAAGTCCAATGAAAAGTTTTATACCAAGAGAAGAGAATTGGATTATTTTATTATGATGAACCATCAAGATGTTTCATACGAGAAACGCAAGCTCAGTAGTAAGTAATGAGTTCTCTGAACAGGATATTGAATAATAAGTTGAAGTCCCTTTATTGGATGAAGAAGATGAGTGTACGAGGACTCATGGTTATAGTAGACCAGTTTTGAAAGATAATGATGAGGTTTTGAAGCTCAAGATCAATTAACCGAAGGGATTCGAAGGTAATTTAAGAGGTATGGTAAAACCATAGAGACCGTAGCTGTCTCGGAAAGATTATGGGTATGAAATCCTTATGGATAGATATAGAACGATTAGTAATGGGACTCAGATCCTCAGTGGATCCAGTGAATGAAAGACGTGAACCTTCCGAAACCATAAGTCATTTTAGAAGTTGCCACAAGTGATTTAAGTTTGAAATTTAAACTACTCCAGGTGTACCTTGAGGTCGGTTTCTATAATGTTAAAACGATAATACAAGTTGGATGGACCATGAGATGGTCACATGAATCAGGACATGGAGAATACGTAAGAATCAGAGTATGAGCCGTTGATAGGAGCTTTGTTAGGCTCGTAACAGTTGCCGAAAACCGTTTACAAGTTTTGGTGTATTATCGTGAAGGTAAGTATATGGTTTATGTCCAAAAGGAAACACAGTGTCAAATGACGACCAATCAGTAAGTTCAACAGGTGGTTTAAGCCATAAAAGAGTCAGCGAATGTAAGATGATTTTGCTGTGATAGCTATAAGTCATTAAGGAACAAGTCAGCCAGAGGATTTGATAAGGGTGTATTATTCCTACTCCAAAGTGTTTTGTTTAGATCAGAGTTGCGCAGCGAAAAAGTAATTCAAGGATGCTTGTGTAGTCCTTTTTAGATGAACCACAGGAAGGCAATAAGCGCCCAATTATTGAACCACAGAATATCAGTGAGCAGTGACGACTCGGACTTGTTATAAGTTCTAGAAGGAAATTTTAAACGTTAAGCCGAGGGATATTTCAAACCTCGAAATACAAGAGAAACGGAAATCGAAGCAGTTTAGGATTCTGTGATAAGAATGAGAAGAATATACTTTTAGCACAATGAGTCTAGAGCAAGGAAAGTCACCGCTAATACGGTAAATTAGCTAATTTAGCCCGGTAACTTTAGGTGGACTTGAAGAGTAATGTTTAATCAACAGGATCAAGCATAAAGTAATATCAGTAAAGGTTGTACTTGCAAGATGATACTTTGAAATAGAAGCGTTGATCAGAAAACGTCAACGCAGTGACATATGAGTTTAATCCATGTTGTATTCCGTTATGTCAACATGTCACATGTATCAGGTTATGTTAGTATTACGTATACTTATCAGGTAATACTTAAACTACTCAGATAGTAGTGTAGCAGATTTTCAACTATGGGACGTGTTTTGGCATTAGTGGTACGCAATCAAGAATGTTTAAGTATGAAGGTTTTTACCGGAACAGAATTGTTGATATCACCATAGCTTAGCAGAAGAGTTCGGAAATGAATGTACTTAATGTTCACTAGTAAAAGAAGAAGAACTTTTATGCAGATTAAAAGTCACTCGTAGTCTACAGTAAAGGGGCTACGTAAGTTCAGGTTTTGATTAAAGGATTTAAAGTGTGCTATTTTGGTAGTACTCAAGTGGAGTTTTCTTTTGAAAACAAGGATCTTGAAATTCAGCGTCCAGAATGAGAAAATAAGTTTGCGATGCCGATAGAATGTAACAATAATTTACGGGTTGATGTATACTCAAGAGATAAATACGAGTAACATTGGCGGGGCAAACCTGGCAAGCCAGTTGAAAGGCAAATCCCGGATGTTACAGGATGAGTTAAAAGTAAGAAAGATTCCCAATTGATGTGGTAATGTCTCGAATATGTTAAGATTAAGAATGACGTCCCGTTAGTCGGACAAGGATGATGTGATGTATTGTGTACCCGTCAGTAGTGTACACGTGCTCGCTTATATATGCAAACTATATGCTATGAATTATACTATGTGATAAAATGTAAGGCGACTTATACCATTCGTCACTTGGGCTAGACTCCTATGAGTCTTGGACTATCGACGCAGAAATATTTACGCTACGGTTAGAACTCGAGGTAGGTAATGATTATGATTACGATGAGAAGCACAACGGGATGTTAGAAAGAAAGGAGCAGGTGTTAGAGGTGAAACCTCCTGCTTATACTTGGAATATTAAACAAAGTTAGAATACTTCTTACATTTGTATGTGCGGGTATAATATCAGATGTTTTCGGTGTAAGGATGATTCTATATGGAATGGTGATATAAGTCTATAAGTAAGTTGTCGTCGTATGAGACGAAAGTTAAAGATAATAATTCATGGGAATTAGATGCAGTGCAGTGAACCCCTTAAAAGTGAAAATATTTGAGGAGGATAAGATTATCCAGTAAAGTATTTGAGATTTAGTGACCTTAAGTTGGTTTGCAAGAAGTATTTGAACCAGGATCAAAGTCAAGCGAGTTGGATATGATGGTTCAGATAACCTCACATCCTACTACGTAAGAATTATGCAAATTCGCCATGAGCATTTTAGTTAAGGGAAAAGTTGTCGAGTATATTCGACGTATAGAGTTGGAAATCCAAGGGATTCCGATAAGCAAGACAAACTGGAGTTTCGGGCAAGTAGAGGAAGTAGTGTGAGAGATTCATTCATGTATGATAGTGGATTCTAAATTTCGAGGACGAAATTTCTTTAAGGAGGGTAGATTGTAATATCCCGCCTAAGATTCGAATATTTATTAATATTGAGACGATGTATCAGAAATGTTGAGCAAAGGACAATTTGGTAAATTGTCAGTTAATGGGTTTATTTATATGGTAAGTGTGTTATCCCGCTCATAAGTATCAGTTACTTGTGTTAGAAACTTGAGAAGCAAGTATGGCATTATGGTAAATAAGTGGAGATGGCAAATTAGTAAATAATAAGAATGAGAGGAATGTTTTTAAAACAAATAGTAAGATTTTTCTTACCACTTTCTTTCCACTTCCACACTCTTCCACACTCTTCCAACCAGCTCTCTTCCCCTCTCTCTCTCAAGTCACACGCCATTTCTCTCACTCTCATCAATCCATCTTAACTTCATGCAATCCTTGTGTGTTTTATGTAAACAAGCTTGTATTTGGTAAGGTTAGAGCAAAAGAAAGAAAAGGTAAGAATCACTTCAATCTTCCTTTCTCACTTCAATTTTCGTGCCTATTGTTTGAGCCTAAACCTCCATTTTATCTTGCATGATGATTCCTGAAGAAGAAGAAGTTATGGGTAGAGATTTGGAGTTGAATTGGAGGAAGTTGGAGAAACCCGTATTTGGGACAGGGCTCTATTGAAATGGTCAGAACTCTCTCCATGTAACTCCGATTTCAGTGGTTTTTGATGCTATGGAAAGCTAACAAAATTATCTACGTTTTGGTACCAGTTTAGTGAAGTTTGGCTGAGTATTGAAGTCTGGGGACGAGTTTGAAGTCAGGGGTCCGAAACTGCAAATCTGCAGAAATCTTGGTTCTTGCTAGTAAGCCTAGTTTTGGGGAAACTTGGAACAAGAAAGTTAAAGGATTAGCTAGCAACAAACCAATTCTAAGGTGAGCTCCACATGGTTTTATGACCCATTTGAGTAGGTTTAATGCATTTTTTTACAAGTTGAGTTTAAAGTTTAGAAATTATGTTCTATATCCTTTGGATGCTAATTCCTTGTTAAACTAAGTTATTATCTACCATTATGTCTTGGAATTATTTCCTATAAGCTGTCTTGATGTTTGGATGGGTTTGGGTTATCCAAGAAGGCAGGAAATTGAACTCTGCAGAAGCCAAATCGGCCACCGAAATCAGGGGATCGGCCACCGATTTTGCTGTCCAACCATCCAGGTTGATACGACAAAAATCGGCCCCCGATTTTAAAGCCACCAGATTTTATGCCATTGAGGTTATGTATAAGTTAAGGGTAGGAAGAGGAATAGGTATAGTAAGGGGAGATGAATACTTGATTCCCTAAGACATATAGAGTAGCAAAGGAGTTAGTAATAGGTTTATTCCTCATTAAACATTTTTCATACACACCTTTTGGTTTGTGCAAGTTTAAGAATGAAGCATTAGCTAAGTTTAGAACCTTTATAGGTTAAAGAGATTTAGAATGAAATTCATCATGTATTAAGCACAAGAATGGAACTATAGTCATAGTTAAGAACCTTTAATAGGTTAAGCATTCAAGAATGCATCAGATATGCAATAGACATAAGTTATATGTATAAGCAGAATAAGAACAAGAATTAATCAGATATTAAGTCGTGGTCTTCGTCGTTCACGCCAGTGGGACACGAATGGTCCACGCAAAGTTAAGAATAAGATTAATACTATTAAGTCGTGACTTTCATCGTTCACGCCAGTGGGACATGAAAGGTTCATGCATAAGTTTAAAGAATATTAATTCGCGTCTTCCGTCGTTCACGCCAGTGGGACACGGGGGGGTATACGCGTAAGTTAAGATTATTATTAAGTCGTGTCTTCTGTTGTTCATGCCAGTGGGACACAGGAGGTTCACGCCAGTGGGACGTGTTATTCCGCAAGGATGACCGCACGACGACAAG